>VXBH01000006.1:60460-173681 GCA_013400035.1 Rynchops niger
CAATTGCACATCTTATCTGTCCCCCACCTTTGATCACCAGCTAAACCCAAGCCTAAACGCCAGCAAACCTCTAGATGGTCCAGATCTGTGCTTGGCCCAAAAGCTGCTCCAGACATGATGGCAGTCCCTGCCTGTCCCTGCTGCCCCTCCACCCAGGCCCGGTGACCTGAAGAGCCACCGTGGCATCACAAATCCTCATGCTTGGAGCCTTTCCTTCATCTTACAGGCTTGCTGACAAGCATTTGTTTGCAGAGGAACATCTAACGAGGGTGAAGGGTAACAGTCCCTTTCTCTTACTTGCTCACCCATCCTCACCCATGCAGTCTTGCTGAAGCTGAGGGAGATGCCTGGGTGCAGAACCACCTGCCTCAGCACCCCAGCGTTTAAAGGAATTTTGCACACATGGGCCCCTGCTAGTGAATCCCCCTGGAGCCACTTTATTCTGCCCACCCTACTGCTGAAACATGAGAAAAGTAGCACTCTGCCCGCACTTAGCGGTGTTAACCCAACTCGTGCACACGCATTACTGTCAATGAATCCGCACCGCGTAGCAGGTACTTGTAAAGTCTTTCCATCCATCCTATGCGGACAACGCTGAGTTCGGTTTAAATTTCTCCCTTCTTTCTCAATCTTTTTTTTTTCAGGCTATTTGAGCCACAAAACTGGCCAACAGGCACAGCTGGGAAACACACTGCAGCACAAAGAAAAAATAATAAGGGCTGGGAGGAGTTCTTTTCCCCTCTACAGAACTGTAATTGGGTCTTCTATTTTTATTTTTTTTAAGCTCAGCTGGGGTATAAACTCCTTAGTCTTAGTTTGACTTATGGGAAAGGGAGGGCATTAGCATATTTATAAAAATTTACCTCGTTCTGAAACTGTAGACATGCTTCACCTTTTAATTTCATGATTAGTGTCATTTCATCATAGGGGAAAAGCCACTTTTTCTCTCCAGCGGCACAAAACGAATACAAATCAAACACATGCTTTCTGGAATTATTCACACAATGTTTTCAAAAATCGACATAGTTCAATAGTTGAGCAATAAATTTTCTTACTAATGAGACACTAAAAAATGTTTTTGATGTTACGCCCAGGGAGAACTAGTTATTGCAGATTTATAGGCAATCTGTGCAAAGACTGTCCTTTGCTTCCAATGAGTTTCTAATTTTGATTTGATGATATCCAGCTGCAGAGATTTGGCCATGATATTATATAACTTGTGATATCACATCTATATGTATTTTCTTCACCCTCAGTGACTGGCCATTTCATACACGGGCTGGACTGCAGCACCCCTTGGTCTCCCTCTGCAAACAGCCACGGCGTGTAGTGTTTATGGATCCCTCTAAGGAGTATACGTGGTTACGGTACGTGCATCTCATAACTCTCTAAAATACAGGAGGTAAATTTAAATTTTCCCAAAAACACAGCTTTTCCTTTCGGTTCCTCCTGCACTCTCCGTTGCCAGGAGCTGTAGCTCAGAGCAGGTCAGGGTGTGGGCAGTCGTGCACTGAAGGCCTTGCAGACAGTATTTTGCATTTCCCTTTGTTCTAAGCATCTCTTCCAGCATTAGACTGGAGCCGAGACAGTCAGGCTTGTACCGCCCAGGGGCAGCCACCACACCAAGGACCAGAGTCACTGCAATCCACCCCCACGCAGAAGGAGGTTCGAGGGTGGTCGGTGAAGGAAGGTAAACTCTTCTTGACACTATTTTAGCACCAAGAAGCCTGAGAGGGAGGGTTTCTCAGCTCAGGAAGGGAGTATTTTCTCCCCTTGGCAAAGACAACGCCACATATTCAGTGAAGGTGCCCACCAAAGCATTCCCTGGAGGTAACCACCAGTGTCCCAGTGCAAGAGTTTATTCCTGTGACTGTGTTGAGACCCTGCCGAAGATGAACACAGACCTTCCCCGGGGACATTTTTAATCTGAAACAAACCGAGCGGTGCCGGTATTGATACTGCTGGCAGACCCCCTTCCATAGGAAATGAGGGAATGTGGTATCTCTCAAAGGGTAATAACAAGGCTCCTTGCCTGGATACAAGAATGATGAGTGCTTCAGAAGTGCTGATGATTAAGGCCCATGTTTAGGACGCTTGGAAAAAATGGTCTCCAAAACGAAACAGCCATAAGCCAGTTTGCTCCACCGCTCGCCTGCCTTCCACCCACATGGCTGCCTTGTGGGCAGGCTGCAGACAGCCTCGGCGAGCGTGTCTGGCAGCAGGCAGCAGGCTTCCTGCGCCATGTGTGCCTCAGCACGCAGGGGACCGCCTGGCTGGTGCGTGTGTGCCGGCCACGCTGGGTGCCATGCCTCCCTGGATGCCATGCCTGCCCGGGTGCCATGTCCCATCGGGTACCATGCCTCGCTGGACACCTGGACCCTCCGTCTGCATCCACTTGGCCCCGGCTGCTACTGCAAGAGGCTAACACGCAATTGTCTCAGCGGATGAGGAGCGCCTTTNGCAACTTGAGCACGCTGCCAGTAACTGAAACTTCTGGCGGAAGACGGTAAGACGGTGGCGTATTAAGCTAAACAACGTCAAACAAAGCCTACAGAGTTATTTTTGCTCAAATAAACATTTCTAGCTTCCAAAAAATGATGAGGAGTCTGTGGCCACTGTAAATAGTATTAAATTAACTGATAACTCACAAACACTTCAGTCAGTTATTCTTCTAAAGGGCTGCTGGAAGCACACCCATGGCAGGGACCGCAAACGCCTTCAGCAGAGGTTCCCCTGGGAATCGGGCAGATCCATCCCCTCATTCCTCGCATGCCATGCGTGTGCATAATTCCATATAAATCATGGGTCTGAACACCATAGAAGCACTAAACAAAGTTAAAAGTTCACAGAAACACATTCAGAATGACATCTTATTCCCAGCTTTCAGTAAGCACGTTGTACGTTGAAGAGTTGCCATTCTTTTTTTCTTCATAACTCAAGCTTTTGGTCCCCTCCTCCTCATATGCTCCGTCTCGTCACATTTCTGCCTCCAAATCCACTGCTGATGCAAATGATTTCAATGGCACTTCACAAACATACGCAGAAAACGCAGCCAGATGTCTTCCTTGGATTTCAGGAAGGCAGAGAAGTGTCAGAATTAAATCTGGATTGCTATGATGTTGCCAAAAATAGTTTCTGCACTCACTCTGTGTCTGTGAAGATGGATCTCAAGGCCAAACACAGAAATTAGCTTCCATATCAACATTTTACTGTCACTTTCATCGCCACGCCAATAGATTAGTTAAAATAACATCGTTTACTGGCATGGAGTGTTATTGCAAACAGATGTCATCGTTAGGATAAAGACAAGTTCTACTATTTCATCCAGGAACTTATTCATGGAAATTTTGATTTTTCTCATTGAAACAAGAAACACTTTTCAGTCTTTGAATCTTTCGCCCACCAAAAACACTTAAGGGAAGGGGTTTTTTGTTTCCCCCTCCAATAAGGAAGAAATCAGCATTTTGCTTGATGAGGCAAAATTCTGGTGGTTATTTCCAGTTATAGGTTTTCCTCCAATGAAAGACAAATGTTAATTGGAAAAATATCTACGAACAGCTCTAATTTCCTGTATATCTTTCATAATTGTGTCTAATTGCATACCGCTTCCTTCAATTCTTCTTCATCTGGAGTTGAATAATTCTTGTCTCAAACATATTCATGTTTTTCCATATGTCTAGTTATTGAGCTGCCTTCTCTGTGTTATTCAGATAAAACTGGACATTTATTTTTAATGATTGTGTTTTGTTGCCTTCCTTTATTATGAAGGAAGTATGTAGGGATATGCATTTGACTTCATTCATTAGAAAGGAATATGAAACAGCGCAATGTAATGAGATCGGCCACCAGAACACAGCAGCTCAGGAGGGATAAAGTAATCCCTCACCCTGCAGAAATCCAAAATCTCAGTCCCGCTGGAATGAGAGGCAGCGCTCCGGTTGACTTCAGTGAGGCTAAGATTTCATCCTAAGAATTTAATAATACTGCAGTTTGAAGTAAGTTCAAGCAGAAACGCATGCTCACTGGCCTAGTTTAAGGCTCTCAGTCTTACACAAACAAAAGCCTGTGCATTTAAGTAAAAGAATTTTGAGTTTTATTTATTTAATCTACTTACAGCCTATTAAATATTAAAAACTACATTGTAATAGATTCTAGGTACCTCTGAGAAATAATCGTAGAAATCACACAACACACAAAAAACGCAACAGTGGCAAATTTGTATTCTTTCTCATCCTACTCCAGAGAAGATAGCAACAAAAAAGGTCACGTTTGGCAACCATTTTCATATAATAATTGACTCATTGCTGGTCTCTGGTGTGTGTAATCCTTACACCGTGCCTAATAGGTTGTACATAACTCCTGTATGAAGCTTGCAGAGTGTCCTGTCTTCTGAGCTCTAGTGCCAAGATGGAAACTCCCAGCACTTTAGCACGGCCCTGGCCTCTGCTCCCTCTCACATCAATGGAAAAGTTCCTCAGTAATGGAGGGACAGTCACTGAAATCAAAATCATAGAATCTATTTCTAAAGTCCAGCAACTCAACCTGTAAATTGCTCTTCAGTCCTCTTATAGCATGGGAGAATCGACACAGGCAAGAAAACATGCCTTTTTAACGAAAGGTAAATGTTTAGCTTGGGAAAAATGGGAAGAGTTTATATTAACAACCCCAGAGTGCACATGAAGTCGGCCCAGCTCCTGGAAACCCCCGAGCTGAGCTCTGGGCACTGGCAGGAGGTGCAGAGCCGGGAGGGAGGATGAAGGCCAGCCGGGCTGCGGCGAGGTCCATGTCCCCCCATGCTGCTGGAGCAGATGGACACCCAGGTACCCTGGCCAATGCTGACCTAAATCAGCCTAAGTGCAAAGGTGCATAAATGCTCCCAGGACATCAACTGCTTCACTGGCACTAACCCTCTCCTCACTTCGTCCAGCACAGGGCGTTGCTATAGTGCTGCATCTTTACGGGACGGCCGGGACAAGCTGTAGAACATGCATTTGTCTTATATCCTCACTCGTAGCCCGGTGCTGAGTTGCCTTAATGGGCAAAAATCCTGACCCTGCATCTACCATAAATGCCTACAGGGACCACGGCTATGTCTCGTTACGCTGAGCTGAGAAAAGAGCAGGAGTTAGTTACTGATGGCAGAGGAGCCCCCAGAAACTCTAGCTGGAATTTCTATCTTCTTCTGCATTTGCCTTTACTGTAATTATGTTTCACAATAATTTCTATGTCAATCTTCCACTTCCAAATATAAATGTCACTTCTCTTGCCCAGGTTCAAAACAAACTGTCAGTTTGAAATAGCTTCTAACACGTTAATAATGAAATACCATTTTACCCCCACTGAGAATAAAATGCTAGCACTAATCATACCATTCTAAAGGGCTTATAAATCAATAAACTGAGAGGCAATGAATGAACAAAATGCTGATTGAAATCACAAGCACATCAAGTATCTGCAGATAATCAGTGTCACATGTTTAAAGAAAAAAAAATAAATAGTTTTCCCTAAACTTGTGGATACACACACAGTCCTTGCTGGATTTTATTCTCGCAGTGTGGTTTGATTACCTCACTGAGGTAGATGGAAGCACAACTGAACGCTAGAAAATGAGAGCAGTAGATCACTTTGTGATGTGACATTCACAACCCAAAGTGGTACAACCTCATAATAAACTGCTTCCAGTAGCTGGGATTTTTCCTGCCCGTTCACCACTGGTGCCAGCTTGCAGCTGTTGGTTGTGAGCGGTTCTGGTGCGGTTCCCGGGTCAGGGCTGTGTCAGATGGCCGACACCACAGCCACCAGCTCACCCAAATGCCTGACGGGGGTCACAGTGGGGACCGATGGGGCTGATGCCATCAAACATCTCAGATCCAGCCACCTGCTAACACAGCCCTGGCCCACATCACAGCATGGACAGCTTGGGGATATAACTCCCCCCTCCCACCTGCAAAGTGTCCTGCAGAGTTTGCCGTTGCCTTCGCTCCTGCAGCACGTGCTTTGTGGCTCTTGGCCATGTGCAAATTTCAGTAAGCAGCTCCAGACGGATGGCTACCTCTGGTATCTTGTATAATATATTCGTTTGGCATTGGCTGCTAAGGTGTCCTTCTTAGCTGAGTGCACAGCACGCCTGCAAAGCTCCTCCTTGGGTAAGTTGTGCTCTTCCCCATCCCATTAAGCCTAAGAGAGATTTGTCAGCATAAGTGTTGGGAAAAGCTTTTCTCAAACCCACGATATTGCCTTTAGTAAGTGATGCACATCACTGCTGTTACGGAATTGCTTCCCTGCTTGGGGGTGTCTGCAAAGCTCTGGTATACAAAATGTTGTCGAGCTTTCAGCTTCGAAGGCTGCCCAACATATTGACACCATGGAGGTTTCCAAGCACCGTAGTTCAGGCCCAGAAGCCCTGGCACCGCATTACGGTGTTGTGTGAAACTCTCATGAAGAAAGGAGCAGCACTTCGCTGAGCAACCCTTGGTCACCAAAACCACAGATGCTCTCCCTGCATTTGTCACACAAATCCCCATCACTGGACACTTTTATCACTGGACAGGAGCCTATAAGAAACCTCTAGTACTGTGGAAGTGGCACATCGCCATTTTTAACAAAAAAGCCTTCTCGTTTTAAAAGTAAATGCTGGCGCTGGATAAACAGAGACGTTAGATGCAAAACACCAAGAGACCAACTCCTCAGTTTTGTGGAAACTGGTGATAGCAATAGATTTCAGTAACTTCTTGCGTGAGAGTAAGCATGGTTCTTATTTACAGTCAACTCCAAATTATTTCCTCATACACTTTATGGAATCTTTCTTAAAGATAGATTTTGTAACCCTCATTGAATTGACTTCAAGAAAAAAGTTTGCATAATACATCAACAATCATCTATAATTTCTTCCTCTGAATTCTGATGCAACATAATGAATAAAATACAATAGAAATAAAGATGTTGGGAATTTATGACAGAGCTTTCAATTATAGATGTAGGAATAAATGAACATGAGATTCACTTGCTAGAGGATTGTAAATTAAGATAATGGATATTAAGATTAAGTCTTTTTTTTTTTATTTTGCAATACTTGATGTTAATAGAAGCTGATTTTATGTATTAGGCCAAGTGTCTTTAAAGAACTTTAGTGTCGTTATTCAATAATGGACACAGGTTTTAATACATTTGCTTTTCTGAATAGGTAAATGAATTAATTGATAGAGGATCATGAAAAGCTTTGCAAATGTGTGTTGATGAACTTGTTAATAAAACATCACACAAAATGTTTTATTCACACAAGATAGGTGGGTTCACCCCTTGTTAATATTCAACAAAGCTAAAATGTTCCTTTGAAGTGGCATTGAGGCATCATGATCTTCAAGTGATATGGGGTAGGAACTTCTTTTAATAAAATAGTCTGGGGAAATACACCACATTAGGGGTTTAAAACCACCACATATTTATGTTGAGTGGTACCCGTTACTTGAATTGTCTCACAGAAATGCCACTGCTGCCATTTTAAACATTTCTCCCCAAGTGAGGATAGCTCTTCTCAAGTGAGTCATCTTGTAATAGATGCTTTAAAAACACAGTGGAAGGTTCCTAGTATGGAAATTAGAGAATGTAAAGCTCTTTTTGTCCTTTGCAAGATGACAATGATATTTCCTCATCTCTTACTTCCTCAAACGAGCATTCAGTTACCTATTTTTTTTTAAAGGGTGATTAACCTCCAACTCTAAGCCAATCAGCTAATCCTTTCTAGCAACTTGCACTTGTTGGATCCAGTGAGCCAGAGTATCAGAGCTGTGCAGCAATAAATACATCCAGCAGTGTTACGGAATTCACACATCAATCTTCAAGAAGCTTTTGGAAGCGCAGCCTCTGCTGGAATCCAGCGCAAATTTACTCTGGTGCCCAGAAGCTTGATATTTCAGTAATGTCAAGAAGCTGAGCCATAGATTTTTAGCAATGCTGCCTTCGGCTGTACCAAAGCTCATGAAGCCCCGTCTGTGCTCCATGCTATTGCTGGTTGCTATAGGTCTGTTCAGTCCTTATTTATCACCTTTGATTTCAGTCACTGGAGGCTCTAATTTTTGAGATTTCAATGGAAAATTTTGTATTAGGTGTGTGGCTGTGTATGTACGCACACAGGCAACTGAGGGTTCACAGGACATCACAGAGCACAAGGACAGCATACCTTACTCAATATCAAGATAATACTAAGAAGATAAGACTATTTGGTTGTTATACACTGGGAAACAGAAAAAGTGGCCCTTACCTTACAAATGACCTTGTAGCGTTACTCCTACATGCCCTTCTTCACAATCCACCCGTGTTGGCACATGCCCGACACTGAGACCTTGGAGCTCGCCAGCAAAATCCCCACTGGGAGCTACTCTGCGGTACCACGAATGCTTGAGAACTCTGTAACACACTTAAGTGCTAGTGGAAATAAAAATCTAAGGAAAGATGTTTACATGTTGCAACAAGCTGTCCCAAGTATTAATTTTCCCTGAAGTTTAAACCCATTACGGAGTTCTTAGCATGCGTGTGCCTGTGCAGCAGCCCTCAGTAGGGCTTTTGCAAGCATGCAGGGTACACGCGCGGCAGCTCAGGCCAAGCACAAGAGCCCCAGACCAGTTACAAAGGCCTTTATGAGGCAGAGGTAGATTTTTTCCTGCTTTCATATATATGACAAATAAGTATTCTTGTCTTGTGTATGTTGCCTTGATAATGAAGAAGTTATACTGTACAACAGTGTTTTCTTAAACCTCTGTTATGCTGTCACTCATTTTATGTCACTGGTAAAATGGAACAGCAAAGAAAGGCTTTAGAAAGGTTCATAATGTTTTGATAAGACCGGACCCTGCCATTTGTAAGGTTAAAACTGCCCCGACTTTAAAAGATAACCACCAGCAATCTGCCTGAAATTGTGTGGGCTGACTTCAGCCACTGGGAGTCAGCTAACACTATTCTGCGCGGTGTGCTCGAGGGGGAGAACAAGGGGATTGCTGGCAGCATTACTCAAAACCTGTCATGGTTTGCTTGGACAGCAAAAAAATTAAATTATCCTTGTACAGTTGTGATCAAATACATAGATGTCTCCTTTCTCCCAGTCCCCCCACAAGTTATCTGGGTATGGCAGCATAATTGTCTTGGTAGTTCTGATTTTATTAGGTCCTCATTAGTGCTTTAATAAGCACCAAAGCAGGGAAGGCCACTCTGACCTTCATCCATCTTCATTCAATGATGTTCTAGTCCTATTTGAAAATGTGTATTTGTGCAGGTGTATTCATAGTAGCTTGACAGGCAGCAGTCACACATGGACCCCTGTATCCAAGCTAATTTTTGGCACCAGCCAATTAATGCCATCAGTTTGTGCAGCAAAGCACAAGCCATGGCTGTATGTACCTTGGCGCCAGCCCCTTGCTGGCTCAAGGAATGTGTCTCTGGGACCACCCAACATTACAGGCGGCCGCGAGGAATCAAGAAAGGTGTGATGTGAGCAGCAAGTAATGCTAGCGCTCAGCACCGGTGCGTGGTGTGGCAACAGCAGCTTGCAATTTGCAGAAATCACAGGGTGAGTCCAAGGGCAGCGATAATCCTCTGCCTTTGAGATGCAGGACATAAGTAGGTAGACATCATACTGGCATGACTCTACAGTTTCCATCAGTTACATCTAAAACACTTAAATGTTAGGAAATGTCGGTATTTAAGCTACTGAGAGAACTTTATCTCCGCCCTTTTGCGTGTTTGTGCTGTAGAGGGTAAAGCATGACTCCCGTGAGCAGAGACCCTTAACTCCCTGTAGAAATACGAGTGAATTGGGTCACTAATTCAAACTTTCCAAATGTGTCTACTGTCCCTTCAATAAATGATTTAACACCTGCTTCATCACTGTCCCCTTCTGACAGTAACAGCATTCCACTTTAAAAATTTTTGAGCTCTACTTCAAGCAAGGAAAAAAAATAATTAAGTAACTTGGCTTACAATAACATTTCTTTGGAGAATGGAGCATTCACTCTCTCCCCCGGCCAGGGAGCGCCTTGTAGGAGTGAGGGGTGAATAAAGCCTGGTTTGGGTGATTTCTCCATTCTGTAGCTTCCACTGACACCTGCTGGAGACAGGCGCCTCTTGGTCGATCATTTTAAATTCTGTGTCCAAAATGCAAGAGCGGTAGGCACAAAATACACATCTCACCCATTTAATCAACGAAGTACACTGCATGTCAGTAGCAGTATAATATCATCAGAATCAAGAACGCTTGCCTATTTCCATCTCTGATTTTACAAAATAAACACGTTTTTTTCTAAACACCAGACCCAATCTATGGTCATGTACACACAGTGATTTCCCAGCCAAAGGAAAAACACTGTTTCTTAAATAGGCAGGTGATCTTCAGACCTCAATTCTGGTCCAAATGGAGGGAGGTTTGGAGAAAAGAAGGAGGAAGGAAGGTCCTCTCTCAATCCCTAGCAAGCTAAAGGAAGAATGGGGCCTGGCAATGGTTGTCATACTTTCTGGTGTACACCAGCTCCACAGAGAAGGGGGGATACCAGCTCAAAGGGCCCAGCTCTCACTCCCTTTTGTGTGCTGGCCGGCACACAGACTGGTGCTGGGGGAATAGCACTGCTGTTTTCACTGCTGGGTTCGCTTACTCCAGAACCACCAGAGGAATTTTGTCCCTAGTTGACTTACAGAGAAAGATAGATGGCTCAGACTGCTCGCCAGCAGATGCACACACAGTGCTCTGCAGAAGAACAAGAGCACAATTAAATCTGTGTGCGACTGAAGGTGGGTCATCTGAATACAGCCCAGGAACGTGCGATGCTCTGGCACGGCTGTGGTCTACTTTCCTAGGGAGAAGGCCTCCTCCTTTTCGTGTTAGAAATTTCACCAAGTCCCTGACAAGCACCTGAAGCAGTACAGGGAATTACAGGAACAGAAAAATTAAAAAAAATACCCGAGAACACAGGCACAGTCCTAAACTTTGAAAACTAGAAAATGCATCACAGTTTTAACAGTAGGTCTTTTATGTTGGTGTAAACTGTTCCTGCTCTGCTTAGACAGGAAAAAAGTCCCCAGTCACGGATAGACCTAAACTTTTCTTCACTTTCAATTTAAGCTCATAGTTCATACATTTGTAACAACTCAGACAGACCTGGGCTCTGTGTAACTGAAAATGCCTTTTCCATACTTAGCGCACAGGGTCTCACTCATAGCTAGATTTTAACTAAAGCCTCAGACTGCTGAAAAAAGTAGAGGTCTCTTCAAAACTATTACAGTTTGAGTTCTGGCCAATGGGAAACATTTATGGTGAGGGTTGGGTTTGTTTGTTCGGTTTTTTTTTTGTTGTTTGTTTGTCTGTTTGTTTCCGGCAGAAATTAAAGGACAGATGAATTTTTTGTTTATCATATTTTCAAGTTAATTTAATTCTGTCATTACCGTCTCGCTCAAGCGCCGCTGGTCACGGCCAGGAGGTGGCAGTGGAAGAGCACCCATTGCTCGACAAACACCGGGTGGGCACGGTTAACTTCAAGGGCAGAAGCAAGGACCGTGTTACGTGACAGGACAGCAGACAGCTGCGGTTTAGGTTATTTTAAGAGGTATCTCCCATCCCCAAGTGCCAAAATGTGTGGCTTCATAGTTAATAAGCTGGAAATGCGTAACAAAACCCACTTGCTCACTTTCAAACTAGGAGGAGAAAAGCTCTTCTCAAAGTGTTATTGCAAAACGCTGGATTTCAAGACAGCTTTAATAATTTTAATTGCTCAGATGAGTCATTAAATTTGAGTATCTGAATATCAAACTCACTTCAACTGCCTGAAAAACATAAAAGATTCTCACAGTAAGCAAACTTAACAGAATTGTCCCAACACCACGTTTTAAGTCTGTATTTCCTAATGAGCCTGGGCGCCTGCTTTTAACTGCCCGTATTGTTGGGATAACCCAGAAAAAACCCTCCAGAGGGAAAACAGGTGGTGGGTTTGGTCAATGTTATTTTAACTTTAGTTTCAAATATATTATCATGACTAATATTACAGTCCTGCAAGTTGCTGCATGTGGAGGGACATCCTAGAGCCTGTTTACATGGAACCACAGAATCTTTAGAGTTGGAAGGGACCTCTAGAGATCATCTAGTCCAACTCCCCTGCTAAAGCAGGATTTCCCAGAGCACATCACTCAGGACTGCATCCAGGCGGGTCTTGAAAATCTCCAGAGAAGGGACTCCACCACTTCCCTGGGCAGCCTGTTCCAGTGCTCTGTCACCCTCACTGTAAAGAAGTTCTTCCGTGTTTTGAACGGAACTTCCTGTGTTCTAACAACCCCTTAAACAACCCCCTCCTGTGTTTACAACCCCTTAAAACAAAATTGGCCTCTTGCTCATTCATCTGTCTGTATTCTTTTGTGTTTGCATCTCTATTTCTGTTTTGTATTGTACAGAAAGAAGCATTTTAAAAGATCTTGCTTGAAAATGTAAATTATCTCTCTAGGAAGCGTTTACTGTCATGCTATAATTCATGCTAATATTTTACTAATATCAACTCAAACTGAGCTCCCTGTACCCCTCTGGGTGGCCCATTCATGCCGTACCACCTGAGTTACCCTCCCCCCAGGAATTATCAGTGGCCATCTCAGCACTGTAAATCTATAGGGTAATAAAGCAAGAATGGTAAAGAAACTGAAGTTGATGGGTTAACCATAATCTGAAGAAAAAAAAAGTGGAGCACGCTGCCCTACCCTGCCCCACTTTGGTGTCCTCAACTCAGGGGCCTGAGAGAATAGGGGTTGAGCCTCAGGTCTGCATCAGCACTGGCGGACCTCCTGATCTTCTACTGGTCCCTTGGCGGGCAGAGTCAAAGGATCAAAGTCCTCTCACGACATCCTGAGTGGTAAATGTGAGGAACAGGATCCTCTCCCTTTCCCTACGTGCCCTTTCCATCCATGTATCTTACCCCTTTCCCTTTTCACCTTCCATTTCAGAACATCTTTCTCTACGCTGCTGGGTGGCCAAGGCCAGAAGGGCAGGTACAGGCACCATGGGGGACAGTCAGCCTTTATACATATTTGCCAGACCGTGGCATGATGGATCAAACCGCGTGCTGTGCCCGGATTTCTCCCACAGCAAGGCTGTGAGTAAAAGCAAGAAAAGTGCAACCGAGTTGTTCTCATGTAGCCTCTGCTGGACGCTTCTCTTATTTTCTACTAAAGAGAGCAGGATCGGGCCCCACACAAAAAGATACAATAAAAATCCTCCCTATTTCATATTTTAGAAGAATATTTGGTCTTGCTTTCCTTTGCTATACAGCATTGCTCAAACGGAATTGTGTTTCTAAAAATTCCCTTCAAAAGGAAAAAAGGAAAAAGGGAATAACTACAGTGAAAAATCTTACAAACCTTTAATTCAAATTTTGTAACTTTTCAAATTTGTGATTAAAGATGCCACGAAGAAGGAAAAGATTTTTCATGGGTGAGTGAGTAGGGTGAAGCAGGGCAGAAATCTGAATCAGTCTTAAGCTCCTTTTACCTTAAGCAGAGCAGTGGCATTGACACCTTCTCTTTTCAGCACATCCAAATTAAAAGGACAATTGGGTGAGCAGGAAAAGATTTGGAAATGTGGGGAAAAGTCATGAGCTCTTCATTCACCTTAAACACAGAGAAGGTGCCTGGAGAAAGTAGGGACTAAATGAAGCGACTGAGACAAGTATCAAAGAATACCATGAGTATGCAGAGAGAAAATTTTAAAAAGTGAAGGTACAGTACAGAATTTTACAAGTAATTGTGATTCTGTGATTCTGTGAAGCAATACCAGAAGCAGCAAGAAACAATTCTGAATATACATTGAGAGACAGTGAGAAAGAGACCAAGGAAGTTATTGATTCACTAGCAAATGAAAAAGGGAAGTCATCAGCACAATAAGCCAAGAAGGCCAAAGTTCTCTGTCTTATTCTGCATTTCTAAGAGAAAAGATCACGTGCAAAGCCTGGCTAATGCAAGCAGCAGCAGAGCGGTAGGATCTCGCTACGGAAATGCACAAGGAGGCATCAGCACACTCGGAGAACTCCAAAATTTTCACCCTGCCTGAGTCTGATGGATTATATCCCGGGAAACTGTAAAAGAATATGGCAGAAGTAATGTCAGAACCACTTGGGGTTATCTTAGGGAAGTCATGGAGTGTAAATAAGCATCAGAAGACTGGAAAAGGGCAAATACTTTCCGTTTCTAAGAATGGAAGGAAAAGACTAATCGGGGATTTGTCTATCAGTCAGCTTACCTTCAAATGCCAGAAAAACCCTGGAAAGCACAAAATCTTTGTTGAGCACATGAAAGAAAACAAGGAAATGAGTAAGAGTCAAAATGGATTTGTCAAGTGCAAATCCTCTAAGAGCAAACTCCTCTCTCTTTTTATGAATGAGTTGCAGATCTGGATAGAGAGAAAACAATAAACATCACCAAAAATGCAGAATGGACTTTGATACCTTCTCTAAAGATCTTCTCATTCAAAAGGTAGAAAAATATGCCCTACATGAAACTCTCGTATGGCACAGGCCAAACAGGCTCAATAAACATGCTGAACTAATGAAAACGTAGCAATTTTCAGTGGGTCGTGTTCAAAATAGAAGAACGTAATTAATGGGCTCCTCAGACAGCTGTCATGGAGTTGGCTGTATTCAAAATGTTTTCACCTGGTAGATGAAATAGATGGTTATACTGTTAAAGTTCTAGAAAACACTATGGTAGGAGGAGATGCAAGTATGTTAAGGACAGGACTAGAAACAGGTCAGCTAGACAAGCTGGAGAAATTCTATGAAACCTTACAGGACCAAACGGAAGGATGTTCATTTGCCACGAGTGATTAACTGTACAACAAAGAGATGGAGTACAAATAGAAACTCCAGGGATAAGAGATTATAGGAAATCATGAGCAGAACATGAGCCAATGTTTTTCTACGGTGTTGCAAAATAAAGGTAATCATCACTGCAACCCAGGATGCTGTTTTCTGAACAAAACTCACCATGTATGCTTATAACGAAGCGACATTAATGCAGCACAACACTCAAACATACGTTTGAGCCAGTGTACGATGATCCACTTCCTAACATCATGTACTCTCACAGAGCAATTAAACAAAATTGTTCATGTTCTGTGAGAACAAACCTTGCTGGAAGGGACTGCAATAAAGGAAGGACCTGCCTCTGCTAATGGTACTAACTCACCTCCCAAAAGCTGCAATTGCTAAGTGACCATCTGTAATTAAAAGGCCTGGCACATTTTAAAAAACCCTTTCCTACAACTGGCCACTATTTAACCCTCCCTCTGAGTTGCACATGAAGATGATTGATGGTCAGTATCAATTGATTCAGCACGTTCATAAACCTTTTAGCACAGGCACAAGAAATCAGAACTTCCTGCCATAGCTTGTGAGAGGCAACCTTCACTAGCCAAAATTTCTGATTTGTAATACAATTTTCTCTTACTCTAGCTGTCTTGTTCTAGCTCTGTCTGCTAGAGAGAAAGGCTAAATAGCAGAAAAGCGTCCTCCCTGCGGGAAGTCAGCATAGGTACTCCACAAAATACTGGAGCTCTTGAATATTTTTTGTATGTTCCAAATCGTCAGCAACTGCTGTAAATTAGCAACCAGACAGCTGAAATGGTCACTCTTATCTGCTGCATCCATGGAAGTAAAAAACCCCAGCTCTTCTCCCACGTTTGAAGGCTCCTTTTATCTCAACGGAAGCTGCGACCTTTATCAGCAATAGATTCTGAGTTCCAGGCTACGCGTATAAACCCTTGTTTATATGGTGTGATAAATCAAAGGCAAAAATACCCTACAGGATTCCTTGCTACATTGCACGCTGTGAACAATCATTTACTTTCCAGGGGACCATTAATTAGTATTGATTTGTCTTTTTGCTCAGACAGTTCACAGGCGTACGGATGGGAGGCTGCGTGCCAGCCTGCGCAGCATCAGGAGCCTGTTATCCTGCAGCTTTTTACACAAGTTGAAAAGATTTGCAAACAGAAGACCTACCACCCAGTCTGAAGTTAAGGTGATGTTCAAATTGCCCATTTTAAGTGGCTAGTGAGTGAGGAAACAGATGAGATTATATCAATGGGAGCAAGAGAACCATTTGGAACAAAAAGGGGGTCAATAAAACAATGAGGATGAAATGTGAAGTCCGCGAAAAGGCTCATGCCCCAGCCCAGTATTCCAGAGTAAGACACCCCTATGAATCTGTATGGTGCACAGGTGCAAGGCTAACACCTGGAAGTCAACACTGTGACAGCCTGGGTTAGCGGGGATGGTCTTTAAAAAAAGTCCATCACAAAATCTGGATGCACAGTGAACGTGTTATCACAACTCTGCCCACCCCACAAGGTAAAGGAAACCAGACAGGAAAGTCGTCTTCTATTTTTGTAAGTAAATATTGTCTCAACAACCCTGAGACCAACATTTCTGCTCCTTCCTGGAGACCTTCTCTAGTGCCATGCCGAGATGATGAAAGGCCAAGTGTCTGTCCGGAATAACTGGTCTCACCTGGTGTCAGGCATATGATGGTGCTGGGAGGAGAGGTGGCATGTATGGTGGGAGCAGGTCTCCTTGGAGTAAGGCTGGTCTCCAGCAATGGAGGCTCAGCCCTTGCTGCCTGACAATGAGAAGGTGAAGCGACTCACACCGCTCTTGGACAGCAAGGTACCACCGACAATGCAGCTCAGACCGGGCCAGACAGCTCCACTAACAATCACAACAGGGTGCTTGATGTTTAATTGAGCCAGCTAGATTTTCAGTTCCCCAAGTAATGAGAAGAGCTGTAGGACTAGGCACATGCCAAAGCCTGCTGGCCATACACAAACCCCCGTGTGGATGAGCAGTGAAGGAGAAAGAACACTGCAGAGCTGAGGGTCTTGCTTCTCACCAGCTATGTCCTACTGTTGCTTGCCACCAAAGAGGTCATTGCTCTCATATTCACTGTACTGGCTAAAAAGGAAGCTAACACTTAATGTTAGCACTAGTGCTAAACTGAGCGCTTGCTTCTTGCTGGCACAGACTCTAGAGCAAAAGCCAGTTTTAAGCAGGAACGAGTCTAGCTTGGTACTGATCGTACTGATCCATCCTCCTCCTTCCTCCAGACGGCCCCAGGATTAGCAGGCACTGAAAAGTTTGGCTATCAGTATCTCCTGTAAGAATAGACAGTGATTAAAATTAGAAGATAAAGTTTCTTAGTAAGAATATAGCAACTCGGGGACAGCATTTGTACTCCAGTAGAACTGGGAGGTCTACGATTAAGCGGAACCTCAATTCCTTCATGCCCCACTGAATCTTTTTAATAAATTTTCATTCATTCTCATCAGTATTTATTTTCTTAACACATCAGGAGGTTGGGTGTTTGGGGTTTTTTTATTTTAATAGGTTGGGTGTTTTGGGTTTTTTTTTGGTTTTTTTTGTTTTTTGTTTTTTATTTTAATAGGCTTCTCTATTAGTATCAGATAGTTACACTAATCTCCCTCTTGCATATGTGGGTTCTACCTGGCTTCATGTAATAGTATCTACTAATGACACAACCTTGTAAAACTTGTTGTTTACTAAGTTAGAACTATCTACGGATCACTCCCACCCAATGCAGCCTCCAGCAACACTGCCAGTGTTTTCCGTGGGGTCTCTGTGTGCCCTATTTAAAGGCTCTGCCTGCTGGGCTGGGACAGGTGCTGGAGGGCCCATTGATGATGGTGGGAGGACACCACATTCATCAAGAAGATGAGTCCTCTTAGGAAATAGGATGTAGGGTTTGCTGGGGGCTAGGGAGAACAAGATTTGTTTCTCTAATGTAGAAAGAATTAGTGAGAAAACAACTGATTAGCAGGTTCCAGGGAAACAAAGCGTAGCTTATGAAGATACTTTGGTGAGTAAAGATCTAGCCATTTTATTAAATGCATTAATGCTGAATGTTGAAAGGAAGTTGATATTAGTTTCTTGTGAATAAATGCTACTTGGTATACTGACTAGCTTTGATTTAGAGTTTTGTTTCCACTCTGGGTTAGGATAATTATATATACTTATGCTTGCTTCCTGGTTTGTGCATCATGGACTACAATCTTATATCTGCTATAGCTGTTAGGAGGAGATATCTCAGATCTTGGGCTTAGCTCACCCATTTATTAGAAACTGAGCAATGTGCACTGAGCGGGGTATTGCTGTATCCTGAGGCCTTCTGCTCTTCTGTAGAAAAAAACCAAAACCAACAAACATCCCCAAACACAAGAACAAACCCCTCAGCAGTATCATAGAACATGAAACTAAAAGGTTGGAAGTTCACTCGCATTCTATTTTCCTTCCACTAGTGTCAAGCAGGAGAAAGGAAAGGTAGAGACCCCCTGTAAAATCTCTGTTCTCCTGATCTGAAATCAAGGGTGGAGGTGGGACTAAGCTTCTTGGTACCTGAGAGCAGCCTGAGGTGTGACTACAGCTGGTGGTACTCCACGTAATCATTGAGAAGTAACTTTTATTTGCTCCTCTTCTGTTCAGGCAGTTTGTGCAAATATATTTCAGAAGAAGAAGGAGATATTAGAAACCAGGCATATCGCAGTGCTGAAGTGCTCTGAATCATAGAGGCATCATAGATTCCTTTCAGGCTTCTCTCTTCTTTTCAGATGTGACACAGCTTTCAGTTACAGCTTACCCACACTGCTGCTTATTCTGAACTAAACAAAACTATTTCACTCTGCTGGATCCTCAAATGGCTAATTAGCGCTTATTGGGAAATACACGTGCAGGATTGAGATTCAGTGGGTAATAGGTGTCTGTTGGATTCTTAGCCATTAATAAAAGAAATTAGCATACTTCTGCATAGCTAGACTCCACCATATCTTCTTGTAAGTAATGTCTTCCTTGTCATGTTTCAGCCGTTACCGAAACGTGTCACAGTGATTAAAAGTGACCGTATCCAGCTCACACGGATACAATATTTTCTAGAAGAGCGTTTCTCTTCCTGGAAACACCAGTGCTCCGGGGCTGCCCAGACCAAATGTGGAAGGCACAAATTCCAGGTCACAAGAGTTGTGGTTTCACAGAAAGCACCTCTAGCTGCAAAGATTAAACAGAGTACTTCAAAGCTTCCAATAGTCCTCTGTCATTTCTTTTGGTTTTAAAAATGTTAAGTTACTGTAAATGGGGCACTAGCAAGCGCTTCTACTTACATGACTCGCTGTTTTCTATCCTTTTTTTATGCTGTGAATGTTAAATTAAAATCTTGTGGAGATAGACCTCTAAAGCAAATTTTGGAACTGTTATCTACAGCAGAAAATCATAGTGGCTTGGTTAAGTCTCTGGGCTCCGTCTGAGAAGAAATAACACAGAGACAATCATCCCTACTCAAAGGTTAGACTTCCTGCAATAAAAGGTGAAATCCATGTTTCAGACATCTGCAATTTTGGGTGAACAGTAGGGCTTGCTATTCTTGCAACTATATTTAAGTAAGCGTATTGCAAAAATGTTATCATCGCTTTTATCCATCTCCTCCAGCCTCAGTATTTGAATGTGAATAGTTTCAGATTTAGAAAGCTGTACTGACACTTTACATCTAGCTTTTATTCAGTAGTCTCAAAAAATGTTAAGGCTATTCTTGTACCAGCCTGGCCTTCTCCCAACCCACCTTCCACCCATATTTTCAAATACCTCGTGTTAGAACTGGAAATAAAAGTGCTTGCCTAATTATCTCTATTTCCAGCATAGCTAGCTCTGTAAATTACACACAGCTCTGTGTTTGCTGAACATATTGCAGATCCAGCTCATCCAGCTGATTCATTTTAGCACTAAAAATCCTGTGCGTTTTCCTCTTGCCCTCAAATCTTTCCTGCTTTTCTGATCACTCAGCAAACGCATAATGGTGTAGAAAGCTACCAAATATTTCACTTGCATATACCTTCTTCAGTGGTGGGCAAAGACTAAAACATCTTCTACCCCTTTTAAAAGTTACCTCATCCTCCAGGAGTCCAGGAATTTTAAAAACTTATTTTTTATGTTATTCCATTCCTTTAACGTGTTGGGGTTTTGAGTGTTTGGTGGGGGGGAGGGGGTTGGTCCGGTGTTATGTTTTGTTTTTTCAGTTGATAATGAGTAAAATGATAATAAATTTCACATGTATAGAAAAAATATTTAACTTCGGGCTCTCAGTTACTTTACCATTTCTGTTTAAATCCTTGTAAAACAGATCTGGAGTAAACTCACAAATCAGATTTAAACTTTATCAGACCAGGTGAATACGTAGGAGCACTGGCCGCATCCCAGGCAGACTGTTTGTACAGTGGACTGGGAGAAGGTTTTACCCAAAATGTTGAACACTAATGTGCAGAATAAGTTGCTCTCTGAGGTGAACTAGCTGACAGCCACCACTGAGGATGCAAAGTGAAGATGTGATTTTTAAACCCTGCATCTCTGAGCTTGGATGCCTCATACTGGGCCGAAGGGAGATGTCTCTGCATGAAAATTAGTAGCCTGAAATTCAAGGATTTTTCCTTAAAATATGTGGGAGGAGGAGCTAAATCTTCTCAGTAAATGGTTGAAAGACAACTTTTCAATGCACAGTTGCCTTTGTCCAATAATTTGATGACTTCAGGGTGTGGGCAGTCTGGTTTTTAATCCCTGCTTCCGAAGTCTGACCTGCCTTTTATGTCCTCACCGTAGCCCTGGTCAGCAGCATTTACAGCTGGAGAGTGCTGTTTTAAATTGTTTCATGGGAAAACATATTTCTTCATGTAGCAATAAGGGAAGAACGTTACGAAATATGAAAGCATGACAAGCAGATCTTGTCAGACTCTGTATACAACTTTTTGGAGGTGAGAAGTATTTGGAACTGTGCCTCCCACGGGGCCTCAAAAACAAAGAAACTCATCTCTTTGTAACTACAGCAAAACACAGCTCTTCAAAACTTCCTTGCACTTTGTTGGTGATGTTGCTAGAACTTTGTTAGACCCGTGATGATTTGCATGTCTATACTCAATTTGTGGCAATTTTCCAAGAGGAGGTACTATCAAAACAATTTAGAATTAGCTGTGACAGCTGACAGTCACATGGGTGGCTTTTACAAATAAACATTACTGTATACAACAGACCTGAATACATGTTTTAATGAAGAAGTGATTCACGATGATAATATTATTAACTTGTTAAGATTAAACAGGTCTGCCATATGCTGTGTCTAGTGCTTCAGATGGTTTCAAATTTATTTTTAATTTTTTTAAGTTATGCATATTAACAACTGATGTTGAATTTTAAAAAGATCCAGTAACGGAAGGGAAATCATTCCACAGCTGAGTATTGAAGGTTTTGTCTTCTTAATGATTCAAACTACTCTGTATATAGTCACTTAGAAAGTAATTTCTAATTGGTGATCTAGCTCATAGCTGACTCTGGCCCACAAAATTTGGATTATTTTCATCTGGCTTCCTCCAGAGTTGCATCCAGTTCCTGCTGAGGAGTGAGTCGGTCAAACACTTGCCTCAGAACCCCAACCTTTCAATTATTTTCGTGTAAAAAAACCAAAAAAACAAAAACAAAACAAACAAAAAAACCCCAAAAAACCCCACAATCTTTCACAAGTGGAACCGCCCTCAACTCATCTGTCTCTGGACCGTGTGCTAATGGATCTGCATCCACGGACCTCACACTACTGGTCCATGCACACAGCTGGCTTGCCCCTGTTCAAGCTTACTGTACGGCTGAGGGATGGGAGGGAAAAGGCAACAAAGCCAATGCACTGAACTGGCACGCTGCAAGGGAGGGGCCACGCTCAGAAGAAGACATGAGTAACTCCTACGTTCATACAGAAACACCCTCTGGGTGATTATAGACTTAGGGTCTGGATAGTTATTGTTTGCTTGAAGTCTAAAAATATTTTTCTTTTCTCTTTTTCTTTGTTACCCTGCCTCCAAGAGCCCAAAACAGGCTTTTTTTTAACAATACAGGGCATTGCTACGCCTTCCCACTCCCAAATGCAGCTGGTCGCACCAACCTGAGCTGTGAATGATGGCAACCTGTGACAGTGCATCACAGCTGCCGTGTTGCTCGGCTGTCACATTTTCACTAGAGCGTTGGCCTGTCTTGTCGTGGGTGCGATGGGGTAGCTGAACTCAACTGCCTGTGGCTAAGAAACCGAAAACAGAGCGATGACACCTCATGCTGTTGGGCCTCACAGGAACATCAGCTGCCTCCAGCTGAGCACATCACTGTTGGTGATGTTGCTGGGGGGATGCTGAGCTGCGTAGGAGCGATCCTCAGCACCGCACACATCACCAGGCTCTCACGGACCACGGCGCTAAAAGCCCCTCCTGCTGCTAGGAGCCACCGGGCTGCCTTTCCAGCATCTTATCTGGAAACCGAGAACTGTGCTCGGCAGGAGAGGCAGATCTCATTGCTGCGCTGGATAGCAGCAAGGTTCTCTTTGCAGCCCTGCCAGCTGCTGGAGCAATGTCTCCAACGCCTAATGGGAATGCAGGAATTGTAGGAAATGTAGATGTAGGGGTTAAAGCCATCATCTCCTTTTGTGTGTTTCCTGCAGAGAAAAAAAACATGAGGAAATTACAATGATAATTAACATAAACAAGATGCAAAGAATGGAGAGCCCAGTCAGCTTCAAATAGACAGTGGTGATCCCAGATTGACTTCCAGCAGGCTGGATACAGAAAGCAGGGAGCTCCTGAGCGTGTGCTTTATTATTTATATCAATTACTAGTTTCATTGACAAAGCAGGCTGTAGAAAGGGAAAGTAAGCAACAACAGGCAAGAAAGTCAGTCCTATCAGCTTCTTGGCAAAGACAGTAGATTTTTAGATCCCAAGGTGACAGAACTCCCAGTGAGATATACTTGGGCTTTGTACCCTTCACCCCGCACTTTTTGTCCTGTGGGGAAGCAGCCTGGCCATCTCGTAACTACTTCTGACCCATTTACACTGTCCCCTGTGCAATCCTGGGTGGGTCCCTAAAGGAGACAGCACTTAGATGTCTTTTGCTTCCCTGGGGACCACCAAGGAAATGCTGATATTCTTCCTAATTTCAGGCAGCTACTAAGATTTCAACATCCTTGAGGCTCCTACTTCTACTCGTTGGTTAATCGATGGTTTCAAAAGTCTGGGGCAGGGCTGGGAGGGCAGAGAGCAGAGAAACATATACAAAATTTGATTGAAATCAGCCTGGGGAAAGCCTGCCCCATCTGGTTATATCTGAACAGGGTAAGAATGGTCTCGAAACAGGGAGTATGGTAACGATTTCTGAAGGACAGGTCCCGTTAATATGGGCAGGGTACCTTTGATGCATCTGCAGTTGCAAACTCGTGTTGATGTGGAGGGAAATTGGGTACAAAGGACCAGAGTTACCGACAGTTTTGACCCAGGATGAGGTCACTGGGTATGAGGAGGGTTATTTACTTGATGCAACCATGACAGCCAGTGCTTCAAGTGGCAGACAGGCCACGTTTGCTCCTGCCAGCTGCAAGATCTGCACAGCTACTGGTTGTGTACCCAGACTGTGTGTCAGGCACAACTGGCTATTTCTGCTTGCAGAAAGAAGTTTAGGAAAGAAGAGGGAGATCTCCGCCTCAGAAATCCTCCCCAGTTTCTGTATGCTTTCTATCAGGCAGAAACTTTTGCTTTGACCCTTGAGCAACCTTTTCTCCAGGGGATGCAGGAGGAATGCAATTATTTTTTCTGAGAAAAGAAAAAGATAGTGGGCAGTGAGAGGGGTGGGAGGGATGTAAAAGGTTTTATTAAATTTCTTCATGCAGAAATGGCAAAGACAACAGTGGCTTTACCACCGACACATTGTTTCTCTCTCTACCCTCTTCTCGTCTGGTGACAGATTGATGGATGCATTGTATAATTCTGTCCAATTTGGCGCATTTTTTTTTTTTTCACAGCTGCAGGTGTACCATTTTCAGCTTATATCTGTACCCTGCATAATCTTAGACGTCTAATTATAACTCACCGTTGACCCCTCAACAAGCAAGATTCACTTAATTAAAACTGCAGAGAGCATCTGTTGTTCAGCTGGTATGAAAAATACCAGCTTATCCCCGTCTATCTATCATCTGGGAAGAATTTACCATGCTCCTGTGAGGAATGGCCTTACGGCAGGATCTGCTTTTGCACATACCAGATAAATTGCCATTCCCCAAATATGATAGATATACAGTTCTCACAGTTTTCCTCATCCAAGTATAAGGAGAACTTATTTAAAGCAATGCATTGAACAAACAAGTTAGTCTTTGGTCACTGCTCTGAGCTGTCATTTTCAAGATGGGGGCAAGATCAACTCTAACTTACCCCAGATGAGGGCCGATAAACTGTTGATTGTCTTTAGTTGCCTGATTTCATAGAATCACAGAATCGTAGGGTTGGAAGGGACCTCTGGAGATCATCTAGTCCAACCTCCTGCCAGAGCAGGGTCACCCAGAGCAGGTTGCACAGGAACGCGTCCAGGGGGGTTTGGAATGTCTCCAGAGACGGAGACTCCACCACCTCTCTGGGCAGCCCGTGCCAGGGCTCTGCCACCCTCAAAGTAAGGAAGTTCCTCCTGATGGACAAGTTACATCTTGTCCTGTCCCCGGGCACGACTGAAAAGATCCTGGCCCCATCCTCCTGACACCCACCCTTTAAGTATTTATAAGCGTTGATAAGATCCCCCCTCAGCCGTCTCTTTTTCCAGACCGAAGAGACCCAAATCCCTCAGCCTTTCTTCATAAGAGAGGTGTTCCAGTCCCCTCATCATCTCGGTAGCCCTTTGCTGTACCCACTCCAGCAGTTCCATGTCCTTCACTTTTAGTGACGTTTGTTCATTATCTAATCTGTTTTTTAATTCCTGATCAAATACTGATTTACTTATTTATGTGTTTCATAAGTACATTGCCTTTAATACCAATCCCACATTTGATCATAGGGAGTAGCTTATGTTTGATCAAGAATTTCTGCATCTACAAACATTGGAAATACAGTGCATTTGCTAGAACGATGCTCTGTGAGTCCTTCCAACAGCTACACAGAATAGCCTCAAGTTGTGAAGCTGTGATTACTGCTGGCTAAACCTGTGCTCTTCTCTTTGAGCGAATACATCTCATTCTCCCCTGCTGTCCTGGTTTGAGGTAAAACAGAACCAATTTCTTGATCTGTAATTTTACTTTTTAGCTGGGCCTCTTCTAACAGACTAAACTCTGAAATTAACAGCGCATTGTTCAGACGCTGTTCACTCTCAGAGTGATAAGACCTGATTATACCTAGGAACGGTACGCACAGAGGCTCTTGCTCAGACTTATTGCTATAACAACCAAGGCCAGCTAACTTCGCTGCGTGCCCCGTTAGAGGGTCGGAAGCGGAGAAGCGCAGAGGGGTCCCACCTGCAGGGAGGAGCAGATGGGACAGGTGACCCAAAACTGACCAACAGGGTATTCCACCCCATCTGCATCACACTCGGTATAAAAGCTGAGGGATCAAGGGGCAAGGCTGCTCTGGCTCTCTCTTTCTTCAACGGCTGACGTCTGAGGAGGACCCTGTCTGTTCGTCTGCCTTTGATCCCGATCCGAGCACTCCTGACTCTAGTTCNTCTCCTGATCTCTTCCTCTCCTCTGTGAGGAGGGGGCAGGGGGAATCGGGGGGCCATCTGTTGTTCTGATTGGCCAATCCGGCCAAAACCATGACACCTGCCTCTCCCTATCAATCTCCACATATTAGATATGCAGGGCCTTCTGAGCTGTAGAGACTTGGCCCCAGTGAAATCTCACAGATGACAGAATGGTTGGGGTTGGAAGGAACCTTAAAGATCATATAGGTCCCACCCCGACTCTGCCATGGGCAGGGACACCTCCCACCAGACCAGGTTGCTCCAAGCCCCGTCTAGCCTGGCCTTGAACCCCTCCAGGGATGGGGCATCCACAAGCTCTCTGGCAACCTGTGTCTCACCACCCTCGTAGTGAAAAATTTCTTCTTAATATCTAGTCTAAATCTAGTCTATTTCAGTTTAAAGCCATTATGCCTTGTCCTACCACTACATGCCCTCGTAAAAAGTCCCTCTCCAGCTTTCTTGAAGGGTCCCTTTAAGTACTGGAAGGCTACTATAAGGTCTACCCAGAGCCTTCTCCTATGATACAGGAACAAAACAATCTTCTGCAAATGAGTTTTACAATGAGTAAGTGTGGTTGTAAGTAGGCCCTCCATTGCCAAAGCCCAAGATTCACCATGCTCTGATAACCCATTGCTGGGTAACACATTTGATATCTACCTGCAAACACCACCATGGAGCACGTGTACAAACTCCATAGTACATCTAGGAGTGTTTACCAGAGACTGTCCTTTCGGAACAGTCTGAGGAGCCATCATAAATAGCACATATTTGCTGCTGTAAAATGCAGAACACCTGGGTCTCTACCTGCTGAAAGTCTCTGGGTACATGTAAAGAACTGGAACAGAACCCCAGCAGACGAGGAGGCTGTAGCACTCTGCCATACCTCAGCTCGGATGCAAACCCTGCTCCATCCCTGCAGAGCAGCTGTCCTGCAGTGCGCGAGTCCTTGGATTCAAATGTAAGCAAGAAACAACAAGTAAAACCCTTGCAGGGAAAGTTAATATGTTCACAATGTTTTGACCCGGGCTACTTTATAAAATCAAAGCATGCAATGATTTCTTAAACTGTAATTAAAAATTATACCACCAAAAATACTGTAGTGATGAGCCCTGGTCCCTCAGAGAACCACAGCGGCTCCCTGGAGAGGGGTGGAGATTAGCAAACACATTTCACATGATGGCTTTGAATATAATTATTTGCATAACTGGATTAAAGAAGCGCACCAACACGCCTCTAAATCTTATTATTGTTTATTAGTCTGGATATCAGAAAAAACAGTAATTACATTGAGCAGAGATTCTTGGGGCTCGATTCAGAGGTGGGTCTGAGCGAGTGCCTCGGTCCCCATCAGCCTGTGGGACCTCCAGCCCGCTGGCTCGGTGTTGGACCTCCTTTGTGCGGTGTGCAAGGAAAACCTGGAAAAACGGCCTTGCAGGACCACTGAGGTGGGCCAAGGGAGCTGCCAAGGAGAGAGAAGGAGCTTCAGGACCCCATTGCTGGGGAATGCAGACCATTTTGGGGTGCATCTGCAAAACCTAGTGCTGAGAAGGGCCTGAAGCAAGGGGCAGACTCTCAGGTTTCTGCTGCAAACGCAAGTCCTGAAAGATTCAAGGCATGTACAGGTTAAACCAGCACTTAAACAAGGGTACCTGCCGTGCTGGGCACTCTTGAGAACCTCCTTGAGATGACAGACCTTGGCACTGCTGGAACTGCAGCTCCAGGGGCTGCTGGTAGCGAGATGTTCCCAGTGCGTCCGTCACTGTGGGAACAATATATGCACTGAGCAGCCATTCATTTCTGTCTCAAGGAAAAAAAAAAAAAAAAACAAAAAGGAAAAACAACTCCCAAAAAAGGAGAGAGAAATCCCTCTTGTTTACTTCGTACAGCTCTCTGCAGCAGCCATCTGCAGTCACTAACATTCAAGAGAACATTAATAAACCAAACTGCAGTGCTGGCAAACGAGTGTAAAAACCTGATGTGTAAGAAGGAAATGACCCCAGGCCTGCTGTGTTAACAAGAGTCTTCCCAGTTACTCCACCGGGCTTTGGATCACTCTGGGTTACAGCGCTGTCTGTATTTAGTGCGCAAGATTATAAACATTATGGGCCATCTCAGTGCTAATTAGCCTTTACAAACTGACAAATTAACAGCTTGAAGTAACTTAATTTCACAGAAGAAAAATCTCTAAAAATCAGGATTTTGTTGTTATTTAAGGCTGCTTTTTGCAATGCCGTTTCAGTGCTCTCTCAGTGTCCTACTCTCTCTTCTCTTCAAAAAAGCCCTGAAACAGAAGTTGAAAGGCTTATAAAATGTATTTGGTTTGTTTGGAAGAGTTTTTTGCCTTTTCAAAATCACCAGTTATTCAAGTAATTTGTTATATTGAGCTTGAAGGAAGAACAATTTCCCAAAATTCAGCAAAAGAAAAACACCTTTTAATAAGTCATTCAAATCTTTAAATCAAGCTAAGAAAGGCAGATACACTTCATCACAGAGAGAATGCAAGTAAAACCCACTTTAAAAGGACTTTGATTCGGTGTCTCTGCAATCAGCTTCTAATATCCAGTTCCTCATTACTAGCAACAGAACAGCTTGAAATTCTAAGGAAATTTCTGAGAAGGGATTTCAAATGTTTTTCCAATGCTTTTCCCAGTGTGTGCATAATACGCAGCTGTGTACTTTTTTAATGAGATTACCGTACTGAATGCTGATGAGCAAAACGATATTCACGGTTTCACAGTAGGACTACCTTTACAAACTAGAAAAACCGTCCTGTCTTTCTTCCTTCTCCCTCCTCATCTAATTGCATTGCCTTGCAGCCCATACCCTCAAACCAGGACAGTTTCTGGCCATGGGCAGTTGCGGTTGGATAGATGCCCTTGGTGACAACAGCCAAAACTGCCCCTGGATCACACTGCTTTTCCAGCTGATCTCAGCTCAGATTCAGTCAGTCCCTCGTGCCATCCCACATTCTGGCTCCACAGGCTGGAAGAAAACTCTTCAGAAACAATGTCTACTTTCAGAACTTTTTCCCTTATGCTTATCTATTATCTTGGCTATTTTCAGTTCAGACAGAGGGAGGAAGAGACTAGAAGCCATTAGGTTGATTATAGCTTCTAACTCCCTCATCTGATTGAAAGGTGAATGTCAAAGGAAATTGTTTCTTCCCAAAAGAGTCCTTCAAAAGAAAGCACTTGCCACTCCCGCTCCGTTTGACAGGTCTTTCTTTGACTGGTCACACAATGCTGATACGCGGCTCAACGTCAACAGCCCCTTCCACCCACTGTCTCATAACACACACCTTCAGAAGTGCTCCTGAAGACAGTGTTAAAGTCTTAAAAGTTAAAGCCTGTCTCTGGAGATCAAAGCTGATGGCAGCATTGCCACATATCTAAATCAGTTCCTCAAGGAATGAGCAGAAAACATCTCGGCACTGGCAAATCTACGATGATTTCCACTCCTCTGGCAGCTGCCTTGTGGTATGGTCGGCAAATTGGGGTTACATGAGACAACAGCAGGAACACAATTCTATGTCAGTAAAGTGGTGATATGTTTTAATATCCCCCTATTTGGATGAGTTTCCACCACACATTATATTTCCAGTCTGTCCATCCTTGGTGACAGCATCAGCAAATCCACCAAACAGGCTGTCGCACACTCTGCATCGCGGCTGCACCTCAGAGAAATAACATCACCCCGGTTTTATTTCCCCTCTCACAATAGTGCATCTCACTCTGCTACATGCTGTGCTGCAGGTTCACGAGACACAGGTGGGTTGGGTTTGATGATAATGGGTTCAAAAAGGCTAAAGCACAGATTCTGCCTGATGGGGTTGGCTGTGGCAGGCAGGTGAGCAGCCCGGCTGAGATTCTATCCACTTGGCCAGTGGCAAGGAGAAAACATCAGTGAGGGAGGAAACCACGCAGGGCAGACACAGCACACCCCATCAAGGGTCGCAGTCCTCATCCATGCACGGGTCCCCAGGCACGCAAGCAAACCGGGGATGCCTGGATCCACCCTGGATCCTGGTACAGAAGCACTGGGAGGGAATGTGGGTGAGCTGACACCATCACCCCACACACCGCTCAGGAGCGGGGAGCCCCCTGCAAGCTGCTGCCACCAGCACAACTCAGCTGGCAGAGGGAGGCTCAGAGCAGCTCCTACCAACATGGTTTCCTGCCCACAGCTGAGACAGCTGCTCAGGACGGGCACTTCAGAGACTTTCGGCTATTCTTCAGTGTGGTCCTCACCCAACAGGACCACAGGAGTATTGTTAGTCCTTTACCCTGGATCCTGTGCTAAGGACTGGACTCTGGATAGATATGCAGGTTTAATCTTTACCTCATCCAAAGCACTTCCTTGCTGAGATATTTAGGTATACTTGCTTCTCCCTGTCCCTAAATCCCATGTCTGTACTGCCAGCAATATCCAAAACAGATAGGAGGGGTCTCCGTAGTTTACATAAGCTTGTAAACGTGCATCACCTTATGTGTATCTTATCGTGCCAACATCTCTTTGGCCTCAAACTCCTGTCAAAGAAGTAGAGACATTTTTGGGACTTGACGTCTGCGTCTCCTTCTCCAGTAGGAGTGGAGGTGATGGGGAAGCTACACACGGGACTTGTGTTGTTCTAATTGAGCCCTGAGGACAAGTGTCAGGAATCAGGCCTAATTAATAGTGGAAAAGACTTACAGTGCTACCGTACAAAGGAAGTGCACTCCCACCAGCTCTCATTTACAGCACCACACTGGCCATAATGCAATTTGTAGTGGGTCCAATTTTCTTCTTTCTCCAGGCAAACATTTTCTTCAGTTCTCCCCTGAAGCTGTCATGGAGCCAGGCATAGAGGAAGGCATTGGTACAAGCAGACATCATTGCAAACCAATGGCACAGCAGCTGGATGAAATTGAAGTACTGCTTGTCAATCAAGCTGATGTCTATGTCCTTTATCATGTTGAAGATGTGCAGAGGCAGCCAACAGACTCCAAAAGCTGTCACCACCAAGACTAGCAAGCGAAAGGTCTTTCTCCTCCTTGCTCGGTCCCACTCAGCTTGGCCCTGGGTGACATTGCCTGGGACGACACGGTTTTTCAGCTTAACTGAGATTCTCAGGTAGGACAGGGAGATGACAGCCAAAGGCAGTACGTAGGTGATGATGAGAGTGCTGTAGGCGTAAGCTAAGCGATCTCTTTTCATGTGGAACCAAAACTCCTCGCAGATGGAGAAGTCCAGTTCCGGGAACTCTGCGTGGTAAGTGTGGACCAAGGCTGGGGCAGCCAAGGTACAGCTCAGCAGCCAAATAGCAGCCAGGATATAAGCACAAATAGGGATTGTGAGCCTCCTGCGGAATGGGTACACCATGGTACAGTACCTATCCACAGCTATGACAGTCAAGGTAAAGACAGACACAAACACAGTGACGGGTTGCATCAGGAAAACAAAGTAGCACATGAAACGCCCGTACACCCATCCTCTGGGCTCAAAAGCATACGCGAGAGTCAGGGGTACGCAGGTTGCACACATGAGCATGTCTGAAAAAGCCAGATTGCCTACCAGAAAGTTGGTGACGTTGTGCATTTTTTTTGTCTTGCAGATAACATAAATGAGAAGGTAATTCCCAATGACACCAATAAAAACCACTAGCGAGTAGCAGGGGATGATGAGTGGCTTGAAGGTCTGAACAAACTGGAGCCCTGAGAATAAATTGCTGGCATTGCTATGAATCGCAGAGAGGAAGCTTTGGGAGGTTAAATTGTCCGAATTCATCATTTCCCTCCTTTTGTCGTCTGCCGGCAACTGAGTGAAGTAGTTACCACCGCACTACTCCTGCACTCAATCAGTGCGGATAATGAATGGATTACTGGCTGTCCAGAGGTTACCACAAGGATAGTAAACAAACATCTGTAAAAGCAAAAGGTGAAGTTGTAATCCTCGAGAGGCAGCTTGCAGCAATTCCTAAGAAAAATCAAATACAACCAATTTCCATTAATGTCCTCCTGTATTTACTATTAAATCTAGGTTCTGACAGCATGCCACTTAATAAACATTTAATGCAGTGAGTACTTACTGCTCTGGTTTTTTAATCCCATATGATTTTCCTGTGGATTCCAAGAAGTGCCCTAGATGTCTGTCTTCTGCAAATCCAGGAGCGTGTGTGTGTGTGTCAGAGAGAGAATATGTGATTGAGAAAGAGGGCGATGCGCATTTACAAGCTAAGTGGAGACCAGTGTTTTTAAACAGTCTTCACTACTAGGTCATGACAGATTTGTGTATAAGCTTTTATCCCTATTGGCTGTCCGGGGTATTACGTTGCTCTTTGCGTGTTCCTTACTGATAGTAATTAGTTCTTGAATGTCCTTTCAAAAATTCCCTTCTCCTTCCAGTGCATCTATAATTGCCTCTCACAGCTAAAAATCAATTTACATTCATTAACACTAGCCTGCACAGTATCTAATCCAAGATTCACTTTGCCACAGTCCTCAGAGCGTCCAAAAAAGCTTCTTGTGAATTTGCTACTATAATGTGGCTGTAAAATAGAATTTTAATAACATGCTGAAGCCAGATAAATGTTTATGCCACTAGAGGGACTCAGCTACGTACCAGGTGAATGAAGTTAATAATAAAAACGTGCATTTAGCATGTAGCACAAAGCACCTTATTTTATTTAAATTTATTTTCTAATAGCGGTGCAATGTTTGCTTATCCATTGTGAGTATTTTCAGCGGGGTTTACCTGACTTCAAAAGTAAACACCTGTGAGCATCTCAAAGGGAATATTAGCATCCGAATAGCTTAGCTGTAAGGGTTCACCTGCAGTGAACTACTGCAAACTGCTGCTAATCTTGCAGCTGCCTAAAACTGTTTGGGGTATTCCTTCATTCCTGCAGTAGGTTTGTTAACCTTTTCTGTACCAGCCACCAAGTGCTAACCAGTCTGTAAAATAGTCTATACTTGCTTTGTTTGATTCAGACATTAGAAAGCAAAAGATCAGGATAGGTGCTTAGAGAACAGACTTTTAAGCAGATGTCCCCACCCAGCTCTTGCCTATTGCTCTAATTGTCCCTCTAACTGTCCTCCATTTCAACCACTTCTGGGACCAGGACCTCAGCTGGTGAAAAATAGTGAAACTCCACTGCATCCATTTACACCAGTTAGACAAACAAAAAAATAAATGGAACAGCCTAACAACTTCTGAATATTTCAGAGCAGAGAACACTGCTAGGTTTTGCAAGGCAGTCAGGGGATTTAGACACAACTTCAATGGAGAGTTTATGTCCTAATCTCTTAGACTACTCTAAGGAAATATTAACCCATTATTTTCTATGAGGCTATGGGCAGACGTATATCCATTTTTTGATTTGATGTAATTTGCCATAAACCAAAAGTTCAAATAGATTTCATTTGTGTCATAAACCTTTCCCTAATCTTATAACAAAAGCTAATCTTGTGTCGCCCTTGTTCAGACCAGAGCCATTCTCCCACAACTACTTATGATGGATGGGCGTTTCAAACCTAGTAAGTGCTGACTCTGTACCCCTGTATTTATGATTAGATTATGCTATGGACTGGAATATGGCTATAATTCCAGCCCAAGGGGAGAACAAGCATGGAGCCGCATCGCTCAGGAGTGCCATCCTTCACTTTGTGGATGTAGTAACCTACCCATGACCCACAGGAAAAAATGGGATGTTGTATCCCACTTTTGAGTCCAATCTCACCTATCTGAGCTGGATGGGACCCAGAGGAATACAGTACCTATTTATCTCTGTATACCCAAATCCAGAATAGGAGAGGGACCTGATGATAGAGGCTGCAAAGAGGCAAGGAAAAAGGGGATTCCTACTGCTTTCACCACCCCATGCAACTGTATTATTTGGTTATAAGCAGTATACTGGAAAAGTAATTCCTAAAACCTATAAATACAATTGTTTCACTTAATGTGGGAGAAAGGTATGGTCTGATTTAAATGCTACTGAAGTAGGATTCCAGTAGGTTTTGGACATGATCTCTAATATAAGCCAAAAGACACACAAAAAAAAATGATCAGGGAGCATATGTAAATGGCCTTCATACTGCCCACATCCTGCTGGAATTGTAAAGTTTATGTGAGGAAAGAAGCCTCACAACAATAACACTGCACACGTAATAATTGAAAATCACATTTTTAACTAAGTGATTTTTCTATTTCATTTCCAAGACCTGCAGAATAGATCCAATAAATATGTTCATTTTATTTCTATGAGAAAAAGGTTTATACTTTGCTATGTGAGAAAAAAGAATCAAACAAAATATCATCTAAAGTAGCCTTTGAGTTCACTTTAAAGCTCAGGTCACAAAAACCTGTAAGTAGCCTTAGAGTTTCTTTTATTTCAAGCTGTACCAAGCAATCTTCCTGCATTTTCTCTTACCTTTAAATGTATTTTCTCCACTCCTGAAACCAGTAACTGGTACACCTTCTGTTTGAAGTCACGCACCTTATTTCTGTTAGTGATTTTCTGTTTGTTTTGGCTTCAGGCAGAAAATTTCTTCAGTTCAACTGTCCTCTACAGCCAAGACCTGGAAAGATAATATTTAATGGGGATTTGAATAGAAAAAGTATTTCAACATTTTACCCCAAAGAAATCCCCTTTTCTCCTTTTAAAACTGCAAATATTCATTTTGTTTAGAATTTCCTAGGCTAGATGACGAAGTCCTTCCTGAACTGAGTATAAGTTTCTTTCACACATGGAATCTTCTCATTAGAAGAGAAAAGGTCACAGAAACTGCATTACTGTCATTTTAGAACTGTTTTGACATTCCAAGTGTATAAGGGTGTCACACATAAGAACACTGATTAGTGTCTAGTTGAAACCCTGGTCTTCCTTGAGTCAATGAAAAATGCTACATCCAGAGCCAGACCAACACTTCAACAAAACATTTCACAGCTGAGCTTTCATGATCTCCTGTGCTAACCTGTCCAACTCTGTACAGACACTTTGAGTACAAACACTGTAAGCTGCTATGTGACTTTCAGGAAGCGGTAAAGCTCTGTAAGCGCTAATGCTGTTTCTTACATGCATGTCTAATCCCTGCAGTTCCTAACTAAAACAGCATGATCCAGGAATGAGATCTGATCCTAGCAGCTGTGCTTGCAGAGCTCAACGGTACTTCTTAAGCTAGTAGGCCCTCTCTTCTATTATTTAGGCTTAACAAACAAAAAGGTTTCTTCCATAATTAAAGTCTTACTGTTTCAGGTGTTAGTTTTCTATGTTCTTGTTTATTTTTCTGTAAAACACAACTTTTGCAGCACAGAACTCCTTTAAAAAGTCTTTCGCATTCTTCCAGGAATGTTCCATGCAGGACAGATCAGGCAGTTCTTGCAGACCCTACAATAAAAATAGTTGCTGTGCCTATTTTGAATGAGTAGAACTGCGGTTCTTTTAGTAAATTCTTCTTATGACCAGTCAGGGAACAAGGTTGTGTATCACACTACAATTTCAGGACAGGTCAGCTTGTCCCTCCTTCTTTCATTTAATCATAGAAAAGCATGGTCTGTGCTCCTGCTGTACACTGGGACATCACAGTCTCTAAACTCTAAAAAGCATGTTTATAACTAAAGCGTTTGTTTGGCATGCTTGGAGTTTTTTGATTGTTGTTCTTGCTTTTCTCAAATTCAAGGCACCAAACTTCAATAAATTCAGGATTCAGCTTAAAAGAATTCACTTCAGCTGAAGAGGAACTTAACAAGTTGAATAAAGAAGAGGCTTGATTTTTAGTCAAAACATGCTTGAGGTTGCATGCTAAATATTAAATATTTATAAATATTTATAAATTCTTATTCTGCTGAGCAAAGTGAGATGAGAAAAGTGAGTTGGTTCCTTAGGTGACAAAGAACTTGTGCTAAAATAAAGACAACAGTGTAAAAACTGAGGGAAAACACATTCTTGGGACTGAAGGTGCTGGGTCACAACTACCACAACAAGGTAAAAGCCAAACATAGAAGTGAATAAACTCATACTCTCAGGAGCTAGCTAATCCCCACTGCCAAGTTCTGCAAGAACTGGCACATGGAACTGCTGGATGAGAAGTAAGGGCTCTTCCTATCTTTATGGCATGGGAACACAGCCCTGTGTCCGAAGAAAAGCAAACGGGACACCTGTCCTTAATCATAAGAATGTCAGGGGAAGGGGATGATGAGAAAGTGCAGGCCCTTTAGTCTGACAGCAGTTTTTCAGTAGGTTTTAGAGCAGATTTAAGGACAGAGGAAAAATGGAGAGAGGAGACAGAACAGGATACCAAAGGAAGCTTTTGTTAAATTAACCTTCCATCTCTGTGTTACTAAACTGATTTGTCTCAACGTGGGATAAGTAGTAGTTCTTCTCAGTTTGGGTTTGTGTAACACATATGAGCGGTAGCATATGAGAAACCATCATCGATACCAGAGGAAATATCCTAAGAACTGTGATGTAGGCAAAGAACAGCAGCATTTATGAAGGAATTGGACCAGAAGACAGCAACTCTTCATGCTCCTCAAGAACATTACTTGGGACTGACCAGTCTTGGTAGCTCTTTTCATTTTATTATGTTATTACACAATGCAGGACTGCACTGACTGAATTTGATAGAACCACCAAGTTTGGAACCAGAGGCAACATGCAGGTTGACTGCACAATTACTGCACAGAGAATCTTTGAAAACCTCAGTGAGAATGGGAGGAAGTTTGATACCATCACAGAGGAAAAACTTGTTGTAAAAGACAGGATCAAGGTCACCTGACAATAAACATTTTCACTATGACTTAGAATGGAGTAAATTCAGTTGTAGGGCTATACAAAGGAGGAGGCAATGCATTTGAAAGTGCAAAGAAAAGAAAATCTACTACTTTGTGACAGATTCCAGGGTAAATTTGCCTCTACTTTGTTACAATTTCTGGACAATTTTTCTTGCTATAAGTGTCTATTCACCAGAGTAGAATTGCACTGTATTCTTTAAAAACACTAGGGAGGATGGTAAACTCCATGGCAGGTAAAGATGTATTTAAGCTAAGGAACAACACTAATGAAAGAACAAATTCACTGTGGGCAAATTTAGGATGGAAAGTAGAACACTTCTAAGTGGGAGGGCAACAAATTGCCCCTTGGCAGTGCTGGCTTTTGAGCAATCAATGTATTATGGGGGGATAAAACACCTGTTTTTAACAGAAAGCTTGATCCATTTATCACATGCATGTGGTATGATTGCTTGCATGGTGCTTGGGCTTCAGGAGGTTCCTTTCCACCCTTCATCAAGACAGATTTAGACTTTGGACTTCACTCACCCCTACTTGAAAATACTCCCCTATCATCTTTTTCAACAGTATTCCCATTAAAAATGTTCAAAAGATAGAATTAAAATTTATATACATGCACATCCACACACATGATCACAGCTGAGAATAAGTCCTAAGATGTTTCTAGTGTTCTTTGTGGTTCTTTGATGGGAAGATTTGTGCACTAATGCCCATGCAGATCAACTAAAACAACACTTGAATATTTGCCCAATGAACTTCCACTGTTGCTGATCTTTGCACCTCTTCAGAGCAGATGATTTACAAAGCAGGGAGAAAAGCAAGGTCAGCAGAGTTATTCCATAAAAACATTTCAGCCCCGAGGCACTTCAGTCAGTATAATCACTGAGTCGTCTTTCTCTGCTCTTGCATTCCTGCAAGGTTGTTACGTAGAGACTTGATACAAGCAAGCTTCATTCCCCACATCCCCATCCCTTTCTTTTGCCAGAGAAATCCACACAAGAATTAATAACCAAGAAAGAAGCTGACCTGAATTTTTTAATGTTAGGTTTTTGTGTAGGGGGTTTTGGGCAAGGGGGGTGGTGACCTGGGGGGGATTTAAATTTATAAACATGGGAGAAGTTAAATGCTATGATGATCCATGAGCCGTTCAAGTTGAATTTGTTGATTGAGCATGTGAAAGCAGAATTTTGCTGAAAAATAGGGACTGGGTGAACAAGTCTGACCATCTCCTAGTTGTCTGGACAGACGTCAATAGAATTTAAGATTTGTATTACAGATCCTTCTGTAAAATCACCAGTGAAACAAAGCCTTATTGTGTTATCACCCTTACTACAGTAAGAGATAGTTGTGTCCTCAGAGTTCCTCTAGACAAGATATACAACACCAGAAAACAAACAAACAAACAGACAAAAAACAGGACAAACCTTTAGAAATATCACAGCTAGAAGTTTCCTTATGAATATACAACTATGATTTTAGGCAATAGTGCTGACATATCAGGGTAAAGTGTGCTTACTTTTTTTTTTATAGCTAAGTCAGGACTAACCTGGGAAAAGGTATGTGAATGTCTTTGATCTAAAGGTTCCTCTTACAAGGAAGGATTAAAATGTAAAAGCATGAAGGCAGGTTTGCATATCCATCAGATGGAACAGTTCCCATTCCCACCAGAAAAACTGGTATTGCTCCTTTGCCCACAAGCCCTGAAGGGATGTCGGATGTAGAGTGCAATACCAATACATGCCCAAAGCTGGAACAGACTGTGAGAATTAGCTCCCAGAAACATCTGCAGATTGAATGTTGAGTCCTGGAGAAACTTAGTGTTAGAAATGTTCCCTGCAGACTTAAACAGCCAGGAGTAGGGGTTACTATACACCCCCAGGGTTCTGCATGCAATTCAGCCCTGGTGTAGAAAACATCTGCCAAGAAAACCTGACGGCTGAGGCTTGAGTCTTTGCAGTAACAGAGCAAAATGCTGCCTGAGCCATGACACTTTCCTACGACAGCACGGAGAAACTATGTCTCTCTGTAATCCCATGGTGCTGGGGTTTGAACACCTTCCAAGAGGCAAGTCCCACCAGAAATCTCCCTCCCCCGGGCTCTCCACCTGCCGAGAGGTGACCGGGCGCAGTGCCTGCGGCACCACGGAGAGCGCCCGCAGCACCACGGACAGCGTCCGCACCACACCGCACCGCCCCGGCTCCGGGCAATCGCGGGGTCACGGCTTCACCCGATGGGCTTCTATCCCCACGCTGTGACAAGGCAGGTCAGCCCCTGAATGGCAAGGGCAGGACTCTCAGAAAATATCCTTGCATCTGGGGATTCTCGCACCACACACAAAACATACTTTGCCCACAAAAATGCTTGGTGGCAACCTGTGAAAAATGGGCAGGCCCGTGGTGATGCTGAACCCTACACCCAAAGGGGATATCTCCCCAGGAGCTGAAGAAGGAAAAAGAATTTCCTACTTCCTGCATTATCCCAAAGTGCCTGTCTACCCTGGTGATGGGTAAAGAGCAGAAGCAGAAGAAAACAACAGCTACCTACTGTTCTGTAGTGACGACATTGCCATAAGTAAACTTCCCGTTTTCATGGGGCAAGGAGTTCAATTATATTTGTCAAACAGAAAGGAAAAAAAGCCAGAGGACCAACACCATTCCAGCTGTTCTTAGTTGTTTATATGAAGTAATAAAATCCAACTTCCATTTAATTAACCATCCCACTAGCAACAATCTGCCCTGGAGCTTTGAAAGCTCTTAATACTAAAGGTTTGTCTGGAGGACTGTCATCTAGTTTGATTATAAGTTTGCATAATAACACAATGTAGAGATAAGAACACTATTTGGAAATGCATTGTTTTGCACTCTCATGCAAACTCATATTCGAAAAAAAAGAGGGGAAGAGAGATTGGACTTTAATAATCTACATCATCAGGAGAAAAAAACCCAACCAACTTCTAAAGAACACTACTGTATATTTTCAGCACAGTTGCATTTAGACTAAGGAAGTGATATTTTAAAAAAGAAAATAAAAGTGTTTATCATCACTTTCCCCTCCAAATGTATAGATTTATGTTTGCTATCAGGACTATTCTCTCACTCTGTGTGCGTGTGTGCATAGTATCCATTTTAGCTATGCTTCAACACAGGGGTTTATTCTCTTTCTTTGTCTCCATTTCTCTCCCATAGCAGAATTTGGCTGCTTGTTTTTCCCTGCTTCACAGTGTCACTCACAGCAGCCATTGAAGGCATCTGTTGTTAGATGAGCAAAATATGGAGCAGAAAAGGCTTAATGTGGAAGATGTTAGAGGAACACAGAAGGTAAATTATAATTTCACGATGACTCCCACTGCCATGACTTACCCCCACACACCACTTCTGTTTTTTATTCTTTCATGTTATTCTGATATACGTAGCACTGGTTATAAATAGCAATACTCCTGACTTGAGATTCTTTTCTTATGAAAATCAATGTAATTTTACTGCAGATTTCAAGTTTTCCCAGGTTCTCCCCTGCCCTTTAACATACTTGCTTTAGAATGCTTCTCTCTAGCTCTGTCAGCTTCTCGCCATCTTATGTAATACGAGAAGTTTGAAACCACAAAGACCATCCAACTTCCTTTACTGCAACTCCTTCTGGCTCACCTCTTCCAGCCCTTCCTTTGTATACTCTTCCATTGTTTAATGAATCTTCCCATGCAGGAATCCAGCCCCATCTGTAGAGTTCCTCAGCTCATGTTAGTCAGTCCTATTATTCCCCATGGATACTATTCCATTACCTGATTGCTATTAGATTAAGAGTTTAGTCTCCAAGTAGCTTTCCCCTAACATTCCACTTCAAGAAGTGTTTTGTTCATTCTGTGACTGCATTTGTGACAGGAGAATTGTTTTTGTGTACGGGCTTTGTCAAGTACTTGAGCAGTAACAAAAGTCACAGTTTAGCTCTAATTTTATGAACACTCCTGTTTTCAGCTGCATGCATTGATTGAACTACCATCAACTAGAAGACTTAAACATGCAATGCTTACAGTAAATATCTGTGACAGAATTTATCCATTTTTCACAGACATTTTTATTCTACAGAACAAATCTGTTTCACTTTGCATGATTTCTAGAAGTCTGTTATCTACAGTCACTAGCTTCAGGGCTGGATGTGACCACCCTCTGATGATGGTGAATCATAGCAAAGGGTGGTCCCATGACTGCTTCTCTGTTGTGGTTGTGCTGTTCTGAGATACACTACTTGAGGCAGTGGAATTTGCCCTTTTTTCTTTTCTCCTTTCTAGGTGACTAATGCCAACGCTACCACCAACCCAGCGCCTACTGTTTCATTAAACAAGTGAACTCCACTGTTTTATGAGTGTTGATGTCATATTGATTAACTAAAACACTTGACCTGGAATTTTACACTCTGTTGGCTTTGCTGAAAACTTGCAGTAAAACAACGCACTGTCAAAATAACTAATGCCTCAAGTGCAGTACTTTCTGGTATTATACAATACATGGCTGAAATGTGTGAGGTCTAGCATGCCCCAGAGGTTTACATTTTTTACATCACTTTACATATATTTTGTTTCACCGTGGCAACAGAATGATACTCTCTTATGAAGAAACAGAAATATTATGTTTCAGATGTTTCATTCCTAGGAGCAGTGAATCATGAGAACCATATCCTCATTAGAGTAAAATGAAAAGCTCCATAGATGTGAGCTGCTATGTGCTACATAGGACTTATTTATTATTATAGCCTTATTGCTCTAGTAGTACTCTGGGTATTCAGAGAGACATGCAATCAACATTACTTATTGAACGAGGTAAGACGTGCCCAAACAGAAGATGACAATCACTGCAAACATAACAAGCCAAGAATCTCACAGCATTTTATGCACAATAATGAGCACGTCTTTCTGACACCAAGCAAAGATAACTGTAATCTCCACACTAGGGAGGGTGAAGCTGAGGCTAGATAATTTTTGCCCTGGAGCAGGACAGATATTGCTGGTAGAACTGACAAGCAAATCTAGATCGGCTAATATCCTACCCAGGCAAACCACCTTTCCCTGTTACTATATGAAGTGTCATCACTCCAGAGGACCAAGAAGGTAAGGCAAGAATTTCTAATTAACCATTATCCCCTTCCCCTGTTTCTTTTCCAACATTGAAAGCCTAGCTTCAAGCAGACAAAATCAAAATACACAGCCCTGGGCAAGCAACTCCTCCAAAGCTTTTTCTGAAGATGCCCTTTTCAAAAAAGCCAAAACTCTATCCTACATCAATAATGGTTCCCATTTTTTGTTCTAGCAGGGAAAAAAAAAAAAAAGCTTTTAAACCTAGTTACAGTTTTAGTTAGCAAAAACATTACACAACATTCTGGTTAACAGAAAAAGAAGAGGAAAACCCCCACAGAATTCTGACCTCACAATTAATCTCTCTGAGCACTGAAATAGTCTTTTTACAGACATGAACCCAACTCTCCTTCTTTTGAATAGATTGGAGAGAAGTGGTGCACCTCAAAAACAGAACAGAAAACTTTGTTGATAGGGAGTGGTTAAGTAAGATGTATATGTAAAAGTTCAGAAGAAATGGAGTAGCTATATTTAAGCTGTTCTTTTTTCTTTTTTGTGTGTGTGTTTTGTTGTTCCCACTGAGCATTTAAATTGAAAAATACCCATGAGAGCTTCTAGAATATTCAGGAAAATACACCATCAAATGGTAATTTATGAAATTCTTTTAAATCCTTAAATAACAGTAGGAGCTTGATGCCATATTGAATGAAGTTAAATACTTGGAGGATTTGTGGGATGACAATCATTGACATATACTTTTCTATGCAAGCCTATGGGTCACAAACTTCAAAACAGAGCTAAAGGACTACTCTGCTTGTATCCAGATCATGAGCCAGAAGAAACCAAGTCCATTCCCTTTTATTCCCCAGTCTCGTTCCGGTTTACACCAACTAGCCTTAGTCCACAATGGACAGGGCTCCAAGCTGAAAGAAGGCAGCAGACATTAAAGTCTCCTTTGAGGTCTGAAGATACAGGGGCCATAAATAGTGTGATGTAGGTACCCACAGCCCCAGTCCCCTTCTAAGCCACCTGTGTCAGCTTAGCCATGCTCTCAGGCTGAACAAAGACCTTCTCTCTCCTCAGGTAGCTCCACGTGAACCCCTAATAGCAGGAGGTTTGTCCCTCCCTGTGTTTCAACAGCTGGCACGGACCTGCCTGGCTGGAGACCCTCCCTGTCAGTGAAAAGAGATTCCCACGTAGTTGCACTACTATGATCCAGGTGTACAGAGAGATAGTGGACCAGTAGACCAGTGACCATGCCAGCTGTTTCTACAGTGTGCAGATTGCATTTTTCCATATAGAGTTTGTAAAATCTCAACCTTTGTTCTGGTCCATAGTGAAAATTAAAAGCTTTGAAATGATTCACAGAGTATTTTTCTCCAGTTCCCCACAAAGCAGCAGTGAAGTCAACAGCTCTGGAAATGTGTTTCAAATCTCTTCATTTGTACTCTTTGGAAAATGGAGCTACCATGAGTCTGGAGCCTGAATACCTGGGGTCTATTCCCTGATCAATGACCTTCCGCGACTAAGATTCAAGCTCCTATTTTAACCCTAAAATCCCATCTTTGACATCGGTGCAATAATATAGGATGATGAAAATACACACACACCCCAGTTCTGGTTTTAAATACTCAAGGTTATGATTCCCCTTCACATGACCTCTGAACCAAACCTACATAGCCTTGGGTTCACACCTCGCTTCATGATGGAAAGTTTTAACAAATTGTGATGAAACCTTAATAGCTGAAAGCAAGACAAAAGACCTTTTAATCGTCAAATTAGCTGGAGGGAAGAGCTGGGACTGCTTTCAGTCTGGAAAGAAGGAGAAATCATTAAAGGAAATCATCCCCTTTTGTTTCTCCAAGTAATTAGAAGAACCATCTGTATGTTCATGCCACTACAGTTAAGGGTGCAGATTAGCATTTCAGAGAGATTTGAGTTCAACCAGTAATACTTTGATGTGTTAACATGAATGATGCTAAAATTTCTAAGGCTCTCAATGTTATACAAGTTAAAAAGGGTACACATGTCACTTTCCAGTCACTGTTTTTAAATGACTATTCAGCAGAGCCAAATTTACATTCAGAGAATTTTCCTTTTATCTCCAAAAGCATATTAAAAAAAAAATGTTCCCATTAAAATAAATATAGTATTTACATAATTCCCAGCTATAACCCTGTGGATCTGTACTGCCAGACTATGCAGCATACGCTGCCATAATGAAATCAAAATTGTACAAAAGGCTTATTAAAAAAATCCAAATATAAACAAGCTAAGTAAACCTTTTAGTTATGACTGTTTTTACCCAACAGGAAAAATAATCCCTCAAATATCTCTTCTGTGATTTGCAAAGGTATAGCAAAAATTCAGGCCCGAAGTCATAAACAAGTAAAACACAATGAAAAGAGAAAATGAAAACAGAAAAGTTCTACAGGCTTAATTTCACATATGTAAAACAGAATGGTCTCTAGTGTGGGACCGCCTCTGGTTTATCTAGAAACAAATCTTTCCCACTATTAGTTCTCTGAGCACTATAGAAATCTGCATTTGACCTGAGGCAGAATGGAAATTATAAGATAATATAATAGACCCTACAGACGTCATAAATAAAAGACCACGGGATGTCTAAATCATTCAATACAGAGCTCTCCATCACTGAAAATAACTCATATGGATAAGTGAAGCTGCATTCAATTTTCCCAAGATCCTTTGTGACTGTCCAATTCTCTTAATATACTTATTCAAGTCATTAGACAAAGTTCTGCCCGTTTATTTACCAATAAATGGTAAAGTCCAGCTCCAGCAAGGCTAGAACTGCCCTCCATGAACCCAAGTCTGTCCTCATCACCCATTATTATAACTAATCAATTAACTTAAAATCAAAATGCATTTATAAGGAAAGAGAGTTTTGAGCAATGGCCATAGCTTTAAATTTCTCATCCACACAGTGAGAAGAGCATCTTTTCCCTTGAAATAACATGAAATTGCCAAGGAAAATCACAGTACTCTAGAGCTGGGCATTGCAAACTACTAACAGCTCTCACCATTTCTTACGGAGTTTTGTCCTTGACTTCTACAGGCCAGTGATTTTACCAAGACAATATTAAAATGCACTCTATTGATTAATTCAATTTAAATTAAATGGCACCATGTGGCATACTGATCTGATTGAATTTGAACACACACATCCAAAATGAAATGGTAAGCTCTAATGCCCTCTCAGCATCAATGTTTCATAATGAGAGGGTTTCCTGCTAAAATAGATTCTCATTTAATACAGTATGATTATCTGTAGCAGAAGGAGGTGTTCACAAGGACTAAATTTAGTCTAGTGAGATGTATCCCCCTGGGCTTCCAGTGGGACAAGAGACTGAGAGACAGTAGTTAAAAAGCAGCTAAACTCATCTACTGAATGGTTCGGTACCCAAATATACTAGTCCCTTATAAAAGGGCACCCAAGGAGTGTCTCTTTGGTTTCACACTTTAGAAAGCCCCTATGTGTGAAAAGATGAGATTTTTCTGCTACTTCTGTTTTTGTGCTATTCTGGTAAACTTACTTGGTTTAAGAGCTGTTAATACATGTCAGGATTATATTCTCTGATTAACACCTGTTACTCCTTGCTCTGATTACTCGGACACTCTTTAACTTACATATTACTATATAGTATATAACATCTTCATCAAAAGGGCCTAGAAGGACAGATCTGAATATGCAGAGCCAAATAACTTAGTATAACTACAGTGCTTGCCCACACAAAATACCCCATTACCAAGGGAGCAGTTTCCCTTTTGTCCCATTTCTCTCTGAAGTTAATGCTGCTTGACTACAATGAATCACAGTAGATGGTGTTCCCCATTATCAGGGCAGCAAAAGTAGTCTATAATTCATAATAAAGCCATTTTTAAGCCACTTGAAATGCTTTTTGCACTTAGAGTTACTCTATTTTCTGCTGTGTACAGCAGGAGTTGCTTCCATCCAGTCTAGCTGGTTGGTTGCTATACACAGACTTATTTCACATGACTGAAATTACACAGTGCTTGAAGACTACCAAAATGCTGCAGAAGCAGTGAGGAAGAAACAAAATAGCAAAGAGTTCACAGAAGCTGTGATGGGCTGAAAAACATACTTCATGTCGATGAGGCTTAGAGGAGACAATCACAAGTATTTGCTCATTTGTTAAAGGTGAAACAGAAACAAAGCTTTAAGAGCCTGAAATGCAAAGACTGGAATATCTACACATCCTTGTCATGAGAAAAGACACATCTGCACTGTTGGAGCAATTTGTATGCATCAAGTTATCAAAGAAAAGACACCATGTCCATAAACCAAAGAAAGAGATCTAGAAGGCTCAATGGAGGTGTGCATTTGGCGCAAAAGAGAGTGAAAAAGAAGCCACAGAGATTCCCCTACAGCATAGCTGGAAATGGCGTAAGTCAGCTACCTGGTTTTGTGGCTCCCAGGGTTTAAATATGTGTTAATTAACCAACTGAAGAGTTTAAAATTACTAAACTGGAAACACAAGACATTAACTCCAGACAAAGAAGGAATTATCCTGCTGTAAGACTCAAAAGGAGAGACTCGTGCTGCTTGTAGGGTACTATCGACACCAGGCAGGGACAACGTGGTCTACATCATTACAGAATCACTGAATCTTCATGGTTGGAAAGGACCTTTAAGATCATTGAGTTGTGTATCAATGATCTTAACTTTAAGTGATGTGTATCACTAGGAAACTAGGACACAACATTGTCCCCACACACGATGAGGCACTTGGAAGTCAACAGACATTATGTCACTGACTGTCACATAAACAACTCTGGGTCCTCATTATCCCAGACATGTAATAAGTTATTCCATGAAAAGCATATGTAATGTAAGATATATGTCTTACGTTTCCCATACCACAGTAGCTGTCCCACACTCATGTCCATTATGACCTGCTCACCAGATTTCTCTCAGCTCCCCATTATAACCACCAACTGGTGAGGACTCATGGGCACTGGGAATATCTAGTACTATAGTTAGCTAGCACTAGGGATAAAAAGAAGCTGAAGAACTTACTCTATTGCACAACTCATTTGTTAACCAGATGTTTCTCAGATTTTCTAATCCAAAAATAATGTAATCTTTCACAGGAACCCCCTCCCACACACACATGTACTGTGCTATCACAGCTGTTAAATTTTACTAGTCAATAAGAGTCTAGTGTTGAAAGCTTGGTCTTTCTGCCTAACATTATGATGTTTAATTATTTTGTACAGATGTTATCTACGTACACACAGTTATCTGCAGAACATCTACATATTTTGAAAAGAAAAAAATACAAGTAACTCCAAAAATAAGGTATAGGCATAATTTTGGGTGGCAATGAGGCACAGTGATCTGTGAAAAAAAGGTGTTTGTGAAGGAACGTAAAGAACCATGAAGTTAATGGAATATATGTTATATATACATTATATAATTATTATATATGTTATATATAAAGCATGAATCATACATGCTTCTGATACTTTCACTAGGAATATGATCCAGGAATTGAAAAGTTTTAGTACTAGAAGGAGAAAGAAACATTCCCACATTAGGATTTGAAACGGGCAAATCATGACTATCAAACGAGGTGTGGAGAAGTAACTACAGGTCAACACTGACCAAAGCTTCCTGGTTTTTGCCCTTCGATAGTATTTGTGACCTTTTGAGTCACAAACTAAGTGAATTTAAATTGCATAACAGAAGAATAACAGCACTAGGTTATCTAACTTATCTAGTCCAGCGGCCTATCTCTAGTAATATCTCTTGGAAGAAGGGAAGGGGGAGCAAAAATAGTATATAGTGATGGTTTCCCTGTGGTGGCCTTCCAGCAATCAACATTTTAAGTTCTTTTAAGCCAGTGGTTTAATCCAGAGAGGCTTGTTCCATGGGTTTTTCTTCCACAAATTTGTCTAATTGTTTTCTGATCTCCATTCATCACATATCCAAAACAATCTCAGCCAAAGAAATGCTACATTTTGATTACATCACTTTGGGTTTTAAGCCTACTGCCTGATTGATAACTTTATGGTTTGCTTCCTAGTTTCTGCTTCCTCAAGTTTTACCACATAGTTCGCTTGCTACATTGAACCCATAAAGTTATCAATCAGGCAATAGACTTAAAAAACAAAGCTGCAGAATTAAAATGGGGCCATTTTTTGGCAGAGGTTGTATCTAAATGCCTGACTTCTGTAACCTACAGAACAAGCAAAAAAAAAATGCCTTTAGTACGGTTAAAAACACAGGTTGAACTTTGAAACAGGAGCATGTATAGCATTACAGTACCTGGCACTTCTGCATAATTAGAAAAAAACCCTGTTGGGATATTGTCACTAAAAGTGACCAACATAACGGATATTACATAAAACAGAGATATCTTCTTGTTAAATTTTAATAAGCTTTTGATCTCCATCCCTTCCTCAGCAATTGTTTCCTGTCTTCATTAGTTAATTAGTTCTGCCTGGAGCAGTAAGCTTGTGATACTTAAAAAAAACCCCAGGAAGTCAGTAACTCAAGAGACCCTCGGTAGCTTTGATAATTTTTTGCTCATTTTAACCTACAAATCTTTCATTTTTTTCTCTTTGAAGATTCCTGCTACAAATTCCCACAGGAGAATCTCAAATGCTGTTGCTGAGGTCCTTTCAGGTGAACTTCTTGTAAACACCTTCAATCTCATATTGCTATAGAGAGTTCTCTACAGGAGCTGGATGACATGGAATAAACACATTAACCAGCTACTCAGAGCTTCTCCAAATGATTAACATCTCTAATGAGATACCAAAGATGTGAATAGACTCAGCATTTTTGACATCTAATTTCACCCCCTCAACAAAAACCAGTAGAAGGCAGCCATGAAACCATGTTGAGCTGGACAGTGATCTGCCAATGCTAGCACTGCAGTAAGTTACCACAAGCCTCATCCAAAATTGACAACAGTGTTTACCTCTCCATATACCGATCATGTCTCATTTGTCCTGCAGTAACTTAATTAATTCATAATTTAATAATTAAGAATATCTTGCATCTATTACTCATCTTAACAAGATCAGCAGCTTAATCTCAGATGAAAAGAAACTGAATATTTTTGAAAACTGTGCATATGATCTGGAAACAATATTGATTTAGTTTGCGTAGTCTGTGCTAACAGCTATAAAAACTAGTGGAAGAAAACAAAAAAATATGTTTTAAAAAAAAAATTCTTCCTTCTCCAAGTAACAAACCGCATCCTTGACCGTTTTGTTCAAGTGAGATTCACAGATTTCCCAGCAGAGCCACTGATTTCAGATTAGGCAATTTATTGGAATTTAAACTCATTTGTGATTTGAAACTATTCATAACAGCCCTTGGATTATTTATTTACTGTATGACTGGAAAGTTAATAATTGCAACAATGAATTTACCAATCTAAACTGCTTCCAGAATGATAATCACACTGTAAAAGCCTGAATATAACTGTTTTAAAATACGTATTAGTGAAATTCACAAATCAAGACAAAGGGATATTCCTCAACTTCTCTGTTAGGGAGAATTTATTTGTGATATTGGCCTATTAAAATATCAGATTGAGAGCAGCGTTAGGAATCAGGAATTCCTGAGTTGTCCTTAGTCTACCTTTGCCTGAGCCTCAAGAGTTTAAGTGGTATTTCAAACACACAGAGTGCTTCAAGCACTTACTGCAACAATTAATCACAGAACATTCTATTTTGAAGTAGTACAAGAACAAGGATTTATTAGTATTTTATCCTGAAGATGTATAGGAGTGATTATTTTGCCTGTGAAGGCGGGATTTCAGCTCTTCTAATAAACCTACCAAAAAAGTAGATGTCCTTTCAAAATGTTCACCTTGACAAAGGTTACATATTCTGATCTTCCCAGACCTGACAGTGGTGAGGAATTTAGATGATTAAGCACTTCAGGTCTGGAATTTTAAAAAAAAAAACAGCTTGCTATTCAGTGTCCCCTTGTCATCTCATGGCAAGGAGAGCCAAGGAGCCCTGGTGGCTGCATGACAAACGTATGACTTCCTTCCTTCAAAGCCTCCCAGTTCTGGGCATGTGCTCAGCTCTGCAGAAGCTGAAGAAACTTTTCTTTTTGCTGTTATGGTCATGCCCAGGTCCAAGTTTCCACATGCCTGTGCTGAGCTAACCAGCCAACAAGTTGTAATGTCAAGGCTGCCATTAGAGTTCAGAGGTTAATTTGCTTTGGAGCGCAGAACTCCTTTAAATAGCAGCACCAGCTGATGTAGCTCTCCCAGCCTCCTACTGCTGACTTGCTTCTGCCCCTCAGGTCTGCCGATGAAAGTGTTTGGGCAAATGCCTGGCGAGCTGGATTGGGGAACTGATCTAGGTTAAAAATAACACTACAAAAAGCAAAATGATTAGCAGGCAGGGTTGGTTCACAGGCTGTTCCGAAACCACTGTATCTCTGACTCACTACAGCGGTTCCAGGGGCTGGAAGAGGACAAACCTTGACCTTGACACAGCCCTTTGTGCCTTTCTCATAGTGGCGTAAGACACGTGGGCGTTTGCAAAGCAACACAAGGGCTGCCCACAGTTCTGATAAAGATCCACTGACTGAAATCCAGAAGCTTGTACTAACAGCTCACCGATTCCTGGGAAAAGTTTATTTGGCCAGATCATTTGCCCCTGTGGTGTCACCAGGGAGAGTCATCCACATATTTTTAACCTTTTCCCTGTACATATTCTGTTGCTACCCAACAGATACAGCTAATTTCTGCTACGTCCCACATGCACACATATTTTTCAGTAAGTGGCAGACAGATCCGCATGAGTCATCCTCAGAAATTATCTTTTCCTACAAAGCTCCAGTGGATACAAAATTCCAGCCATCTCAACAACCGACCCCATTGACTAATAAGTGGCGTTGCCGGTTGTTTCAGTTATACATGTGGCAATTAGTAATGAAGGAGAAAGAGCCCTTTTATGCACAATTCCCAGCTGGGAAAAGATTAGTGTGGCTCACATGGAGTGTGCCACAGAGTGACTCCAGCTCTTGGCTGAACTTACTGACGCCCTGCTTGTTTCCCACTCCACAGATGGGAACAGAGAAGGACAGGACGTCTGGGTTAAAAATCAGCACAGGCTCAATGTGACCTCTGAACTTTTCAGCAGAGATTCAGTGGGGCCATGGCAATATTCACTACCTTGAAATCTGTCTCCTTCTGACTATCCACTGTCTAGGTGAACAAATATAGTCTTATAAGCTTCTCAAAAGAAGGCATAATGCAGGCAATACAGAACTACCATGTCTACAAGTGACCAAAGTTCTGCCTGCCTATGAGACAACCAAGAAAGAGAAAATCCTTTGTTTGGGGGGTGGGGGGTGTGACACACAATAGTTTCTGATGCTCCTTTCTCCCTCTTTCTCTCCTCCTCTCTTTCAGGTAATCTGCATCCAGAAGTAAGGATGCAGAACTCCTAGGAAGTTTTTTCAGACCCTTTTGTCAGACAATAAACTCTTCTTGTTTCTTCAAGGTATTAGCTAGACTAAGGCTGTGCAGAATGTCATGGTTTGGGTTGGGCTGGCCACTAAAACAAACGACAGCAAGTACTATTTGTAATTGCAATGTGAATAACTAGCCATGCAGGATTACTTTCCTCCCACTGGTATCGTGCTGTGCTCAACAGCAACCGGACTCCGCACTCACCTTTATTCATGCAATAGCTGTCCTCACAAAGCTTGATGGGACAGACCCACAGCTTGTAGAGACTTGGTACAGAGCAGATGTCAAGGACCACACAGCATTGCCCTGTAGAAAAAGCCCTGTCTGACAAGCTGGGAATCAGATTTACCAATATGGTGTGCTGGACACTCAATAGGAGTCCTTTGATGGATTGGATCTGAAGATTCAATGATTACACTAAAAGATTTCCTTTGATACTTTCCACATTAGCATATCACTACTTTTTCTTTCAAATACTGGCTGCTCTCTATAACAATTACATGTAATGGGCATAATTAGGTGTAAAAGGGATGTTCATCTTTGCAAAAAGATGACTAAGTATTTAAAATGTCCTTGGGTAAAACTAATATAAATAAATATGGAAATAAATAAAAAGAGTGAATTACATTGAAAATCATTTGCATTTTAAAAAAATATAATCCTATTGACTTCCATACAAATTAAATAATACGGAGAATACTGAAGTGAAAATTACCCTGTCATCTACACGAATTGTTGGAAAGTAGTTAGACAAGGTGATTGTTATGCAAATGTAGATCCAATGCAATCACAAGGGCTGGGAGTATTTTCTAAAGCAGCATGTTCACTCTTTCTAGCACATGATATCTGCCCCCTTCCAACAGCCTTTGAGTCAGGCTTTTCTAGCCAGCCCCATATACTTTGTCTTGAACAGAAATATTTGCAACTATGAACATTCACAGACAAATGCATGTTAGATTTTTTCACAAAATGTAAATTGGGCTGATGAGGGAATCAGCGCTAATGTAAAAGCCTTTAATGTACTGGCACATGGCATTTGGATTGAAAAACACAATATACACATAAACAACACATTGCAGAAGGCAAGCTCAAATGTAGATGACATATATTTGAAAAAGTAAAAGGTTATCACACCATCTCAGGGGAGAGGTTTATTTGGTTGTTTTATAAAGTCTGCAGATGTCACAAGGGACAGGTTACTACCAATGGAGCAGCAGCAGAGACACTATTAGGGAAAGAAACAACAGTCATGTATAACAGAGGGACAGAAAACCAGATATCGCTGCACACATGCCGGCCAGCCTTCCTACAGTCTTGGTACACTCTGTCAGGGTACAGTGTAGGGGCACAAATGGCCACAGATCCCAAAATAACACTTGCCAAATGCACAACTTTCTTGTGCAGCAGCTTTAATACTGTGTATAGATAAGTAGTACTTGGAGAAAGCTGGCCCTACAGTGAAGAAAGAGGTAGTTGTCTCACACTCACTGTTAAGTTAGGCTGTATGCATGCATAGTTACTACAGAGCAGCTAAAGAACGCTGTGGTGACTTCTAGCTGCTAGAGTTCAAACATGAGCCTTGGGTATAAAAGCAGAGGAATATCATCCCCAGGGAGAGGAATGTCTGATGGCAAGTCATAGCATCATAGAATGGTTGCTTAAAGATCATCTCGTTCCACCCCCCTGCCCTGGGCAGGGACACCTCCCACCAGACCAGGTTTCTCAAAGCCCCATCCAGCCTGGCCTTGAACCCCTCCAGGGATGGGGCAGCCACAGCTTCTCTGGACAACCTCAGCCAGTGTCTCTCCATCCTCATAGTGAAAAATTTCTTCCTGATAGCTAATCTAAATCTATCCTATTCCAGTTTGAAGCCATTACCCCTCATCCTATCACTACATGCCCTTGTAAAAAGTCCCTCTCCAGCTTTCTTGTAGAACCCCTTCAGATACTGGAAAGGGTTATAAGGTCTCCCCAGAGCCTTCTCTTCTCCAGGCTGAACAACCCCAATTCGCTCAGCCTGCCTTCATAATGGTCCAGCCTCACTGACAGCAGAGCTAATGGGGCTTGTTGATGGATCAGATGCAGTCCCTGACTACAATATTTTTCCAGCCCTGTCCTCACCTTCTGCATGGCCCCACTGCTTAGACCATTTATTGAGGTGAACAGTTAGGTCCCTGGGCAGCCTGTCCTCAGAGTACCCCTCTCCCTCAAACAGCCAGCAAAACCCTGTTGCACCAAGCTGCTGGCTGTACCCACCTCACTCTTGCCATTTATAACACCGTGGCTGGGTGCTGGGCTTTTGCTTTGCTATTTGGTCTTTCTCAGTTTCTCAGTACCCTCTCAAAAGTGCCAGAAAAACAAACACTCTGGGGCTGCTTTTCCTAGACTTCACTGTTCTCATGAAAGACGCGAAGGAGCTCAATATGGGTTCATCCAAGAGGAGGTTAAAAGGTGAAGCTGTTCCAATCCATACAGACACAAAAAGAACATCTGATAATGAAGGGATCATTAATCTACCAAAGGCATAATGAGAGCTGGAGGCCAAAGCTGGAGCTGGATAAATTAATGCTAAAAATAAGGCACAAAACATTAGCTATGAAGATAATTGGACATTAGAGCTGCTTTCAGAATGTAGATTCTCTGTTGCTTAAAATCGTTCTAAAGATTTTAAGACTTAAGGGTTGATCGCCTTTCTAGATGGTATTCTGCAGCTCACAGAGGACTTACAGTCTTGAAGCAGTGACTGAGGTTTCTTGTGCTGTATACAGAATCCAATTAGCCAGAGAAAACTCCTCTCTTTCCTGAGGACAATATACTCCTCAGGAAGAGAATTATATACTTCCCTATGCAGTAAGAGTTAAACCCTGCACCTGTGTCTGATCGACATGCTTTCTTCCTTGCCTGGGATTTGATTGTGCATCTTACTAAGAATTTTTACTTCTATTTAAAGCCATGGGCAAAGGTGTTCATGAACCATGTGCTACACCCCCGGGTGACAAACACAATTTCAGATCGAACCTAGAATAAATGGCTCTGTGATGATGAAGGCTCAGGAGTGAAATTAAATTACAAGGACAGCAGCGGAGCATTTCCTAAACAACAGACTGGTACTGGAACAAGTACTGACACATTTAAAAGCCAGGCAGAAGCAATTTAAGAATACTGTGTGTGTTCATTGTACTTGCTAAAAGCATGCTTCACTCCTCATGCTATTTTAATCAGGCAGCAATGCATAGAATTAAGACACACTTCTCTCATCAGACTGTCTCTTTGCTGTGTGCCTCTTCTGTAACCCTACTCAGCATAAAGAGAGATTGTCACACAGCAGAGCGACTGTGCAGTTTGTATTTTAAGGTGAAGGAAGGCAAGAATTCTAGCTCCTTATAAGCTAAGCAAGGGACTTGCACCCACATCCATAGATAACCATGGAAAAGTTCCTGCTGGTGACTGTAGGCTGTGTATCTGGCCCATGTTTGTGTAGAATTTTTCTGCTAACAATGCAACATACCTGAAATAACTATGAAATCTATGTAGGTTGGGTTTAGAGACTGGTTTTGTTTCACGGTTTCTTTTTTGGCAACGGTTGTTAAAAAAAGCATGGTTTTTTCACATCTGTTGGATTAATTTATTGAATGCAGTCACAGAGGAGAGTTGGAATTGTATGAAGTCCTTAAATGGAACCATAGTTAGTCAAAAGGTCTTTAAATAATATGTGCATTTTTAAAATTATTATTACAAAAGTGGACTCTCATAATACCAGTCTATCACATACCTTTGCAAATCCCAACGTGTGAATATTTCCAAAGGGGTCCACTGCATACAGGAATACCTATTTCCAATGCGTTCCTTTGGTAGGTGGAAGGAACAGCTTCGGAGCACTAAAAACCTTTGAGACCATGAAGCTGGTTCTCTCAACTGCCTGCTCAAATCCATCCCCTCTTATCCTGCAGGCACAGCCCTACACACTTCTGCTTTGCCAATTAGCAGCTGCCTCTTCGCAGTTCATGTTAAGGGAGTTGCAGCTTAATATACTGCCAGGCAGGATGAGCGTTCCTGCTCACTGGGTAAATAATGGATTTTGCAGTTTGAGGGAAGAATTAAAAAATTATTCTAAAAAACTTGGCTTAGGATAAATNACAAAAAAATAAAAAAAAAAAAAAAAAAAAAAAAAGAGGGATGTGATTGGAGTAAAACAAAAAGAACCCACAAAAATCTCATTCCGGGCAATGCTTTTCCCATTTGAGGTTACTTCACCTTTTCTTCCATCACCAAAATATACCATATCAGTATGAAAAGTCAAAGTTTCTTTTTGAGAAAAAAAACCAATGACATGAAAATTAAATATTTGGGCAATTCTGGAGTGAAGCTTTTTTCAAAATACTGAGGCGAGACATGTTTTTACACTCCTTCCCTTCCTTTTTTTCCCCTCCAGCAGAATCTATTTCCTAAGCTCAATTCAAATTCACAAGTAATTTCTCTCCTCCCCAGGCTCTCAAGAAACCCTTCAGACTTGTGGTGAATTCACTACTCAAAAATCACCCGCCCCCCAGACCTTTGCTAAAGGCACTCAAGCACCCAGCAACTCCTGAGGAGTCCAACCCCACTGCACCTACTTCCCTTCCCTGGTACCACCTCATACCTTCCCCTCTGCTCCTCTTCCCCACACTAGCAGCTATTAACAACACAATATGTCTAACTTCCCTGAGTTTCAGGTGGATTTTGTTCACAGCGTCGCAGAAGCACTGGTGAAAAGGACCTCTGAAGGTCACCTCATCAAACCTCCCGCTGAAGCAAGACCACTGCCCGCAATGCACATATTCAGCCATGACTTCATTCAAACAAAGGCTTGAAAGCCCCCAGGATTTCACAACCTCTCTGAAGTACCTGTCCCAGCGCTGCATCCTCCTCATGAAAATTTTTTTCTAACATCTAGCCTGCACCTTCCCAGCAGCAATTTGTAGCTGTGATCTTAGTGAGTTAAATCCACAGTGGATTTAACTATCTGAGTCTCATCTAACTGCAACTTTCAACATTCTGACATGGAAAGACTTAAAATGCATAGGAGTTAGTATTGTTCAAAGCTGAAATAGTGTCAACGGAAGGATTAGGATCTCTTCATCAATGAGGTAATCTAGTTTATAGCCTGAGTACTCTCCTGATGGGGTTTGAACCCCTCTCAAGCAGGGGTTTCCAACAATTTTTTGTTGGATGGTCTAATGGAACAAAGGATAAAGGTAGACCTTCCTTGTTTTCCCCCCTATTCTCTTCCTCCCTATAGTTTTTTCAGTGTTATGAAAGAAAGGACACTTCTAACATCAGAAAGGGGTTTATGGGTGAAAGTGACTCCTGCAGACCAGAACTTTAGTTGGACATCCTTGCTTACATCAACTTTGGGGGTAACACATCACTTGCCCTAATAACTGCACCTGCCCACCCTATGCCTGGCAAGCTCCCCTCTTAAAATGATGACCGTCATTTGCAAGTTGTTCTCTGTGTCCGTCCATATACATAGAACTACAGTACACAAGGAGTAACTCATGCTTACAAAGGAGTTGACATGCTGCGTTTAGTGCTCTGAGTTCGCGTTCCTCTTTTAACTTAAATTTCACTAGTGTTGTCATGCCTACAGAGCCAAAGCATCATTCAGATAATGAGCCTGTTCCTCTAAGCAGCACCACATCCATCTTGTTTATAACCAAAGCTCTGGGCCAGTCCCTGCATGAGATAAGCTGACAAAGCCTCACCAACGTCAGCAGAGTTGGGGTGAGAATCACCTCTCTTGGTTGCAGCTTCTGTGCCCTCAGACAGCTGCCACACGCTTTGCCAGTGAGCAGATCCCTCCTGTCATGAACCCGCAGCTCAAACAGGTTGCTACATATCTTCGAAGGGAACAAGCAAGTGACATGAGTAATGCCAAGCAAGAACAAGAAATGCCATATAACAACCTGCATAAACATCGTTCTTATCATTCAACAAGCACAGTAAATCCTGAAATTAAATAGATTAACACTGTCAAGCTGCGGCTGCTATTCTCAGAAGCACAGGGGCAATGCTGCCCGGACCTCTAGGCTACCTTGGGACTTACCGTGTTCAATGCAGAGTGGCACACACAAGTAACAAATCACAGCTGTCCTCTGATCTTTGACTGAGAGTTTTCTTTAATGAAAGGGAGAAAATCAAATTCGCATTCAAGTCCAGCTGACGTGACAAGGAATTGAGTGATCTTAGCCAAGGGTTTAGACTGCTAGAGAAGTACAAAGAGCTTGTTGACATCATTCAGCAAAAGTTTTGTCGAAAACCTGGGCTCTCACCTAAACAGCAATTATAGAATGTAGTGTCTCTACTCCATAAAAACTTTTATTCTGACCAAAAGATGAAAGTCACACCAGTCTGAAATATTCTACCAGGATATACCATCATGCTATTCCCTATTAATTTAAATTTAGGAAATAAAATTTGAAGGGAAATCCTAAGGCACTGCCTCCAGCTGACAGAGCCACCCTGTATTACATAATCCCTTCAATAAATAGATCGAGCTAAACATTAAAAGCATCTATGCTTTCTGTCCATGTACCTCTTCCTGAAGGCCTGGCCAAATCCAGCTGCTGCAACAGAAGCCTCTTCAGCTTGGAATTAAATCAAACCCAGTGACAGCTTAGTGATAACGTGGTCCTGTCTTCCAGCAGAGGGAAAGGCTCAGCAATGGGACCTGAAATAATGGGTAAACTTTGGTAGGTTACCGGCATCCTGGCCTTATATTAGTCAAAAAAAGGGAAGCCACAGTAGCATTAGGTGAACACCACTGTAGATAAGAGCTAACTGCCTTACTGGTTGTCCTCCTGATCCTTTTCCACTCCTCAAACTTGTTAATTTTCTGTTCTGACAGCTGACCGCAGGGTTACATAGAAACTCAGCCCAAATCAGGGTTGTCTCTTGCAGAATCCCATTCACAATGGTAAATAGTTTATGGTCTAAAGGATGATTCAATTGATTTTATAACAAAGTACTGAATTTGGGAAGAGAGTTATTTTGCCAATATTTGGCTACAATGACAATATTTCAAAAGTAAAGTTGCGAAAATCCTTTGTTGTTTCAACTGCAATTCAGTTCCATAAATCATTTGCAAAGAGGCACCTGGGTCCATCCCATCACCTGGGTTTCCAATCTGTGTGACAATTACAAAATAAATCCCCCAGGCAATTTAAAAGCTGGCTAGAATACTCTGGTGTTTTCCAAGTTTATGACAGAAAGCAGTGTAACAGAGAAGCTGTTCATCAGCAAAATGCTAACAGCTGGACACGTTTTGCTTTTGAATGTATATCAGCCCTACTGGCCTTTGTCAGATAGACGGCAAAGAGCAAGCAAAGGCTCTTTTTAAATGTGCTTGTTTCCACTGGCAACCAATGGAACAAAAGGACAATCAGATTTAATCAATTGATTTCAATGTGCCATTTTCAAATAGGTTTCCTTTAAATGATTCAAGAGACAAAAAGAGGGAGATAAAAGTCAAGCAATAAAATGTAATGATTCTCATTAAATGCTATGAATTGACTGTTTCATAGTTTAATTTTGGCAAGACTGTGAGTTTTTCACATTTTCATCAGATGAGGTCTTATTTCCAAGCAAATCTAGACTCCAATTCTTTTCTTTGGATGCTGATTTCAGATTGGGTCCATTTTAACTTAATTTTCCCCATAATTGCAAATAGCCAAAATAACTTTTTTCTGTCTAAAATGCCATCTGCATTTCTCTTTTAAAAGTCTTGGTACATGAATCATCTGTATTTTTATGCTATTGCCAAAAGGACATAAAAACCTTATACCCAGATTGGAAATGCTATGAGGCTAGATGACATTTGCAAAGAATCCTTGTCAGAATAGTTTTCCACCTAACCTTTAATAAGTTTATTTTCCATGTATTTATTACTGTCAATAGAAGAACATTATGTCCTAAAATAAAATATTTATGGACTTTTTATGTCTTTGTTGCCTAGATCTCCTGGTTCAAAGAACCATTCAGAAGCTTTTAAACTGTTGGCCATGTCATTTCAGTCAAGTGGTACTTTTGGTGGTCTCTCTGCCCTTTTTCTGGTGTATTAACGCACATTGGGAAAGTTTTTCCTTGAAACCTAAACAGTTTGCTCAAATGCATTTAGGAAAGTATTTATTAATATACATTATTTGTCCTATTATTGCATATTGCTAATAATATGGTGATTGCAAGTGGCCTGAAGCAGCACCCCAGAACACATGCAGCTCATGGACCTTACATTCCTCATGACTGATTTAATTTTTTAATAGAGCTAAATCTTTGTGTATCCTCTTCAGGCTCTTCAGCTTCCAGTTCAGCATGTCTGGGTCAGCTCCTGACTCATACAGCCAGCATATAGCCAAGCCTTTTATTTGCTCCTCCATGCTGTTTTCCTCTTTCTATTTCCCCATCCAGTATCATCCCTCATATTCTTTGTGAATTTTGGCTATTCATTACCAAACAGTCACATGTGTAGCGGTGTTTCTCTTCGCAGGAGTTGTAATGCTGTTCTGAAGCCATAACGTCACAGTAGAGCCTTGGCAAACCTGCTCTTCCAAAAGCCTCTGTCTTCTTTTGGGAGTGGTATTTCTCCTGGAGTTATTTTTGCCCATTCCTGGTCAGTGCCCAGTAAGCTGGTTACCAGGAACATGGGCAGAAAGGGAGATTATTGCACTTACCTCCTGCATTTGTTTTACTTGCTTCCCTCCAATTTCTCCTGTTCTTTTCTTAACCCTTATTTTTTCTGTCTTCTTCCATGATTCCTTTCAAGCTGGTTCACAGATGCACATTTCATGTGTAGTCTAACAGTATATTCTTTTATATCTCTCAGGGGAAAGAACAAAAAGCAAACAAAAGTAGAAAACACCTGCTCTTTGATGAGAAAAAAGCTTGTATGATGTTTTCCAAGCCACGACCTTGTGATAAGATTTCACTAGCTGGGAATTTGACATGAGAGCCTAAAGTGAGAATAGGATGTACGCTGCCAACTCACACTATTCTCAGAGCCTGTAAACCACTTCCAGTTCTTCTTTGAAACAGATCTGTTGTTTCAAGCATTCGTCAATATTCATAGCCTTTTCTCAGGAGTGGCACAATTCTTCATATTAAACGAGGAAGTTGAAAAGTTGGAAAACAAGTTGAGGAAGGTATAAGATAATAGGGACAAGGACAGAGAGAATAAAGATCGCACCACACTAAGGACAAATGTAAAGACATCCTTTGTGATTTATTCAGTACACAGTGAACCACTCCAGATTTCTGAACTCTCTGGGCAGGCAGCAAATCTATTCCGGACTGAAGGTGAGAGCTGATCCTGGTACACACACAAATTAGGTCAGGAAAGCATTAATTATATTGCAAAGCACCGGTAAAAACATCCCTTAGAACATTCATTGCTAGTAAGAGAGCGAGAACAGGAGATCAAAGTTCAAACAGGATTTTAATTAGATGCCTTGTTTACTGTGCTCTGTCAGACACAGGATAACAAGAAACTTCTTTTGTCACATTGTAGAATGGCTGCAGGCATGCCTGGGGACTCAAAAAGAGCAAAAAAATTATACCTATCAGTGTGATTTCAAACTATTTGTAAAGACCTCGAGTTAAACCAGGAGATAAGTAAAGCTAAAGGATTTACTGAGAATCAATCACAACAAACCAATGTAACGTCCTTTGCAGACTGTATAACAAGCTTTAAAGATAGGGAGGAGCAATAAATACCACATACGCTGTAAGACTTTTGGCTTTCTTTTGAACAAAATAACAAACACAATCTAGAGATGAAAAATACCTCTCGGGCACAACCGACAATATTCACTGTCAAACATGCTTTTCCTACGTAATAGGATTTGGAGTAGAAGGACCTTGCCCCATTTGGAACATCTAGAATGGACTTGGATGGTAGATTAGAAAGGATGCCGATAAAAATGCATTCAAGAGACAGCTGGAACTGGCTTCAGGCAAGTTTGAGGATCAGGCTAGAATACAAAAGGATCTTGTTAAACTGGAAAAATGGTCTGAGAAAAATAGCATGCGATTGAAAAAAGGTAGTATGAAGTGCTATGTTTGGGCAGGAATAGTCATCTGCATGGACATGGACATAGAACTGCATAGGTCATGGAGACAGAAACCTCCAGCATCTGCCTAGAGGGAAAAAAAAACCCACTCAGTGAATAGACAGCCTCCAGGTAACTCATTCCTTCTTCACATGGATCCCACTGCCTCCTGGAGTGCTTCCTCTTGATGTCAAGCCGTGGTGTTTTGACTGAGAGAGACTCTGAAGGAGATCCTCCTTGGAAATGTTGGCCTTGGCTCCAGTGATCTCATGTTGTAGAAAGCACCTGGAAGCACATGTGAAACCAGCAGCTTTTGTTTGCCAGTGCTATTGTTTGCTGTACCTTTGGAGGCTGAAAGCATGCATTCATTATCATGGATCACACTTAGTAAATTTTTTCATTCCTTAGCCATCCCTTCTCTTCCACAGCCTCCACCCCTCACACCTCCTCCTCAACAATTTCGCTTGTAATCTAAGAATTTTTCACACCTTTACTTCCTTACCAAATGAAAATATATCCCATTTTAGAGGGTTTTTAAGTACTGTGTGCAGAGTTAACGATTTTGTGTAGATTATCTAATATATTCCAAGCACCGAGGAAAGCAAGGTTGGAGGTATCATATGACTTGGTTCCACCCATGTGCTCTAACTCTGGGTGGGAGATGAGATACCTAGTCATCTCCACACTCCATGACACTCTCCAGATCCCAGCCATACTCCAGGAGGAGCCGATGGTGGGGAGTGCTGCCACCTGCATACACAGAGGTGGTGCTTACCCCCATGGTCCACCTGCTCCCACCGTGGAGAAGCAGGCAATGTGCAGCTGTGGGACAGCTTTGCTGATCACCAAAGGTCTTAGGTAGTTCCTGAAAGAAAATCACCAGTCTGAGGACACTGGAGAGTGGAAATATTAACAGATAGTTAATATTATAGTTAATGATAGAAAATAGATAGAAATGAAAACTTTAACTGTGGAAAGTCAATACCTAATTGTACAGGCTAAAGCTAAAGGATATTTCAGGGCAGGGAAGAAAAAGAGCTACAGCAAGGACATCAGAGAGCTGATCCTGTGGAAACTGCATGAAGCAGAGGTAGACTTTGAGGAAATCCCTGCGGGATGAACGCAGTCCACCAAAGCACTAACATCCACCGCCTTAGCAGGAATACGTGCTTAGTTTTGTACCTACCCGAGAGGAGAAGTACGGATCAAATACAGTATTTCAAAACCTTCAAATAGTAGGATTTTGTATGTAAAAAGGGCAAATATTTCTTTCCAGCTAGGGAAAGAAATAACTTTTGAAAGTTATAATTTATGGTGAATTTTATCTAAAAAAAAAGCTTCCTGTCTTCTCTTACATCTGCTGTCGTGTCCTGTCCCCCTCGTCCCCCCCGCCTTCATTGCATCCACTTTGTGTTATTGTACTGTGTTTTTTTTTCTGTACAAGATGTAGTAGTGCAAGACTTGATCCCATCTGCAAGGTTACTTCAGGGCTTGCAGTTTCCCTACGCAATTCTTGTTGAGTTCATACAGCACTTAGCCTCCTCCAGCATGTTAAGAAGCTGACCTGATGCAGAGGTAACCTGATGCAGAAATACAAACATGTAACTTCAGAGGAGTTCGGGACGCTGCTGGTGCCTTTCTCCGTATTGGGCACAGCCAGACTCTGATCCCAGGCACAGATCACCTGTCATTTGGAGACAAAACGCTTTTTTGATTTGTTTTGGACAGTAGCTCATGCCCAAGAATATCTCTTGAGATCACTGCAGTTTGCCACAGACCAAACGAGCCCAAAGGTGAAAATGTAAGTGTTAGAGCTGGGTCTCAAGACACAGGACTGAGGTGTGCAAGTCCACAGGACTGGCAGTATGCTGCTGTAGCAATAAGGTTTCAGGCTATATCCTGCTTTCTTCTCTCATATTTATTAATATTTCACTCTGAAGAGGAAGAACTCATTTAATCATGTTTAATCATTTTATATTATTAAACAACTGATCAAAAAGAGGCAGCTATGATTCATTCAATACTTGACTACAAATTAGATAAAAAGCATTGTTCTGAGTCTGTCCTAAAGAATAAAATTAAAAGACAAAAGTAGATGTCTAGGGAGACATAAAATCACAATAGTTTTCCTACTTTTCCTCCTTTTCAGTCTCATTAAAACAAATCAAAAATGTATCCTGTATTCAGCAGACAAGCATCATGACAGCGAAGACTAAAGTAATTTCTTTAATGAAATTCAGACAACTGTAAGAATACAAATGTATGATTGAAAAAGGGCAGTAAAGAAAACTTTCAGGAGAAGATTGGCTATTATATACTATATAAGCCTGAAAACATTGCTGCCTTAGTCACTAAGATGAGATTTAGCAGATCAGGAGGCCGTTCTTCAAAGTATTTTATTACTTTGTATTTTGGAGCAACTGCAAACTATAAACTGGATTTGCTGTTGTTCTCATGTGTTGCCCTTCAACTCTTTCTATTGCTAAGTCCACTAGAGAACAATTTGTCAAGGACTTGAAACTATTGTGGCTTTTGTGTGTTTGTTGGACTGATTATCAAACAGGTATCTTGTCAATGTACTGACAGCTTAGATTTTTGGTCTCACCATGAATGAGGCGTTTTTTAATGGAAATATTTGTGACTTGATGAGTCTAAATACCACTTCCAACAGGGTACCATCTACTGGTTTGGAGACAAACTGTGTGACCAGAGGAAGTTAGGGATTTTCCATCTCAAACTTAAGGAGCATTACTACACAACTGCTCTTGGTCTTCACAACACCATGCAACTCATTTCCACAGGACAGAGCATGTTGAGAGAGGAATGTGCCAGTGAATACTTTTGAGTTATAATAATTTGACTCCAGCTGTTTTCATTATCCTCTGATGGGGATTAAAAGCCAAATACTGTCAATTCTGAACATAATGAAAGACATTCTTCTGGTTCATGTCAATGACTTTTAAAACATGTCTTGCAATGGAATATAGAAACGTTTTGAAAAAACCTTGCTTTCTTATGTGAAGGGACAAATATTGTGCGACATGATATTGAATTTCAGTTATTAATTACATGCTGCCAAATTCAGCTGTATAACCTGTGGCTTTCCTGAAATGCTAGTGGTTGTTACAGATAATCTTTATGGCTCTGCATCAAAGCCCATGGAAATGGATCACAATCTCTCCGTTGACTTCAAGTGGTCTTCAATCAGATTCTCAATTTTGTGGGGGAAAAAAAAAAAAGAAAAAAGAAATAGGACCAAGGTTGTAGTCTGATTCACAGAAGAATAGAAGTGAGATCTTTGGAGTACAGCATTTGTTAAAGTGTCAGTATCCAAGACCTAATTTTGCATATACTAAAAAAGTAAAGGAGAAGAAAAACATGTCCATTAGAATTTAATATCATATTAGTGAGTATTAGAAGCACAGAAGTAATTTTAGAATTCCATAGATTATATAGAATATTCAATTGTCCTTAGGGAGAAAAATTATTTTCCTACCAACAGGCCCAAGTAGAAAATACTTTTAAAAACAGCTGAAGACTGGCCAGATACATAACTGCTAAGGCTGCAGTACATGCAGAGAGCGGCAGAGCTCCACACATTCATACTTTCGTGATCATGTATCAATAAATAGAACATATGTTGAAGCATTTGAAAAACTGAGAAATATAGCCTGCATTAATCAACAGGATTTTTTCCCCATTATGCATGGTATCCACAGGATATTATCCATGGGTATCCAAAAGATAACCATCCTTTCTCAGACCTAAAGTATTCATAGAGCACGTATTTATTACGGTTAGCCCTTTTGTGCATCTGTAACCTCTATGAGACTGAAGTCCAATAAAAAAATAATTCTTCCATCTATGTTTCTTATGCAGCTTAATCATAGAATGGTTCCAGTTGGAAGGGACCTTTAAAGGCCATCTAGCCCAACACCCCTGCAATGAGCAGGGACATCTTCAACTAGATCAGATTGCTCAGAGCCCCATCCAACCTGACCTTGAGTGTTTCCAGGGATGGGGCATCGACCACCGCTCTGGGCAATGTGGGCCAGTGTTCAAACATCCTCATCATAAAAAAATGTCTTCTTTATATCTACTTTGAATCTATCCTCTTTTAGTTTAAAATCATTACTCCTTGTCCTATGGTTATAGGCTCTACTAAAAAGCCTGTCCCCATCTTTTTTATAAGCCCCCTTTAATGAATATCGTAATGAATATCTTGCAAATTTTCTAACCAAGATTTACATAGCACTTGACAAACATATTTCTTCCACAGAAAATTCTGCATGTAGATTCAACAGAACTCTCTGTAAAGCTGTATTAATCTGAGCCAAACATGAACTGCTACATGACCTTTTAGTAAATGCCTTCCGCAAGCTGCAAATGCTGAAAAGCTGTGTTGGGCCAGGACCTAAAGGCAAAGGAGTTAATTCAGGGCTCAGATGAGTTTCATTTGACATGTTCCTAGATTTAGACATAAATGATTAATCCAATCTTATCCATACAGCAGCTTTTTTCAATACTCATTAGAGTTTACTTTGAAATATCAGTTTGGCGTTGAAAAGTATTTCGATTGGATACTCTCTCTTCTGCCATCTTCACTGGCACTGGCCAAAAGCATCACACCAGTCGAAAATAAAAATATTCTTGACTGACATTTGCCTTTGCATCAGAAAATGTAAACCAGTCAGCAAATGGTGTCAGGCATGTAAATGTCACTAACAATAAACGCACCTTTTCCAAATCATGTGGGCCCATAGCAAAAAAACATTCATGCAATTCTCCTAAAAGGAATGTTTTTTTAACCGTAAATCACGGCTTGATCTGCATGAGTATGTCAGGGCAGATGACAGGAGCAGCCCCTGAGCCTCCTTGGTTCTGACTACCCAAGACACTGTGCATCTGGGGGTGCTGCAAGCAAGCGATGTGCACTGCCTTTGCTCCTCCAAGAAAGCAACCCCAAATGGCCAAGATCTGGACCCCTTTCTCTCCTGTCCTCCCAAACTCGGAATAAGCCAGTGTGGGGATGCAGAGTGGATGGCCCCAGCTGGCCCTAGGGAAGGAAGCTGATGCCGAACAGGCTCTTTTCCCACTTGCTGTATCAGTAGCCAAAAGACATTTCTGCCTCCAACTGCACTTTTTTATTATTTTTGTTTTACTAGGCCATGTGGGAGAGCCAGGACGGCCCTGGTGGGGTGATGTTACTGCCCACTGAATTAAACTGGAGAGCAGGAAGCGTTATTCCTTCCGCTCATTTCCCAAATACACGCAAAGTGAAATTGCCTGTCTGGTAAACGAGAATTTTGTACTTTACGTCAGAAGTCTCGGGTACTAGAAGAAAATAATTGGTTTCTAAAGACTGCAGATAACTTCCTAATGGAAGGCCAGAATGAGGTGATTTAAGCTAATTCCTTTTCTTTACACATAATCATTTCCTGCCTCACCGGATGGCAGATGGTAACATCTCAGAAGAGGCAAATGCAAGCCCTGTGTTCCTATCTACGGGCTGTACGATATAACAATTAAAAAGCTAGAGCTATATGACAGTAAGGAATCAATTCAGCTCTCTGAATATAGGCAACTAGCATGTTTGGGACACTTTATAGTGTTTAAGACATTCACATGTGGCTAGCAGATACGATGCAGGACTTAACGGAAGACCAAAACTCTCCTGGAACCATAGCTGGGGGCCAAGAAAGTTACACAAAACGGTATTAGATCCCTGTATTTAGCCAACTAAATCAAGACCTAATTGACATAACAACTAGAAGAATCTGTCATATGAGAGATCTAAAAAACATGTTGTCTACAGGTAAATCATTAAATGGAAGCATTTAAAGTCAGCACTTCCACGAGTACAGGGAAGTATAAAATAACAGAAATGAGTATCAGGCATTGATTGGATAAGGCCAGTAACACAAAGCAATCATACTCATGTTATAAATAGAGTTACTTGAAATTTAAAACAAACAAAAAAAGAGCAATGAATTCTGTCACAGCTATGAAATGTATGCTGAAGGTTCCTTTTACAAGCAGGGAAGGGCCTACAGCAGTAAACTGGTGACAAACTCACATGAAAGGAAAACAAAAAGAGTTAATTCATGCAAAATGCTCACGACTGTTTCCACTCCTTACAAAACGCTCACTGGTTTCCATTCCTTCCAATCACCTTAGCAAGCCTTGATGTGCCTTCCTGAAACACACGCCTCAGCCCAAATCACAAATTGTACTTTAGTTGAGCCCAGAATGTTGGGTCCAGAATAGGAAATGCTCCGGAAACGAACAGCCCGTGCATGCAGTCAGATCAAATGGTTCCTTCTGGCTTTAAATTCTACATCATTGAACACCAAGGGGGAGCAGTGTATTATCACCTTTCATTTACAGGAGTTCACCTAAATTCTAGGATGGATGACTCAAGTCTGTCTCAACAGAGAGAGAATGGGGTTCATCCTCTTTAGCTGTAGCTACCTAATCTCAGTAAGTTATCAAGGTGGCCCATAATCAATGGAAGAGAGATGGTGATTCAGCTCCAGCTGCAATAAGTGTAGACACCCTTTATGGTGGTGTTTTCTCTCTCCATCTCGCTTTCCATAATGGAGGTTGGGCCACCAGCTAAGATCAGACACCTACCTTCTAGGTTGCTAAACCAGGTGTGATATTCAATTACTGCTGACCCAAAATGATTCTCAGCTGTTTCATATTCAGCAGCTCCAGAAACATACATGCTGTTCACTTCCTTGTCGTTCTGATAACTGTTCGCTTGCCAGAAACACGTTGTCCAGAGTGTCAGCTCTTGCCAGGTTTTACCCAGCGGAACTCACTAATTTACAGAAGGAGAGAGACATTTTCATATTATCAGTTGGAGAGAAACAGGAAAACTAACCTTTTGAGGGGAATAAAAAAAGTCATAAGAGGAATCACAAATACAACTCTCATTAAAAAACTGAAAGATTAAACAGGAAAGATACATGGATGAAGCAGAAAAGTCCATGGTCCAAAGAAAAGTAGTATTACTTTTTCTACCAAAATTCAGAGCTGAAAACAAGTGACTCCTGCAAATTTCTACCACTCTGCTAGTATTGATTTCCATTCTAACCTGCATTTCTTAAATCTGCAGCTACCATGGCTCAGTTTTGTAACAACTAATAATGACACTGAAAATGAGCAATGACCTGGCATGAATGGCAGATGGCAAACTGAAGTCTTAGAGGGACTAGTATCAAATATTTAATAAATTCTGAAGTTTAGAGTGAAGGACACACATACACACGTAAGCCTATTCCTATGCTGCATAAAATTCCCAACGTCAATCGAAGCACCTTATTTCCCTTCTCTTCATGCAATTTTTTTTTGTAAACAGCCACTCGTAAGTATCTAGACACCTGAAAATAAGTGAAGTTACTGCCACAAAGTTAGAAAAGACAGGGAAAAATTATCTCTGGACCTCTAAACAGCCAGAGGATTTTGTGTTAGCTTTGTTGTCCTTGGCTGTATTTCAAAGCCAACTAGAACTGTTGAATTGGAAATGACTTCTCCTTTCGCTCTTTTCTCTGAAACCTGAAGTAAAATAATGTCTCATCAAAATGTTCTGCAGGCTTCTTTTGAACAATGATTTCAGGAGACAACTGAAATAGTTTAATTAAAAAACGTTACATCAGTGCTTTATGGGAACTGAACCTTGGCTCCTTTATGCTCCCAGTCTCCTATCAGAAAAAGCAGCAGCTAGACCTGGAACAAACCGCAATCAAAGGAAGGTGATCCCTGTGCTGTAATCAGACCTGGAGAACCAGGAAAACTTACGAGAGCAAAGCAAAATCCCAGCAAAATTGCTCACTTATATTATCACTAATAATAAAAAAAATTTGAAGTTAAAAAGCACCAAAGAGGTTACTTTTTGAGTTGAAGCAAGCAAAATCAACAGTTCTAGTAACTAGAGGTGACTTGTGTCTCTGGAACTACAGCAGAACACGCACCAGGAGCTGCCTCTTCTCCTATATTCCCCCTTCCACCAGTTTTTCATCATCAAGTGAGGCAAGAACCTTAGGGTTTTCTCTCTTGTCTCAATTTAGATGTACTGCAAGATACGCTGGTTTGGAAAGCAACTGCTGTATACTTTAAAGAAAGGCTGAACCCTTATTCAAATGAGCAAGCATGTGCAAAAGACGTGCTAATTCACTTTTAATTGAAGGGTTGACATCAAATATGGAACTTACATTAACAGATATCTGAGCAATCTAGTCTAAACTGCAGGATCTCTATGATATAATTAGCAGGTGCTGCTGTGTGACTCAGAAACCTACACACAACTCATGAATCTGTCTACCCGTGTCTAAATCGGCATGAAGGAATGCCAGCAGCTCCATGAATCCTGCCTGGGAGAACAACTACATGTAGCTCATGTAAAGTTCCGTTTTTTTCTAACTTTTCTTCTACGGGCAAATTCGTCCCCCCAGAAGAACAAAAATGGTTATTAAAAAGTGCAGAACCATTGGCACTTGGGAGGGATTCAGAGAAAAACAGATACTCAGAGAAGGAAGAAGCTCTTTTTGCTGTATCAACAGCAGAGGGAAAAAGAAGCTGACAGCAGAAAGGATTCCTGGAGTCTGAGGAGAAGTCATGTAAATGATGGGTGATCTTTGACTTCTTGAAGCACTGTGACTTGTGGCCAAAAGTCTTTCAGAACAGGAAGAGAACTGGAGCTAGGAAAAAAAATATCATTTTATTGTTTTGACTTAACCAGGAATGGCTGGATTTGGAACACTTTGTAAAAAGCCCCGGGGTCTGTTACTCCTGGTGTCACAGACCCACAATGAACATCCAGGGTTCAAGCTCTGTGACTGGGTGCCCAAGTTACAAGGGTCTCTCCACAGGGTAGGGTTAGTCTTTCTTTGGAGGGTGCAGGATAGCTGGACCAGAAGATCCCACTTCCTTGAAGAGGTGACAGGAGTTACACCTGCAAGGAGACTGAGATACCAAGGAGGGGCTGCTGAAATTCTTGAGACTTTAAAACTCTAAAAGAAGGGCAATGTCTGAGTGGTGAAAATTCAACAGTTATACAGTTATAACAAGCTTCTTGATGAAAACTTTCCTCCGTATTAATCTTATTTGTAGCTTTAATATGAAATACACCGAAGCCAAATTCAGTGATACAACAGAGCTGCCCATGAGCACGACTGTGACTTTGAGAGCAGGAATTGCAATTGATTGTGCCTCTTGCATTGATTAAACTTCGAGGCACCTTAACAACCAGTAAACCAAGAGGCTTCAGAATTTCACATTATATACAAGAAACACCTCTGGTTTTGAGTTGTCTCACCAGCACACATTGAAACAGATACAACATGCTTAGGCTGTTGACACCTCTATGTCTGCTGCCAGAGATGTAAAAACCGTGTTTGTGGATCAGGCAGCTCAGTCAATCTGAATGATCAAGGCTGCCAAGGGAATGCCATAAATCTGTAAAATAATCCTCCTTGAGGTTAGTTTATCAGCTTTGGGTTTGCCTGAACTAAGCCTGGCCTCTCACATCGTCTGACAGCTCACTACAGACTATGTAGCCTCAGAACTCCAAGACATAAATAACTCTTTCCAAAATCAATTTTATCTACATGTTTGAGCCAACCATGTACTCCTGCAGTTGGTAAGGGAAGGGATTAGCCTTTGCTTGTGCCAGGAGTTTGCCTTGCATTGAAGAAGATAGCACAAGTCCAATAAATTATGTGCTTGGGGCAGAGCCAACCATGTGGAAGTTCAGACTCGACTCTGTTGATATTCACTCAAGGGAGTAACTCATGTCAAAGCCCAGTGACCCACAATTCAAATAAAACAAGAAAGAAAGTTTGCCCTTCAGTTTGTGTATGCATTCATAACTCATACATCCAGAATTCTCCTTCTGCATATTGGGAACTCATTTCTAAGTCGACACCTGCAGCAGTTTCAACTCGCAGTGATATTTCATGGCTAGGTTATTATAACCTTTGGAATGGAAATATGGATGGTCATTAACAAGCACAAGCGTAGCCATTGCAAAGGAGCATTAGAAACCATCCAGGGTGGGAGAAGTACCTTGTTATAGAAAGCAACTCTTTCCAAAATCTCAGTCCAGATTATGGGGGGGAGGGAATGGAATTTCTCAACAAGAATCTTTTCTGGTACCATCTTCAACTTTTTGACTTTACAGTTGTTGTGCAATGGATTCCCAAATCCTTTACATGCTTTCATGGAAAGTGCCTCATGTAGCATCTTCCATCCTTAGGGATGCCATGCTGTGGTCAAAAAATTCTCTATATCTCTGGCTCCCTTGGTCAAGCTTGAGTCACATAAAGCCCTATCCCTGATGACACCAGCTTTTAGCAGCTTTAATTTTGTATTTAATTACTCTATTCACAGTTTATAGCTGGTAGAACAACAGTTTTGGGGGTGGAGCTATTTTAAATATCAGCCAATATTCAGTAGTATTCTTTTTTTATTTTATTTGAACTAGCAGGGCAATTTACCTATTTCTACTTTTAAATCACGCTTACCAGTCTTCACCTGTCTGATGCAGGATCTGGAGCTTATTTGTTGTCCAAGTAAATCTCAGAAACTCAGGTAATCAAGTTCCCACAGCACTGGGTATAGTTGAGGAGCGCTGCTTTACACAGGTGATTTAAGGGCATCATTCTGATCTAGTATATAATGCAGGCTGCCAGGAGTTCAGAAATTAAATCAACAAGAGAAATCACTATGACTTAAGTAGATTCTTCAAGTTAATACAATACGTAAAAGATGTCCTAGACATGACCTTTTAGACAAAATTTGAATCTTTTACATTATAGAGACATTAAAATCATTGAAACACATCTATCTTTAGTGTTTTGTACATGGTAATAATCACAGATAAACATCTGTAATGACTTAGTGGTCCCGTAACAATGTCCCAATGACATTGAGCATTATTTATAATAGAGTCATATAACCAGATCATTTGGTTAATATCTGCAACGTCATGTCTGCACTTTATACTCCTCTTGGAACACAAACAGGCTTTATGAGACTACATGTTTGTTTGGGACACTCGAGGGCCTGATTTGCAATATGCTGAACACCCATATGCTTCACTATGGTCCAGAGGGATGCATAATTCCTTGCAAGAGCCACCCTTTAGTCTCCTCATTCATGTTTCCCTCTCCCAGTTTCCATTTGGCAATGGAGCCACCACCATATTAGAAGGACAAGTAATGAAAAAAGCGTAAGAAGCTGAAAGCAAATTTTCTGCCATCTTCAGTGCCCTCTTTCTCTAATTTGTTCATTTTGCTATCTTCCTAAACCCCCTGCCCAAAGGAAATTACAAAAACAAATTAGCAGTCAATACCTCCACACGACCGTTGTCAGCAAGGGCTGCACCTCTCCAGGTATAAGCTGTTGTTTTCTAATGATTTCAGGGCCAGAGATCACCTGGGCTTCTGAAGATGATGCTTCTTAAAGAAAGAGCTTAAACTATGAGCTTGCATTGTCTTTTCACCATCATTCATAGTTCAGTTGTGTTTCTGAACATGGAAAACATGGAAATCCTGGTTGCTGACTTCACTTTCCTTGTTGGTTTAGCTGAACACTCTTGTTTCACAGATTCCCTCCCACGATGGATTTTATCAACCTGAAGAGTAATGTCCCAGCATCCTGGCTTTCTGTTTGTGAGTGAATAACTCCATCGTGCACGTGAGGAGGAAGCCTTGAACTGGACCTCTCACAACACTTGTTCTGCAGTATAGTAAACATTTTTGCCATCCTGGAAGAGACTCGCAATCCTGTGAAAGACAAAGCGGGTGACCAAATGACAAGGTTTGATTGCTACCTGATGTGCAACAGATTATTTTGACATGAGCAGTTAATCCCTCAGGCCACTTGCTACACCCCTTAAAACGTTGTAGCCCCAGTTGTCCCTCAGCTAATGTCATTAGCATATGATTTCTACCAACGGCTTTGAGTACAGGGGTGTGGGTCCACCCAGAAACGCAAACAGGGAGCTGATGCAAAACAAATCAGAAGATAGCGATCCAGAGTGCTGTACTTTTCATATTGTTATAACGAATCATAGAATCATCATAGAATTGTTAGGGTTGGAAGGGACCTTAAAGATCATCTAGTTCCAACTAGATGGATGCCACGGGCAGGGACATCTCCCACTAGATCAGGTTGCTCAGAGCTCTGTCCAGCCCGGCCTTAAAAACTTCCAGTAAAGGCTTCATTTAACACCTACAGGAAGGTACCAGAGAGGCTCACAGAACCAGCAAGATCGAGTTTTGGGTCCAGGAATTTGAGGTGGTGGAGTCATACCTGGAGTGTTCAATACTCGTGCAGCAGTGAAACCACTGAAATGCTGTGTGTCAGGAGGCAGAGTTAAATCACCTCGGGCAAAGCAATCGCTAGAGAGGAAAACAATGCTCCAAAGATAAAATACCCCTGATAAGATGAAAACATATACATGTAGGTAGAGGAATCCAATCCAGCCTTGCACATTAGGGTTGTATTAACAAGGCTTGCTTTCAAGAGATCAAAGGACATTGATCCTTCTGACAGATCAGTCCTACAGAGAGGAGGAGAAGGATTTTCATAGAGGCTCAGTAAGTAAAAGAGACAGCGACAGAAGTTCTGTTTGCATTTCTCCACCTAAATTCCTCGTTGTTTTCAAGCATTTTGAGACTTATATTACAGTTGAAACTCTCCTGTTCTCCACGTCGCTCTTCCATAGGCTGTTCTTGTGCAGCCAGCTTCTTTTAACCCCAGATGAAACTAAAAAGGAGCTTTTTGCCAGAAGCATCTTTCTCTGGGGATCTTTCTTGCTGAAATAGGTTTGTCTCTAAGGCTCCCCTTTAACTGTGTTAATGAGAGTTCAGGTCAGAAATGCACTAAACTTCATAAAATAATGATAAAATATTTTCCTAAGGGAATATTTATGTGGGATTTATAGTTTATACCTTTACCTTTCATATTCTGTTCTTGGATTTATTAAGAAACAATGCTCTGTTCTGAGAAGTATCGTTTCTGAGTCATTTCATCAACTGTCATAACTGTGACATGCTCAGAGCGCAGAGATGCAGTGAGGGACCCTGAAGTAATTGCGACAAAAGAGATCATTGTGGGCCCTTTTTACTTCTGAATGATGACAAATGGGTGGACCAGTTTGCCGAGGTGCCTCCTGTAGGATGGAAGTCCATACCGTCCAGTGAGGATGAGACTCTGAATGAATTCAGATGTGGTAGCAATGTAGCTAAATTAGTAACCATAACAACCATAATCCTCACTGCAGGACTCTAAAAAAACCTTATTTTCCTGCTGTTTCTCCCTAAAAACACTTTAGCTTTCAGTGTTCCTTCAACACCGGTAAAACGGAAACACTAAAATTAAACTTATCTCAAAAACTTTGCTACACTTGGAGTTAAAATATGTTAGTTGCTTCATTATACCCTCCTTGAGTGCATGCATAAGGTCACCAAAGGAGAATTAAAATAGGTCTCTAGACATTAGTATCTGTTTATTCAGATCATACTGGACATAATCCAGTTCTAACCATGACGGTATTGTATAAGCACATGGACCGACATTTGAATGTTCAGCTGAAAGCTGTTCTTCAGTGATCCTAAAAATGAAAAAAAAAATTATTAGGACCCCAACAATGTGTTGAAACAGTAATTTAGCTGTCCGGCCAGTTTTTTAGGTTAATTGCACCTCCCCTGTAATAAATGCAGAGCTATTCTGCTCTCAGTTATACTATGAGTTATACTAAAGGAGTCATTTTGGACTTGTAAACAGATCGATCTATGCAAAATAAATCATATTAATCATACACATAAGCAAGAAAATAGTCCAATTTCAAGAGCTTAAGTGTGCCTTTTGGTGTTCCCCCCAAACAAAGGGACAAAAATACTCGTCAAGTGACCAGTGTTGGAGAAAGCTCAAGTCTCCAGGCAATTGAAGCCCCCAGGGACAAGCCCAGGGCTAGTTCTGCTCCGTTGTCTGTGCATTAGCTGTCTTCAGTCACAGAAAGGAACCAGGGCTGGATCCAGATCATGCTTTACTTAAACCCCGTTCTCTCAAAGATGTGACCAAGATATTAGATGCAGACCATCTTCTCTTTCATCTCCCAAATCCTTGTTTACTCTAAAGTAAGCCCAGATCCAGTTCAAGTCCAAGACCTCGGTTGAACCCCCTTTCTGCAGAACCCTTTCCTGCATCCATGCCTCCCCTGGCAGTGGTGGTCTTGGGTTTGGATTTGCTGCTTCCAGCACGTCAATAATATACAGCAACACGCTGGAGGGACACTGAAGTGCTGTGGGGTTCTCAGCAGCTGCTGGCTGTCAAGGTGGCACTGGTTTGTCCCAGGGGGATGCCCTGCCAAGGGTCTCTCTGCATTCTGAGATTTGTTTTCCTCTTTGGCCCAGAAAGACCAGGGTTCGCTAAGATTTAGGGAGTACTGAAGAGCATAAATTGAAGTAGAGAGAGTAAGGGAGGCTGGAATTAAAAGAAGATAACATTTCAAAAGCATTAAAATAGATTTTTAAATACTCAGGATACAAAGGGCTCTACAAATATGAGAACAAAGCACATCCTTTGGTCCTGCAGCAAACAGGATGTGCTAGAGTTATTAAATACCCCAAAAAGCACATTGAAACTCCTAAAGGAACTGCTTAGAAAGTTCAGTACTTTTCGGTTAAAACACATCAGTAATACAAACCCTGTCATGTTTATAGCTCCCCAAAGCACTACTTAAATATGATAATAGAAACCTGACTAGTCTAACATTGTCATTTTAATTAAAAGCTCTATTGCTCCTGACAGAAGCAAGTCAAAGAAAATGCAGTTGGGACCCCACTCCAACCTCACAAAAAATATGAATGGTTTCCTCTATGAAATGGCAAACTGGTGGCACAGCTTCGAGATTGCTCTGGTGTATGTTCTGTACACAAACACCCACAGTTCATCCCCAGAAATGGAATTTTATGGCTGATGCAACTTGCTAACACAAAAAATGGCACAAACCCATGAACCATTTTTCCCCCCTTCAGAGAACTTTTATTTTTCCCCCTGAAAGGTTTTTTCATCCAGAAATTTCCGAGAAAGTTTCCAGCATTAAAAATCAAGGAAACCTTCCAATTTTATGAAAATGTTTCCACTAGCTCGAAATTTGTTTTCAGAATTTCATTCTGTTAGAAACTGTCCCATTTTATCAAATGTGTGAGTTACCCATCAAAGAGAAAATCCACTTTCCAGCCTGTTCCATTCAGTAACCTGGTTGTGCAGAGTATAATGGTTTGAGTCCATACGCCTATATTTTTCCAGCAGGCCCAAACCTGTAGATCGTTGGGTGCAGTACATCCACCACTACTGCACTTATCTCTGCTAGCTGGATCACAGCCTTCTACAACACACTTCGCTGTTCGTAAGACTTGGAGAATTCCATTAATATTCAAAAAACCCAGTTTGCACCTATTTAAAAAAATAAAAGCCACTCTGGCACACGTACAAATGGACGATAAACCTTATTAGCTGTCACCTTCCTAACGGATTACTAGCAGCTAAAATTGCTAGCAGCCCTCAAAGGGCAGAGATATTATTCAAATAAACACTAAGTAGACAACTCCATACACTCACCACTTGCTATATGTAAGTAGCAATCCTTGTCTTTTTTTGCTGCGTGCAGAGAGGACTGGAGTCTTTTCAGATGCCTTCTTTTTATCGATCCAAACAGTCTAATTATCTTCTGGGTGCTCATGTGTACCTAATAGGTCGTAGGCATAACGCCCTCGCATTGCCATGCATCAGTGGGCCAAGAACGGTCTCGAGGGAAATAATCAACACTCAGAGAGCTTCTCAGACGGTAACAGCAGAGATCAACAGCAACTTTTGCTAAAAAGCATCACAATCATAATAGTTTTGCAATAAACTTCTCATACGCAGAGAACAAAGGACAAATAACACCCTATAATATTTGTGCTACTTTGAAAATAAGGATGTGCACATGCTGTTGATGTTGTGGAAAAGAGACCGGTTCCTTCATGAAACCTGATGAGAAGAGGAAAGGCAATCCTCATCTCAGCAGAAAAGTTGTTTAAAAATATTCAAATATTTAAATATTCAAAATATTCAAAATCTGCATCACTCTTTAAAAATAAAGTCTGGGCTCTTCTTCACTACTGAGGGGGAAGGAGCGATGGTGGTTCACTGGGATCACTGCCTTATTTTCTGCACTTTGTCCACAGGCAGGTCCCTGAATTTGGGTCTGGGCTTCTCTCTGCCCCATCAGGTGTCCCTGAGCTGGTCACACAACCACTCCCTGGGCCACTAAGGAGCTCAGCCATCTTAGCAGGTCTTCTCTTGAGAGCTTGTTTGGCCAATGCAGGAGAGCTACACCAGCGGAGGTGATGGGGCAGCTGCCTTGGTGGGGCTGCACACCAAGCGGCTGGGGACAACAATGTCCTCAGCTGGCACCGCTGCACCCGGATGGGACCAGGGGTAAGCACAGCTCTCCCACCTCTCAGGCCATAACCCAGCATGTCTTTGCTTGCCATCGCCAGAGTTCAGTGGGATTTCATCATTTCTCAGGTCCCCCATGAGTAAATGGGCCTGAAGGATGTATGCTGAGGGCGAAGCTGAAGACCTGAGGTTCTCCTTAGAAATTCGGCACTTGGAATAACACAAGTGAAGGAACTGTGATTTCACCGCTCCCATAACAATTTACTCCTACTGCTCACTGCAGGTGGGTTGGAGTAGATGACATTTAAAGGTCCTTTCCAACCCAAACTATTCCAAGATTCTATGATTCTACTTGAGCACCTAGGAGTATCATAATTGTAGCAATTTGAAAACGTGCCTAAGACTCTCTTTTGCTTCTTAGTGTGAAGTTCCTGTGGAGTACGTGCATGCCACTGCAGATTATATACCAGGACGCACTATTTTGAAAATAAAAGGAAGCTGATGGAGACATGCATTTTTCCTTGATTAGGCAATAAACCACTCTTCCCTTTGCATTACATTTTGTTATGTACATTTTGTACATGAACAGCATCTTTAATTTGACTAATCTTTTGTGATATAACCAAAGGGAGCCGTTATATTATGTTATATTGCTACCATTTTCCTCACAGGAATGAATCATACTTCTTTGCAGCCGCCAGGACACATTTTTGCCTAGGAACACACAGTAACCACTAGTTTCTGAATGCTAAAGAGCAAGGGAGCTGTCTGTGGAATTATGTGGCTACGTAACTGAATACGATGCTTTCCATTTTTCAAGGGCACTCAGAGATGTGCAAGGCACTCACAAAACACATTTCAAGCCATGTGACAATTATCTAGGCTTTGGTTTGTTTAACCTAAGTTTGTTAAGAAAGCCCCTAAGATCTGTAAATCCTTTAAGTGTAACTGAAATTAACTCAAATGAGTGTTTTGTTGCCATTTAGAAGTACTTGTTCTTAAAAATCACCTTGCTAACAACTCAAATTTAGCAGTAGGAGAGAAAAAAGAACAAATCAGAGTTTTGGTATTTTTTAATACTCTGAGTCTCCAGAGAGTTTGGACAAAATGAGTTCACCAAATCTGTCAAAAGCCAAGTAATGCTACGCAAACGCAGGTGTCTTTCATCAAGCAGCAGGTGGCGTTACCTGGAGCCAAGGTAATAGTCGTGGCACAAAGACTTCAGACTGTCTCTCAGCCTGGGTATGGACACGACGTCTCCAGGAACCATTGGTCTCGTTGTGCACAAGGGGAAGAGGGCAGAGCCCTCTGAGAGACGATGGGACATCCTGCGCTGCATCGGCAGAGCCGAACCCCTCCAGCTCGTGTTGCAAAATGCTGCACGTTCCCCATTGAGATGAGGGCCAGCGGGCAGGGTAGGGACAGAGGAACAGACACAAGCGGTTTAAGTCCTGATTCAAACCACCTTTCCCAAGAAGAAGAGTTAAAAATGAACACAAGTGCTCTCACCCCAAAAACATCATTCTTTAGCCACTGCAGCCTGGGGTGTCTGCTGTCTACATACAGATCCGCATTTCTCTTTCCTAGTGCAAGTTATAAGAAAAGATCCATCAGCATCTTTCTCTTTTCCCTTGAGCTGCTTTCCATTAACTCTTCATAAACACTCATGCTCTTTATTAATTCATTTCCTTTGCCCTTCTTTATTAAAACTCTTCTATTCCTATGCTGATTGCAGATATTACACCACAGCAAACCTCTTCCCACAAATTTCTTAGTTTCCTTGTTTCACAGTAAAACTGTTGAATAAAATCTTTAAGGGAAAAAAAATAATGGAAAATTCATTAAGATAGCATCAGTAATCATATACACGATGTATAGGTAATAAATGAGTTCAGTATATAAGCGGGGATTTCTGAGGGAGACTGCCACCCGTAAGCATGCAGCTCCCCTGCCTGCCTTTGATCACCTTCCCTGGAGGGTTTAAAGTGGATAGATCAGTTTCTGAACCACATGCTTTTTTTTAGTAGGCATGCATTTTCTTGTAATAAAAATTAAACCTAAATGAAATGCAAACCAAAGTATGCGTATGGGATTAAAGACTTATTTTTCTTTTTCAACCATATCCACCACTCCATCACGATCAGAAATGCAAAGCTACCTTCCTTCACTGAGCAAGCCACAAGCTGTGACTGCCAGAGGGCTTCATGAGACATTCATGAGGATGGATGATGTATATATGAGCATGCATCGGTCCTGGTGTCCAAGAGCCAAGGGAGCAATTACCCAGGCTTGTTCATAGTCAGGGAGCATACATGTGGAACTCACCACTAGAGCGATGTATTTCAACCTCTGCATTTTTCTTCTTCTATCTTCAAAGAAGAATACGACAAGACTATATTGCCTCTTGGTTAGGAATGCCCTGTTGGCCCACAGGGGTTGTCCACTCTTCAGAAAATCAACAAGATCTAACATTTGACTGTGAGAAATTCATTCACCTTCAACACCTTGAATAACAGTTTTCTCTCTATTCGGAGAATAGAGCACAGGAGGTAGAAGTGCACTTTGCTTTCCAATGTCACGTCTATCTTGCTTGATCCAGCGCTTATGGACACTCCTAGAAATTAAGTCTGTGACAGCAAACATTGGGCAAAAGAATATCTATTTTTACCTTCATATCATTAAGAACTAAAACATTTTTGTGGGAGGAATCCTTGGAGAAATCTGGAGACTAGTTTTTGGGCTTGGAAAATCCAGACTTGAAGTAGCTAAGAAATGTTTCAGCAAGACTATTCAACCTTTGAGAGTGGTCCTAGCGATGAGAAAGGTCTACTGAATTCAATAGCCAGTGGTAGAACATCTCTCCTTTTATGCACTGTTGGTACAGACAAAACTCAGTAGCAGAGTAATAATACAGTCGGCCAGGAAAAGCAGTATCTGAGAGTTGCAGGCACAATAGAAGAGCTACTGAAGTTTGAAACCAGTACTGCATTCAATCACTTGAGCCCCAAGAGAGCACTGAACAGAGAGCTTCTGTTTTCACAAGACCTGTTAATTAAAATTAAGATTACATAGCTTGGAAATTGCTCTATGATAAACAGATCACGATTTATTACATGGTATCTAATTTGCAGCCACATATGAAAGCCAAAATGGTGGAGATGTAAGAGTGGCTGAAGGGAACGTTTTCTCTTTGTAGTCATGTTCTCCATGGCACAGCGTACTGCACCCACAGACCCCTGTCTCCTCTACCTCCCACGCCCTCATCGCCAGCCAGAAGATAAAATTAACCCCTGAAATAGTAGGTGTTTTCACAGTTGTGTGCACAGTGTAGACACACTCGGGGATTCAACCTTTCCCACCTCATTTCAACAGGCTTCCCTGTACTACAGTGTGGCACCATCACACGGATCCCGATCAGGCTGCGCTTAGAGCCTGCAGAATGCAGATTACACAAAAAAACTCAGCAGAAAACTGGCCAGCTTCACAGGAATGGGAAGGGGTGCACAGCCCGACAGCTGCCCCAGTGAAAACGGCTTTGAAGCACCACATGTTTTCTGCCGCTGGGAAGAAAAGCGTCGCAGCCTGTGTCACGGTTCAAGGGGAAGAGCAATCTCCACGGGCTGCTGCATCCTCTCTGGCACCAGGTGGATAACGAAGCGAGCGCTGCCCTGCTCTCTGCCAGGAAACATCAACCAGCAGAGCTGAGCCAAGGCACGCAGGGAAGGAGTCAGAGCCCAGGACAGGCCAGCACGAAGCAAACTTCTTCCTGCGGAAAAAAGAGGGGAAACAGAGAGCAAGCTGAGGTTTACCTGCAGGTTCAAACATCACTCTGTTGTGGGGCAAGCATGGCTTTATGGCTTCTCATAAAACTTAGGTTTGAATCTAACTTCTCCAAAAGCATGGCACTGACTTAACACACCAGATAAAACTCACATGGGGCTTGTCATTGGCAGTCTGTGGTCTGCTTCACCCTTCTTGTCATCCTTGTTCCCTCATGGATGATGCTTTCACTTGGTCTCCACACAGGCCAAGTCAAGCAGGCCCATAGCATCAGGAAAGCACAGAGAGCTGTAGGCTTGGGGTTTCAAAAAATGCTTTCACCATAATGGTCCCTCCAACACCCACCTTTTTTTCACTATTTCCATCCTCATCCTACAGAATTTGCTAAATCACTGATGGACAGAAACATCCCTCGGTCCAGGCTTAGCATTGCAAGCTTCTCTTTCTCCCATTAGCCAGGAGTTTCTATAGTTAGGCTTTGCTCACATCTCAGGATGTTTATTTTAAAATTAATCCAGCAGGTGTTGTGAAAATAATTGTGAATAGCATATGACTTCATTCAACCAATTTGGCTCCCTTAACAGCCAAATGCTGACCGTACGCTCTCTATAGAAAGGCCTCCTCCAGAACAGCAACAGAAACTGAATAAGTAGGCTCGTCAAAAATGTCCTTGGTGCACAGCAAGGCAGGCACACGCGTGTAAGACTCCGTATCACACAGAGTTGTTCTTTCCAGCCATTATTTTATTTCTCTGCAATTAGTTTTCAATGCGATGGTGAGGGCAGGAAGGAGTGTTTTAGGGTGCGCTTGGAATAACTGATGCATTAGGGGCTAGATCTTGTAATCCCTATTTGTAATCCCCTTCAGGCTCAACACAAAGGGAAGAAGAGCTGAGCTGAACACTGCTAGGAGTTCTCATATTTGCAGACTCTGTTATAGATTTAAAATATCAAAAGCAGAGACTCAATGGACCCTCCTCAAACCATGGGCAGACAATTAAATAACCTCAAGGAGTCTGCCAGGAAGCGATATTGTCACATGTAGCACCCCGCTGCCTTTTTTCACTTTCATTTCAACTAAAGCTGCAGGTTCATTTAATTATCTAAGTGAATAACTTAATGATAAATTCCATTCCATCTCTGACAGCTGAGTAATTCCGGAGAATTTTAATAGGGAATAATAAACCAGACTTTTTAAAAATTCACTTTGATTCCATCTCATCTTTAATTAAGTCAGTTCTGGAAAGCTTCAAGTGAGAAAGGTCATTGAAAGATTGTGTCAAATTCATCAATTAGCATTAAAGGCTAAAAAAATACATAGATCCAATTTCAACATAAGCATTAAGGTAATCTTAAAGGAAACTGCATGTCATTATCAAAGTATCACTAAATATTAGCTTGAAATATAAAAATTACCTAGGGTTAATTGTAAAATAAATGCTTCTATTTTTAAATCACCCTTCCAATAAATTTGCTTTAGCCAAAGGAAGTAAAATAATGTTGTTTTCCAACTAGTGACTAAAATTTAATAAATAATGAATTTTTCAGGTTTTTGGGATGAACTTTGGAAAATGGTTTATCTCCAAATATATCAAAATAAAAGTTTTTTTCTTTTCAAATTGTCACTGAGACAAGCAAAGAAGAACACTCTGCTTGGAGTCAGCCTACAAAATTGTTTGACTTGAAAGGTCATTTAAATCCATTTACTAACATCTGCTGTTGGAAGAAATTTTAAATAAGGGAAGCTGTACAATAAAAAGTCAAGGTTTCGAATAAAAAGTCAAGGTTTCAAATAAAAAGAAAGTCAGTGGTTCCAAGTAATAAAGTGATTTCNTTTTGGGGTCGATCCCCTCTGTTGAAATCCCTTCACCCAGATCTAGTTAAAACCACTTTCAAAAAGTTTCCTCACCAATTATCTAAAAGCAGTGCTTGAATGTCATCCAAATTCAATGGATCAGAGGAGCGTGGTGGCTATAGACCTCTACCAAAACGCAACACGTTTCTCATTCAGTAATGGTACCCTGGGTTTGGCCAAACGTCTCCTGGGACATTGCCTGCAGCAGAGGTGAGGGACCTGAAGGCAGAGGGAAGAGCCAAGAGCCCCAGGGCTCTATCCTGCCCCCAGCTCTCAGCCAGAAGGCTTTTCTCCACCCGGGCTCATTGCAACCCAAAAGCAGCCAGTGGAGTCTCCTGCAGCCGTTAATCAGACTATAAAAGCATTAGGCTGCTTACTTCTTGTAGGGTTGCTACAGAGATAGTCTAGCAGGGGTGCAGTGTTGGCTGTCGCTACTTTATGTAATGACAAGCGCTCAGAAAAATAAATGAATATATTTAGAATTATTTTACAACTACATATGGGAAATAAGCACTGCACCTGCTCTCACGGAATGGGACTGCACTTAGCAAACATCTTCTGGAATCACATTTTCGGCCTAAGTGGATTAGTACTTAAATTTATTATCCTCTTAGTCCAGACTGGACAGGACCAGAGCTGAGGTCCCTTGGGGAAACTTGTCATCCCCAATCGTCTCATCAGCCAAGAATAAGGCAGAGTGCAGATCTCAAACTAAATACAGCTATACAGCATCCTAAGGACTGGCTTGTGCCTGACTTCAGGCCTGACGATCAGAAACGCTCCCTCCTCTCCTGCTTCCCGATGAAGCGAGGTTCCAGCAGCTAGACAAGTCCTGGCGAGTTTCCTGCTGCTGTGAAAATTGACTCCATATCCACATGCCTGGTGAAAATGTATTTTGTCCTTGCGACAACCCAAGGTCAGAAAAGGTCATTTACAAATAACGATGACTTAATATAAAAATTAAAGCAAATCTTACACTGAATTTGCGTAAGTTTGGGCTTTGGGGATTTTCAGCCTTTTCCAAGAAGCAAGATTCCTTGTGAGTTCCAGTTCAGACAAGAACCCTCATCATTAGTGCCTTCCAAAAGCCATGCAGGATTAGAAGCAAAACAATACCTGGAAAGTGACATTATTCATCAGCATTCCCCGCTAACATTCACATGCCTAGCTATTTCCAAATCACACGCCTTATCTACCTCCCAAAGAGAAGCCAGTCACAGCCAACATGCAAAAGCTGCGAGCCCTTTATCACCCTCAGGTTATCCATCCAGCTTCCTCCTTTGAATAGAGGAAGCTACCCAATGTTAAAGCAAGGACTACGTGAGCCAGATCCACCCTGTGTGGGAGAAGTTGTTGCCACCGCAAAGGTACTTCTTTCTGATTCCACGAGGGGAAGACCACAGGCACAAGCGAACTGCAGAAAAACCTTCCCCTCGTCTGTTGTTCATCCCATTTTGGGGAACTAACTTCAATCTTCATCATGGGCCAGACGGGGTCTGCCCTCTGTACCCACTGCCAAGAAGAAAAGGTCTTGCATGCTTTACCACAAAAACCAGCCCGCAGCCAGGGAACAAAAGCCCAAATCAGACCAAAAGGACGTGGGCTGGTGGTGTCAGCCAAGCCCAGCAATGCAATGCTGAGCTGCCACTTACGCAAGTCAAGAAGAGGAGGAGGTGCCTGTTTTGAACAGATAAAAAGATGCAAGAGGGAGAGGCAGCAGAACATCGTTCCTTGGAGCTTCCCTCTAAGTTGTTGGGTTATTCCTCCTGCAAGAGAGGATGCTTATGGTGCAGGCATGGCTCCTCTGAGCACTCTGACAGGGAGGGATTGTGCAAGAGCACCCCTGCAGGGGTGGGGAGCACCACTTACCCCTACCCCACCTCCCACCCACGCCCCATAGCCCCAAGGAGGAACTGTTCCTCCTCGAGCTCTCCACAGTTTGGTGCCACCATCAGCTGCTCCCAGCAGGTGCATGGGGACAACACCCACCATCAGGCACTGTGCTGGAGCAGTGTAAGGTCATCCACCTGCACATTACAGGGGAAGCCTTGGTGATTATTTATCCACCGTTGCACGACCTCATTTACATAGACGTATCATGGCTGTGGGACGTATCAAATTAGGGAAAACAGCTCTTTGCATACAAGATTCCCCAGGCTGTGTGTGCAAGCAAGAGAAGAGAGCGCCCAGGGCAGCCAAGCACCTGGAACACTTCACAGAAAATGCAGAAGGAATGAGAGACCAAAATGAGATGCAAAGCAAAAGAGCAAACTTGCACAACTTCTTCTCCTTGCGGGTTTTATAGAAATACCAGGTTTGTCTTGCTTTCAGACTCTGAAATATTCCTTACTGCCAAAGGCTGTGGCTTTTTTTTTATTTGTTTGTTTTTAAATAAGGCTAGTTGTTGTTGGTTTTTTTCAATGCCTGCATATACAGGCATCCATTTGTGTGAAATGTTTAAGTGAGCTATTTTCCCCAGACTTTGTGAACTTGGCCCATCACGTCAGAATGAGGGAGCAGCTCAGTATCTCATGTCTCCTTGCTTGAAAATGCATCCCCTCACATGTGAAGGGCAACAGTGAAATCCACTACTTGATTTTGACACGTTGGGGGACCTTCCAACATCTCTTGGCTTGCCTTGCCAGGGTGAAGCACACGATATTGATATTAGGCTGCTCTTTGATTTCTGAGGCGTGACATCCATTTGGCTCAAGCTGATGTTTTCATGTTAAGGGCAGCGAGTAGATGAGCTTCTCAAATAAAAAGCACAGGCTCATGAAATGTGGGGGCTAACTCGGGCCTTTGCTTTGAGCTTGGTTGCGCTCCCAAGCCTGGCAAACAGCACGTCTTGTATGTGCTTTTCGCAGTTGCCCAAGAGCTCCCCGGAATGGTGCGGGCGCTCTGCCAGACCCAGGTGATGGGAGGGAGAGGAACAGGCAGATGCAGAGTCACTGCCCATCTGTCTACCCCTTGCAGTTTATACAAGATGCCTGCAAGGAAAACACAAGCCATCAAACTTGATGCCTTTCCTTCTCCCTCCTCACTCGTAGTCCACCATTTCCTCTTTTTTGACACCCCAAGAGTCATCCCCTCCCTTGAGGAACCCCCTCTAAAATGGGGGTGAATAAAACCACTTCTCCAGCGAAGTCAAGGTGCGCGCCGGTTACAGACTCACCGCCACCATTCATGTCCTTTCTTGAAGCCACTGAATCTGCAAATCCACCCACCTGACGTTCACCATGGCCCCCAGCTGCCGAGCACCACACAGAGCCAGCGAGCACCTCGTCGCTGCTGCACCCAGGGAGCGGGCAGTAGCCCCGATTCCCCTTCACCTCCGGGAAGCTGTGCAGACTTCACAGGCTGCAGAGGGCTTCCTACTTAAAGAAGGGAGGTCAGACGTTACAACTTGTCTCCAAGTCCCACACCTTGGAGAAACTCCTTAAAGCAGGAGACAGATCCCTGCCCAGGGCACAGGATCTGGCACATCTGTCCCATCCGCAGCACAGTGACTTCTGCATCGGCTCCCACGCCCCACCACAGAGGACATGCCGTAACTGACTTCACACCTTAAGCTATTTATTTTGAAGTCCGTTGTACCAGAGCTAGATTTCATCAGTACCCCCGTCCTGGTTTTGTACACAACCAAACTGGGCACTGCCAATGTAAATGTCAGTGCAACTCCGTCCTCCCCCTCAGCACACGTCCGCACTCCCAGCGGAGGCAGCCAGCTGCAGCAGGCCAATCTCACGCTGGTCTCCTCTACCCTAAATAAAAAAAATTGTCAGCATAACATCAGTAACAGGAAGTTCACCTTGAAGGATCAACAACCTGATTCAATACCAGCCTTAGACGCCTTACCCGTGTGACACGGCTTGTTAATCACAGTTCACATAGTTACTATAGGAATATCACTATACGGACTTATGTAGAAGCCTGTAATTTGCCATATGATTTAAAGCACACTACAGGGCTATCACAGGAATTTTCCCCTAAAGCATCTACAATTCCTTTTGGAAATGCTTTTCTTCAGTAGGATTTGCGGGCAGGACCAAGCTCCACTACAGGTGATTTCTGCCTTACTGGGCTTTGCCCCATTGGGACGGGGGGATGTTTTTCTAAGGAGATACTTTAAGGCCGGAAGGTTGGATTTGCTGCAGAGCAAAGCTGTTCCCCAGAGCTGGTCCATAAGTGGTCCATGGCTCGAGCAGCACCTGCAGCCAGGCAGGGCTGACGACTACCCAGAGTTTGCTGAAACACCCTCACATGTAGGTCCAGCCTCCTGCGTTGGAAACTGAAAAGTCACATCTGACTGAAGTACAGAACATGTTTGGCAAGATTAAATTCTTAACAATGAGCTGGTCGAGACATGGAGACATTTTGGTACGGAGAACCTGCCACCCTCCCAGCAGCTTCTTCCAGCAGTTGATATCTGAAAAAGAAATTCCTCCTAATTTGTCCAGCTTCAATTCTAATCAGTCCCTCTCACTATTACTTCTGTTGCTACATAAAAGAACCCTTTTAACACCAAGAATCATCTCCATGAAGGCATTAATACGCTCTAATCAAGTGCCCTCATGGCATTTCCATTAGCTAAACAGGCATGTCTGCTTGACTCTCTTGCTGCCAGGCTTTTTTCTCTCGTCTGATTCTTTTCTACCCACTTTCTACTTTTCCTACAGATGGCTGCAGTCTCCCCAGTGGTGGTCCCACCAGCCGCATGCACAGGCACCACCTCCCCTTCCTGCTCCCACACGTGGCTCTCCTGCTCCGTCACCCAGGTTTGCCAGTCTGTGTTCTCAACAGGTTCGCTTCGTGGTTAGTAAGGAAGGGGAAAAAAAAAAAAAAAAAAAAAAAAAAAAAAAAAGACAGCTACTACAAAAAAATAAGCAGAAAGCAAAAAAATGTGAAAGGTTCCTGTTCATCTCAGCACATTTCTCTGCTTTTTAGCAAGTCATCTCCATATTTAAAAAAAAAAAAGAAGGCACGTACTGATGACCATTATCCCATCAGCAATTGCCTTAATCCATCTGATCAAAATTCCTGTAGTTATCAATCATTACAAGCTCTCATTACCCTTTCCTCATTCTGATCCGCCATGCCAGAGGTATCTCCACCACCAGCATGCAAAATTTTCCTGTATTCAAAGAGCCTGCTCAAGACCTGGATATCAGAGCTATGTGTTTACCAGACACACACAGGGAAACCATGCATTTTCGTGGACACTGAATCAATCACTTCAGAGCACTTAAATTATCACCAGTGATAAATTAAGCCTCTCAGCTTGTGTGCAAGATAGTGAAAGTTATCGCTTTCCAGTTTAATAGATGTACAAAGAGGTGTGAAAGCCAGAACATGCCATTCATATAGCAACAGATATGTCTAAGGATTCCTGTCTTCAATTAATGGCTCAAGGAGCTGTGCTGTGCTCCTCTCCCAGGAAGAAATGTGTTACACAAATAGGTGCTGCAGTCAAATTGCTGGAAAACTGGAAAAGTTTAGGAATATTTATTTTGGTGAATTGTATCACTGAACGGCATAACACGCCAGACTGTAAATAGTCTTCTTTTAAGCAATAAGTGGAGTCTTTTATGAACTTATGACCATGGTAAAGGTGTGTATTGTTCACAGGGCAAACAGAAAGGGATGCAGCACACTCAGGAGTCGCTGGTTCGGTGCCTTATCTGGGACTCCACAAGAGTATCCTTGCAGAGAAACACTTGCAAACAATAAAAACAAAGCCCAGAGATTTGCTTGAAGCCTGTCCCGGACATCAGCCGCTTATGCATGACTTTAAATGGTTTTACCTTGGCTGCAAGAAGAAGCCCGAGGACATGGATGAAGGTGTGACAGTGGAGACCTGGAGGAAATGAGTGAGTACAAAGGAGCTGCATACAGCACAAATCCTGAACAGGGGAGAGACAATGGAAATGACCCATCCCAGACAGCCCAGAAGCTGAATTCCCACCATCAAAAGGCATCCTTAATCTCTTAATGCATTAAGGGATTCAGCAGTCCTCACAACCGTCTAAGCATTTAAAGGTTAATTGCAAACAAGGTCTTTCAATAAAGTTATGCCAGAGAATAAAGGTTTCAGGAAATGAAACCACTGTAATTAAGAGATTGATATCAGATTCACATCTCCCAGAGCTTTGCAGAGTGCCCAACACTGACTCTTCAGTTGTTCTCTGGGATTCAAAACAATACAAAAAAATACATGTCTCTGAGGCTGAAGGCTCAAAAATCCAACAGATCGTTTCTGCTGGGTCTAATTACTAAACCCAGGGCTATTTTTGGAAGACCCTAGCCATTTCTTTAAAACTCTTCGAAGAATAACAGCACCCCACATATACATATCTGAATCTTCTTTCCTGTAACTATTTTAAGAGCTTTACTTTTCCTTCTCCTGCAGACTATCAAAGTTCCACAGTGATGCACAACAGGGTATGCCATGAAGAGCTACACAGATGAGGAGTCACTTCTCTCTACAGCAGATGTGAATCTGGCTTGGTCACTCAGGGCAGCAGTAGACTTCTTCATACCTGTATCTTTGTGTTTCCATACTGCCTGGGTTGGCTGCTGACAAGGCCATTGCCTGCGGTTAAGGGAACTGGGAAAGACGTAGAAAACTCCTGGACGCAACATGAGAAATAGCCAGATGCGATAGAAGTGTAAGAAGCCGCTGAGCCTTACAGACAGCACGGTAAGGAATGGCTGGATTCACAGCTGGTGGCAGAGGAGTTGTGTGAGAAATGACCAAATTTCACATAATCGAAGGGGAATATCGAGAGCCTGGTGGGGAGCAGAATCTTGCAAGGGCAGCATTGCCCAGGCAATCACATCAGTAATACCAGCTGCAGACCCAGCAGCCATGCAGAGCTGCACAACAATTTCATGCCTTAATCCAGCCAGAATCAACTTGATCATTTAGCATCCAGCCCATTTTGTATGGGGGAGCTCCAAGAAGAGTGCTTGGGAGTAAAGCAGACAAAACCCAGTTCATCTGCAGACCATCTGCCTGCTTGAGGTAACCTGTATGTAAACCTAGAAAATATTCTCTTAATCAACTGGTGTCTCGCAGCTCAAATTCTCCTTCCTGGGGACAGCGTTAGTCCCATTGAACAGGGCAAGGACAGGCTGATGTCGGGGGCTGGCATGCGAAACCCCAAATTTATTGTTTCTTGGTCCAGTCTCTTTCATATCAAGCAGTTCTCTTCAAAGACAAAGACCATTTTAAGAGCAAGAAGAGTTGCCCCAAAGCAGACACAAGAACAAGATCTTAGCCAAGCACACAGAATCACTTGGACTGAGCTTGAGTACACCAAATCCAGTTTTTCCCCTGCTGCCTTTACACAAGTGCCCAGCATATGTAAGATCAGAGTTTTGCTAATTCAAAATAGGAAGAAACCAAGAACATAAGGGAAGGAGAAGAAAAGAAGCATTGCTATCCTATAAAAAGCATGACTGTTGGGGCAGTGACATTTCACTCGGTGGAATCAGATCTTTGCTCTATTTTCAAAATGAAATCAGAGAGCGGGGTTAGTGTCATGCCAGGAACATCCCTATTTTCAAAGCAAGTCAGGAAATAAGTTAGATTTTCTCATGAATATTCACGGCTCAAAACCTCTCCTTTGACATTCTGTGTGCCAGCGTTTTAGGGCTTTACCTATTTCAAAATATTTTAAAGCCCAATTACCACAGTAACATCTAAGTGCTATGTTCCCATTTCACATCGTGAGGGAACAAGAAACTAAACAGACGAGACCTTTTCCATTATTGAAGAGATGAGAAATGAACTTTTGGAATTGCCTTTTAAGACAGGCATTTTTTACGTGCTTTATACACTTTTGCATTACTGCCAAGTTCAGGGACTAGCTTAGAACTAAAACATGAAGGTTCAAAACAAACCCTTGCAACACATTCTCTTACTAGAAGCCAGGTCTGGTAAGACTCCAGACACGTTCTGCATGGAAACTGCCCAGATGGCATGAAACCAAGTCCTGCTTTTTACTGCTGCTCATAGTGAGTCTTGGTCGATTTGTTGTCCCCAGGAGGGAAAATGCTCACTTAGTCTTGATCTCATTTCTCATTAGCAAGGTTGCTAAGTGATATATCTGACTTCAGATCCAGAAAGACCAGCTGCAAAGGGAAAGGCTGGTAAGCAACCAGCAGGAAGAGTCCTCAGCCTCTAAAGGCCCCGAGGCATAAGCAGTGGAAATCCCAATATTGATGTGAACTGCAAAAAGTCCTGATGAATCTGGGAGGAGTCAGAGAGGGAAAGAAGCAGAAATGCAGTTTGGCTGCTCATTAGCATTCGATTCACCACTGATATAACAAAGACAAGATATTCTTCCAATTAACATGGCAAGTAAAGCACCAGTGATTAATACTAAGTGTTTGGATGTTCTGTTATATGATGTTAACAATGCTCTAAAACTGAGAGCTGGTTCCAGGCACTGCGGGCACTCAAGACCTCTTCTTCAGAGCTACGGAGAGCCCTGTGAGAGATATCAAGATCAAACTCAGGAAATTAGCTTTCATCTGTAATACAATAGCAACACAAAAAAATTTATGACTTCAACTAAGCCTGAAAAACGAGTCCCATTCCATTTCATTAGCTTTTCAAAAGTGATTAGGGTAGCATTTTGGAGCAGCGGATTCGTGGGAGCCCCATTTGAGCTCAATTGTAGAGATGCAGATGATCCCACAAGAAGACAGATCCCACTGGAAGTTAAGGGTATCTATCTAGAAGACACCTATGATGAAATCCAGCCTAAGTTCAAACGCGACGAGACTGCTTTTATGTGGCTGTTTGCAATACAAGACATCTGGCATCGTACACTCATGCAGCATCACTGGGAACAGCGTCACCTCCATACAAGACACAGAGCAGAACCCTGCTCTAGGAGGGATTGCTGGGAGGTAAATAGGAAAGGCACAGTATTAAAAAAAGGTATGAGAAAGACTGTGGCATGACGGGACTGATGCAATGTTAATTTTAGCTAGCGTTTACGGAGAATGTCACATCTGCACACCAACACAAGGAGTCCTGGCTGCTTGGTTGAATTTGCAATGGAAAGAATCTGCTTCACGTCCATGTGCACGTACACGGGTATGCATAGGGACTGGTGTACAAAACTCAGCCCCCTCTCTACAGGAGACCTACCCCAGAGGGGTCTGCCTCAGCTCAGACTTTGCGGGTCGGTGGGTGAGAAGGGAATACAGTCCAGGCATCACCTTTGCGTACCTGGGAGCAGCCATCGCCAGACTGAGCTGAAAGACTTCAAGTCCTGCAAAGACGCATTTGCCATGAATAGCAGAACTCCACAGGCTAGCAAAGGCGAGCCTAAAGATGACGACCAAGAAGAGTTAAAACAATCTTCCCCCAGGAGAAACAACAGCAAAACAACCAGCCCATGGCAGACATAAGAGACGCTCCTTAATGCGTGTCTGCAAAGTACCCTGCTATTGTACCAACGCTACCTGCTCAGCTCAATAAGTCCTACAGAACAGAAAGCAGGCAGTGGGAAGGTCATTTGGAAATTAAATTCTAGAAGAGACACTGCACATTTAAAAATCTCCAGCCTCGGGAGGACAGAATTGGGTTGTTTATTCAGGAGGAAGCATGTCTGGCTAACATTGAGTTTGCATTTAATTGGCACTGATGAACAATAAAGTTGCAAACTCCTTTCACTAGTGCATGAATGTGCAGAAAACAATCTGCCACAGAACATTATATAGGAAATATTGTCCTTCAGCCTCATGCAGCCTTCTGTCGTGTGAATCGCAGCCCATTTAACAGTGACATTGACGCTGGGCTTCTCAGAGGAAGGAAAGGCAGCTCTGACCATTACACACCAGCCAACATCATTATGGTCAATTACCCTATTAGCACTGAAAGAGACCTTATACATGAACAGGGAGCTTCAATATTCTTCAAGTACCACTTTCACCTAGAGTTCAAAAATGGGCACATGAAGACGTTCAGCTATCGCAACCAGCACTCAGCACCTAGCAGAATTGCGTGTCTAATTAGGATTTAATAAGCTCGTAATTGTAATGGCAATGGTCTCATTAGCCTGATGCCTCATTACTGTGAGCACAGATCAAGTTGAGAAAGGCAGTCAACCTTGCAAGCCTTTCCAAACAATGAGACTAGAGCTGATTAAAGCAAGCACTGCTTTTGTGGCAGTTCCTAATGAAAAGTGAATTCATAGCCAGTGGGAAACCAACAGTAATTTGTGTCACTCTTTTTAAGAGCATCTTTAGTAAGAGGCATGGGACCAGGAAGTTAGTTAAGACCAAATAAATGCCAAAAACAGAAAGGAAGAATTTGTAGTTAGAACTACAGAATCAGGAACACTGGACTGGAATGATGTTTGCTCCAAAGACAGTTCATGGTAATTACTAATGACTGCTCATTGTAAAATCTCTAAAGCGGACCAACACATTTCTGAATCACAAAGAACTTAATAGCCTTTGGTTACCCGCAATGTTTATTTAAGCTGTCACTTCAGGTATACACTTGGGAACTGCTCAATAGCAGGTGAAATCACGCTGGATTTTCACTGCAGTGTTCAACTTGCCTTTGATCAAAGGAACGTCTGTCTACCGATTCTCATCTGCCCCTGTTTGTACAAGATCACAGGTCCATTATATAGTTGTGCATTTATTAACAATAGAATGGCAATGCATCTTATAAATCTTTTTTCTTTTGATTTCAGGAATTTAAACAAAAAAACCCAGACTGTTCCATGAACAAAATTAGAGTATAGATGCCATCCCACGCTGGGCAATCCCCTACATGCCAATCAGTTAAGTATTTCTGAATGCAAATCAAGAAGGCGAGGCCTCTAGGCTCCATTACTCACCTTCTTTCAATCAAGAACATTAAGTTTACTGAGGCTAGGATTTTGCAGCAAGTCATTTTACATCATCTTTTCACCACAAGGAAGAAACATGAGCAGAGAGCTGGTAAAATGAATTCAAAAGAATCGACTCATTAAAAATAAATATTGAAGTGGCTTCAGAAAAACCAAATCACTAACAAAAAGGACTCTTCTTGATTTCTGGGCATCCAACAAGACAGTTTTAATGTTCCTGCAAGTGGTTACCAAGGCACAGGCATATACGAAAGGTCTTGTATGGAAGGCAATTGAAACTCTTCTAGTTGATAGGTTATAATGGATTAACCACAATTTTTCTGTGGTGAAAAGATACCTGCAGAACAAGTCTTTATACAGGCTGCCTTTCAGTCAAAAAACCCCAATGACCTACCACAGAGAGCGAACTGTGCTGTTACGCCTTTGAATCATTTTGTGCTGGCACAGGATGTATCTGCCGCAATGCCTTGGAGCAGCAGTCGCCCATTACACTCCACGTGGATCGTCACCCATCTCCTTTGGCAGCTGCTACGTGACTTAAGAAAATTAGCAATGCTCACGGCCACCAAAAACTGAGAAATCCCTCAGGAGGCTGGAAATGTGATTTTTCAGCAGTTAAGGGGGTCTTATTTCTTAAGCTGACTTCAGCATCAGTGCTCCCAAGAGCCACTCCCCTGCGCGGTGCTGGTGTCTTCAGGGAGAGCACCCAGCGGAAAGCCACTCACTGGTTTTGCTGGGCTGTTTCTTTGTTTAGTTCCCTGAACCAGCTCACCTCAGGATCAAGAAAAGGAAAAATAAAAGCAGCACCAATATCATCACTTTGAACGTCAATCGTGTGCTTACAGAGTTGACAGTGAATAAAAAGCACCACTTAAAGATGCTAATACACACAGAGAGACCCTTAAAGATGGCCCGAGACCAGTACAAAAGACTAAACAGGAATTTCACTCGGGGAGTTAATATAAAAGAGGAACAAAAGAGCCGTGATGCGAGGAAGCCTTACTGCCTGCTATTGCTTTTATGCCTCAGGCGATGAGAAATCCAGCAATGAGAGGATTCAAGGAGAAAGTCTTTGTGACAGGCTCAGTCAGCCTTCAGAGAGCTTGTTTCATCCAAAGGTGCCGCAGCAGCCCCATGTCCGAGGTCTGATGAGGGGATTCATCCCGGCAGGCACCCCGCGGTGAGCTGCCCCATGTCTGCGCTGCCAGACCAGCTACAAGAGCAGCCCCACGGGCAGCGAGAGCCCTGGCTGCAGCAGGCAGGACACCGGGGCACCCAGGCCGGTTCCCTTCTTGGTCTGCCTGATCTTTGTCTTGGGAAACCGCTCATTGTCTGGGATAACCTCAGGAAAACACTCATTGTCTGGGATTACCATGATGGTTCAGGCTTCGGTGACCGGCTTCTGTTGGTGTCCACATCTCAGAAGATGAACATCCTTCTCTTCTGGGCGGCTCTAGCAGGAAAGAACCTATGGGTGCAGGTAGTGGCGCATCGGTGGTGCTGCTCCTGCAGCAGTGCTCTCTCAGGCCACCTTTGATGGCAGAGACTCTGATCCCAGCTCCTCAGGGTAGAGAAATTCAAAGGTTACCCCCACCTTTTCATTTGTTTTAGTGCCACAACAGCTGAGCACAGAGCTGTAAGCTTTGTCTCCTTCATGGGAAGGAGAGGGCTGCATCCCACAGAAAAACCTCATCAGCTTCTCCACCCAAACCAGAGCTATGGAGACTGCCATCTGCTCAAACTCCCACCCACACTGGAAAAGCGCTCAGATGATGCACATGGACCGGGAAGGCTGCCAAGCCACTAGGGGTTGAACACCAAGTGATGCGACACCTCTAAGAAAACACCTTTCACTGGGTGTTGGAGGTCACTGCGAGGACCTGCCACGTTCCTCACACCGGGTGGGAAAGGAGGAGGTCAGTATACAGTGCCTTTCTCCAGCTACAGAACAAGAGGCTGCACCAGTCTGGTCCATGAACTGAGCAGGAGAGTGCAGCGTGCCCATCAGCCTTGCCGGTACCCCTCTCCACCCATCACATGAACCTCTGCGGAGTTTTACTAGTGGAAATTACATCTTCTTAATTTCCTGCATTGCACAGAGCAAGGGAGGAGCAGCTCGTATGGCTTAATACCTCCTCCTGCTCTCAGGTGACTGGGCTTTATTGCATCGGTATGAAACGTCCAGGCAGCAGCCAACTCAACCGGGCAGGCAGGAGTGGCGAGAGGAACATCAGAGTCGCAAGATCTGTTCATCTGGCAGCAGTTACCAGCTCTGTATCCCTCCATGAGGCAGAAACGCAGAGGAAACGTGATCTGAGAGAGGCAATTCTGGCAAATGAACACACTGTATTGAACACGGCCAGCTGTGCTAGGCAACTGCTCTTTTGATGGCAATAGATACCTCATTGCCAAAAGCACTATTTCTAGCGGCCGGGCAGCACCAGCCACAGCTGGATCTGCTGCAGTATTTAGAAGGTGCAATCTCCCAGTAAAACCCTGCTGTGCACTGGGGAATGCACAGCCTAAACCAAACAATGTGATGGATAGCAAGGCAGACAGGACATCAAAATCTGGCCCAAACTTATTTATTTATTTAATGAAGCAAGACAAGCCTCCATTTGTACTCTGTGCAATATCATCTATGGAGAAACAGAGCTGGTAGGGCTGTGGTAGGATGACAGGTACCCTGCCCTGTGAAATATCCATAACTGAGATGAGAAAAAGCAATTATTTTTCTCTTCGTGGTAAGAAATGGAGGCTTAGCATGACATTTTAAAACTTAAGTACCTCAATACTTGGAAAAGCATCTAGAGTACTAGACAGAAGAGGGCTAAATGTATCTGACACTGAGCTCCACTGATTTCAGCAGCATTTCCATACTCAGAATTGCTGAGGTTGGAAGGGACCTTTAAGATCATCAAGTCCAAGATGCTTTTTTTAGCGGTTAACGGTGGATACCAAGGTGACGGGGCATGGCTGAGGTGCAGCAAGAAGTGAAATATAAGTTTCCAAAACTACTGGCATTCTCCCTCTCACCCCTCCTTACCATACTGTGATTTCTCTCCAAAAATTATATTCCAATCCCCATAGTCTGTGCAGATTCAGCAGTCTGGGGCATGGGGAGCTCTTACATGCCCAAGCTCCCGTAATGGCCAAAGAGATGGTGGAGGGGCAGCAGAGAAAGAGCAAGTCAAGAGATTGCAAAGCATAAATCAGTATCACGATAACAAGGATGAAACAGAAAAGCCAACCTGCAAATAAAACCGGGGGCAGCAAGAAGCAGCACTAGGCTTTACAGCCTTTGTGGGTTCAGCGCTCAGGAACAGTCCAGACTTTCACCCAGAAGCAGCTCAGCAGCCGGGAAGCGAGCAGGACTCCAGCCCGAAACACCAGATCCCCGCGCTCCTCCTCCGGCCCGAGCAGTCCTGTTGGCTTCACAGCAGGGAAGCAACCATGGCAGAACCAGGACTTTCCGACTTGCCTCATTCCAGAAGGATTTGCGGAATTGTTGTGCAAGGAACTGCCGGACCAATAATCTGTGTGAGGGAAAGCAGAACTAGATATTTATTTTTTTTAAACTTATAATTCTGTCGTAAATATAAGTGCTGAATGCTTTTTTAAATTGTTCATAAATTGCATTACACTAACATTAACATTAATTCTGATGTTAGTGAATAATTGCACTTTCTGGAGTTGAACAAATTACACCAAGCAAAATCTGATTTTAAGCAAAGGAAAAGACCTTGCGACTGGAACAAAAAGGCTCTTTGTGCTACAGCCATAAAGTTATTTATCAAAAGTCATTGGGGGTTTTCCTGCAAAGGTATACATTTCCCGATACAGAAGGTGACAACCAGCTTTTGATCTTGATGCAGTCACTGGGACCACAAGTAACTTCTGGTGGTTAATTGCCCCCCAAACTACCCCGGGGAGCAGCCGGCCCCCCCAGCTGGAGCACAGCCCAAAGACGCGGGCAGGGATCAGAGGATCCCTTCCTGCAGAGCCGAATCTGTCATTTGCAGAGGGAGTTCAACATCCTTTTAAGCGCCAGGGCAATATGGCAATCTAATTTATAACTTCATCCATTCTACGTATGTGTACCTGAAGAGATAGAGGTGGGGAAGGGACCGATGATGATCACATTCAAGAATATAATCTTGAAGCACCAGCCAGAGGACTTGGGCAGCGGGAGGGACAGCCTGAGAGCGTGCAGGGGGAGGAAGCCCGCAGAGAAGAAAGGTGCTTCAAGGAACAAGCTTTGCACTCTGGAGATGTGGGTTCAGATCCCCACTCCCCAGCAGAAGTCCTTTACGAACCCACAAAGTGAAGAGTGCCTGTTTCCCCCCAGGAGATGCTACCACCTCCGAGGTTCAGGGATGCGCTATAAAGAAAATTGCCCACAACGCTGAGAACTAGAGAAAAATCTTAATAACAAGAACCCATATAGTCTTCCCAAAGGCTACCCCAGGAGTGCAGCATGCAGGCAGACACCACATCAGGAGGCTTGTGAGGAGCAGCTGGGTTTTTGAGGCAGCTTCCCACGTCAAGACCCCTCCAGCCACCCCGACTCATTAACTCCATTCCTGCAGGCAGCAGACCGCCGCTGTGGGACTGACGTGCCCATGTTAAGGGTGAGAGTAAGAAGTCAGGAAAACTCACAAAGTTGTCGTCAAGCTTGCTCCACAAAGCTCTTCCAAACAGCATTGGTCTCTTTCTCCGAGGTCTATAAGCATGCATTGACGCGGAACAGACACCTGACAAGAGGAAAGACAAGCCGTGTCAGCCCACAATCTCCTTTCTGGCTGCCTGCTATAAAAACACTATCAGAAAGGTGACTGACGTTCCCCGCTTCCTCTCCGAAGGAGCACAACACACGCTCAGCGCATGTAGGAGGTCTACACGCTGCTTCTGCTCGCTAGAAAGCGAACGGCAACAATCCCCATGTGGCACACGGCTGGGATTTTTGCTTTAAGGCTAGAAAACAGCTCGGGTAGGTTAGAGAGCGGCATCCTCTCGCTGCTAACGAGCGTGCCAGGAGGCCTTGCTCCCCCCAGCAATAAGTTCATGAGTTCAGGTCAGCCAATACACGCCTACGTTAGATGAAATGACCTTTAACAACGTTTTGTGCAATATTATGTCGCTACTCAAACCCACGGGTTTGCCTGTACTTACCCAGAGGCCAGGCAGCTCCGTCACCCGCTGGAGATACCTATTTACCCATGCATTTAGAGGCCTGACAAGATTTGATAAAGTTTGCCTCCTCCACCCAAAGCAATTGGGTATTCACCCCCTTTGCTCCTCAGCAGCACCGTATCTGCTGCCGGGGGAGAGGGAACAGCCCAAAGAGCACCCAGCAATCCAACACGCGGTGTTCGGCAGATATTGCAGATAGACTGTGGGAAAGTAATGGAAGATCGGTGACGAGGGTTGCAAACACGCTCAAGCGACTGGCACGTGGGGAGTTGGGAGACGCACTTATCATGCTAATTGTTGTTTAGTCTCATGTGCTTGACAAGTAGAACTTCTGCATTTAGATAATGTAGACCAGTGATGGACTCAGAGGCACCTTATCGAGCATCCAGCAGGAGCAGGGAAGTGATGGTGCCTCTGTACTCGGCCCTGGTGAGGCCTCACCTCGAGTGCTGTGTTCGGTTCTGGGCCCCTCTGTACAAGAGGGACATTGAAGTGCTGGAGCGTGTCCAGAGGAGAGCTACCAGGCTGTTGAGGGGTCTGGAGACCAGGTCCTATGAGGAGAGGCTGAGGGAGCTGGGCATGTTTAGCTTGGAGAAGAGGAGACTGAGGGGAGACCTCATTGCCCTCTACAACTCTCTGAAAGGAGGTTGGAGAGAGGTGGGTGTTGGCCTCTTCTCCCAGGTGAATAATGACAGGACCAGAGGAAATGGTCTGAAGCCGCGGCAGGGGAGGTTTAGGTTAGATATTAGGAGGGATGACTTTACTGACAGAGTGGTCAGGCACTGGAACAGCCTGCCCAGGGAGGGGGTTGAGTCACCATCCCTAGAGGTGTTTAAGAAACGTCTAGATGTGGCACTTGAGGGCATGCTCTAGTGGCAGAGATTGTAGGACTCGATGATCTTAAAGGTCCTTTCCAACCATGTGATTGTGGATTCTATGATTCTGTGAGATTCTATGATCCTGGGAGATTCCTGCCCTGCTGTCAGAGATGGAAGCAGAGTGGAAAACTGCTTGAATCCCTAATACACAGGCAAGAATAGTAGGTTTGGACACTCTCTTTCGCTCTCTCTGTCGCTATCAAGGGCTCTCTCGCTCTGTGGTGCCCGCATCCCCCATTTGCGTGCCTCTGCCCATGTGTTGCTTCGGACATTCCCCAGTCTGCAAACTATCGAGATTAAGTTTGTTCTTTGCCTTTTATCTGTGGTGTTGTGGTTGTTCCTGCATCCTGCCTGGGTCAGCTCACACACCGGCCACTTGTATTGCCACACGATAGCCTTTTCTTTAGCCTCTTCGGTACTGCCCTCCCTCAAGAGCTGTGAGCGGAGCCATTTGTTTCAGGCGAGCTTTTCCACCCCGCCACCGCCAATGCTCAGAAAACACTGCAAGCAAACTGCGCCCGCATCACCTCCTTTACCGTTTCCTGGTAAAGGAAAACTCTGCCACGAACTCTCCAAGGTCAAAACCCCCAGTAGACTCTACTGTCTTGCCTAATTTATTGTCTAACCAGTTTCCGTATGTCTGGATCCTTCGCTTAAGCCACAGTTTAACACAACACCCCTATTTGGCTTGTGCATAATTTAAGGAACAGCTGAACGCCGTTTCCTTCCTTGCACAAGAGTGGATGCAGCCGCACGTCTGAGCGCTTTGCTGCACAAAGACCTCAGGTCAAGCCCACAGCATTTGGCATTTTGCAGGGGAAGCCCTGCTGAGTTCAGCAGGGGCAGAAGTTCAATCCCTCTGTGTAACATCAGCATCCTTCACTTTGCGCATCACCTTGTTTCACTGTTTTCCTTACAAACCGCGGCTTCATTTTGTGGTGTGAGTTTTGTTTGCGGCCCTATGACTTAAAGAAACTTCAAGTATATATTCTTAATAAAATACGGACAAGAAAAATGTTACTCTGTGGTGAACCAAACCCCTGACTTACTGATGCCTGATGGCTAGAGACATTTAACCCACCTTCCAGCGCACAGACGTCCCCAAGGAATCCCTCGTTGTATCCTTCAGTCATCAGACAGACTACTGGAAGTTGGATGTTTCTCCTTTCTTCAACTTCCAGGAATTTTCCACAAGGTAGGAATAAGCCTTTCTGACAGCTCTGACTCAGAGTGAAAGGCAGAAGTGACAGGTTTGGACGACTTGAGAACAAATCTAGCCAGAACGCACCTGCAAATGACATCAACTTCATACATACTGAAGTAGACTATAAAAAAAGTGACAGCAGAAGAAAATCGTACATTGTAGGGACCCACAAATCAGAAGAACCTGATTGACAGCATAGCAACACCTAGAGAATAACAGAGTAGAATTGCTAGGAGAAAATTTAAACATATTTAAATGAATTCCCCTATTCCTGAGAAAGCGATTATGTTGACACTGGAGGCACCTAAGATTTCAATCTGTTTTGAAACATCAAGCTGCCAATATTTTCATCTTTTCTGCAATACGACAGTTAAGGAGAATTAAAATGCAACATCGCTAAATGATTGCCAGCACATCATCCGCACAGGAGGGAGAGATTAAAGCTGCTCTGACAACTGCAGCCTCACCCAGCTGCAGGAGAACGTCGCTTATGATAAACGGCCTGTTCCTGAGCACCGCTCAAGGATGGCGGCGCAGAAGGGAAAGGGTACAGACGGCTTTAACACGGCGCAAAGGCTCTTCAGAGCGCGTTTGGACAGCCAGAAGCACGTGTTGCCAAGAGCTTAAAACAGGATTACTAGAGACAGGGGAATTCAGGTCACGCTTTTTCTCCTTAAAAAGGAAGAAAGAGACCACCTACCTGCATCCTTGTCCTTCCTGAGCTGAGTAGTCTTGCCCTGTCTCAACTTTTCTTCCCTTTCTGCTCGAAGCACCCGCTTATAGCAATGCAGAGAGCAGCCCAAAGGCATTCCCTAGGGCTAGGAGGGAAGTTGGGGGAGTAGAAGGTGTTCAGCACCTACAATTCAGAAGACACTGGAGAGCCAGAACAGAGACAACGTTTGACATCCGCATGGGAAACAACAAATTTCAGACACAATTCAGGTGATACGTTGGGGAAGCTAGAAGATTAAAAGATGCTGAAATCGTGCCCACAGAGGCACACCCGAGGTTTGCACAACCTGAGCATGTGACCAAAGACATGCTCTTCCGAATGGTGAAGGGCTCCCTCCCTTCTGTCCGTGAGTTGTCATGTTCAGTGTGACCCGGGAGCTTTTTTATTAGCTCTTCGTGATTCTGAAAATTCTCAAAGATTAGTATCTAGGACAGAGACAGTTGTTTTCTGAAATTTACCTAGCCAAGAGAAGAATTATTTATTCAGTACGAATATCACTCATTTGCTTTAAATTCATGTTATTAGACTTCATTTGATGGATATAAAAATAAAGTATGTCCCAGTGGCTCAATTAAAAGCAGCCAGATATGGTTTATTTTTTCTGTGTATACGTAGCCCATGGAAGAAATAAAGAGAATAATTTAATAATGGCCAAAGTATTTGTTTGTATTCCACACAAGAGGAATCCATCAGACTAAAGTAAGCTTTAACTAAGTCACTCTGAGGATGCAGACCAACAGAAACTTAAATTAGCTGCAGTGGGAACTAACTTCACATGCATTATTTTTCAGGATGCTTCAGAAATCAATAGAGCTCTTGAAATACTTTAAATACAACCAAAGACTGGCTGCAAAGTAGCTAAATCGATTTGAGAGTGGGGGGTTTGTTCTGCCCTGGGAATTGCTAAATAGAAACACAGGCACCGTGTGGTGGTACGGATGCGAACATCCTCCCCAACCCAACACACACCTCAGCCCAGGATGGGGCTGGCAGTTCTTCCGCCATCGGCACCTATACAAACGCCAGGGCATCCTGCTCTACGCAGCACCCCTTTTTCAGCAGGTAGCTCTTCTACACTTCAGAGCACATGGAAAAGTGCCCTCTCTTAGCCAAGAGCAAGTCACTGCTGCCCTGGCAGGAGGCTGGTGTTATGGTTTCCCCAGTGTGATTCAGCTTTCTGCCCCGTTCTTTCCCAAAGTCCAAGGGAGACCTATCTTTTCTGCTCGCTTAAGTAAATCCAAGGCAAAGGACAATCTTTTTTTTCCCCCCGTTAATTGGGCAAAAAAGGTACGAACCCCAAAGGTTAGCCATGGGCCATACCCGCACTGTCATTACATCTTTAATTAAAAACTTCACTGCAACGCACTGGGCACACGCGCCAGGGCCGCGGGCAGCGCTGGGCGCCCAGCCTGCGCAGAGCTGAGCGGGGACGCTGGGAGCAGCCGTGCCCGTCCCACGCGGGGCTTGGAACCAGAAAGCCACAATTACGATTTCTTACAAAAGTGCCCAGAGATGACACGCTTCAGGAGGAGCACAGGGGCTTTGGTAAATGTGCCTCAGAGGCGCTTCCTGAAATTTGCAGATCACTGACTGTGGTTTATTTTAATATAAGAATCAAAGAAGCAAGTGTGATGATAGGCAATTTCGATAACAAGGCATTAAAGCGCCCTGTAGGCGAGAGAGACCATTCTGCAGCAACAACTGCGGATGTTAAACCTCAGCCACAGCAGCTGAATTGCTGCCAAACTGCTCTGCTCGGTCTCCTTTGCTGAGTTTGGATCTTCAGGTGTGAGCAGGTCCTTAGAAGATGAGCAGCTGTGTTGGCAAGCAGGCAAGAGGAGCGGGCAAATTATAACCTCGCTTGCTTTCTTGTCCTGTATCAGCAAATCGTGAAGTGGCTGATGAGCAGTTAGTCTGAGTTCAGAGAACCTGGAGCAAAGAAAGGGTTGTAGAAACTCTTTGCTAAATAAAATGAATGAAACATTCTCGTGCTGTAAGTCTTTCTTGTTTCCTTGTACCCAAGGAAATCATCTTGATAATTCCCAATTCATCAGCAAGATCAGAGCATGACATCACAGATTCCCATTTGAACTCATCTGTGATGTCAGAGTTTGAATTGTAGAATGGTTCGGGTTGGAAGGGTCCTTAAAGATCATCTCATTCCAACACCCCTGCCCTGGGCAGGGACACCTCCCACCAGCCCAGGTTGCTCCAAGCCCCGTCCAGCCTGGCCTTGAACCCCTCCAGGGATGGGGCAGCCACAGCTTCTCTGGGCAACCTGGGCCGGTGTCTCTCCATCCTCATAGTGAAAAACTTCTTCCTGATATCTACCCTTCAGTAGACACTTGAGTCTGTCCAGCAACACCTATGTGCAAAAAACCATGAATGATTATGGCTTGTTCCAGTAGTTTATGGTATGGATACATGGCTTCATTCATATGACAACAAATGTAGCTGAGGTACAGCAGGCGGACCAGTCAACAGGCACATGGCAAGTGAGATCCTTTGATAGAGATTTCCACAAGATGTTTGGTAAGCCGTCTTACCAAAAGCTCTCTTTACAAAGCTACCACGAGGTAATGAAAAAGCTTTTCCCCGTCAATAAATTGCCACTGGAAAACTATGGAGCAGGAACCGACAGTTCTCACGAGAGAGAGAAGTCACCAGATGAATACCACAGCACCGGGGTTATGCTAACTGCTGTATTCATAAAGTGCTGAAAAGGAGGGGCACAGTGAAATGCAAAGTTCACATGGTATCATCCAGGCAAGGAGAGGAGGATTGACTATAAAGAGCTACAGGGCTTCATTTCACTAAGCAATGGGGTGAAAATCCAGATTACTTATGTTTACATTGACTGACAAAATGATGCATTGGGAAAACACAATTGTAATTTTCCTTTCACAAGGAGGAGCTACTATTACCCACAAATGACATTTTGGGATTATAACAGCTCTAAGAAGCATTAGCTTGATTGACACTGGTTATTAAGAAAAGGCAAATTCAATGCTGCAAACTATTAGAAAAGGAAGAAAAAAACGTTATTATGCCAAAACATGAATGAGGTGAAGGATTTATATCAACAATTGCGTGTGCAGTTTTTCAATTCCTGACACATCCCTGGAGGGAAGGATGAAACAGAGGTATGCGTGGAGAATTTCATTTTACTCCATGGGTCAGTCTCTCTCCTGCGTATCTGTGCTCAATAACTACGACAGTCTCCGAAGCAGAAGACCAGAGCCATAACTGGAGAGCGTATTATCACTTGAGCATGCTTTCAGAAGTTGTAACTGAGGGAACAAATAGGATAATGAGATTATTTAGATTACAAGTAGATAATCACCAGGTTTAATGCATCTCTGTATTTTAAGGGAAATGGTTCTATAGCTCAGACGAAATGCTGCCTAACATTCATCCCACCAGACTAAAACGTCAAAACCGCACACCTTGAACAATTCGGTCTGTCCAACTGGGAACAGCAGGTGCCTGCTCAGTAAAGACTTCATACAAAGACCATTAAGAAAAAGAACCGAACAGGCCTGTTTTCCTTCTTCTTTTGCACAGGTAGGTCAGGTCCTGTCTGGCAAGTTCTGCTCCCGGCTCCTTTGATGAGAAGGGTTCAAGTACCAGCAGGCCATAACTAGTAACAGAGACCCAGAAATGGAAATCTTGAAGTTTACCCATTCAGTGCTGGGTGGTACCTGCTGGAGAAATTTTTTGCTTCACGCTGATCATATAGGGAGTTTAAGTTAAGTTAGGCACCTTAACAAACAGGTAATTTTAAGACTTCGTGCCTTGACCCGTTTCAAATGAGGCATACGTCACTGCTCAGCCATTCCTGCCACGGGAGCAGGTGACCAATTGATAAAGATAAAATGTGAATTTGCAGTCCCTCAGCTGTCCTGCGGTAGTTTACTCTGCAGAGACAATTTGGGCGTCTGCTCACAGCGCAACCCACCTCACAGGCGCCCCGTGCTCCTGCGGGACAGCAGCACGAACCCTGCCCGACGCCCCACCGCGGCTCTGGGGCAGTCCGTTCAGACCTCTGCCGGCCCTGTACTCTGAACGGGTGCTCTTATCCTGACAATGCACCTCATCCACAGGGTAACATCTACCGACCATCCTCAGACACTCATTTATGACCAAATTGTTCAATTTGCTGACAGATGGCAAACGGTGATAACAAATAAATTACCTGCTGGCTGCCAACAGAAACCAGCGATGACCCACGTCATCTCAGAAACTGTAACAGTTTTTCTTAAGGAATGATTAGTTGCAAAACTATACTAAAGAGGCAATAAGTGCTGCTATTAAATTCATTCTGTTGCCATCATTAGGGGAGGCAACTTTCCTGTCCTGTGCTAATGAGATCAATTAGCAGAAGCTCAGAAAGAAGAACATTAACCAAAGTGTATCTGAAGCATCCCAGGGACAAGACCGAGACAGCCAGAAGGGATTTCTGAGTATTCATTGCCTTTGAAATTTTGGAAACCCCTTAAACCAGTCGTTCAAGCTAGGTCAAGATATACGCGTTCAATCCTTCCACTCCCTCTAGCAAAGTACAAAGCACTTTGTCAGGGAGCTTTCAACTGAGGCCAAATCAGCAAGTTTGTCTGTTTGGCTAGTGCAGGAACGCTGACAGAAGATCAGCTGACAGAGGACGTGCCTCCTGACAGAAGGTAAAACTGCCCCTCGCGCGTGATTCTGCTTCCCATTTAAAGCCCATATATTTCACGACTGAAAAAGATGAAATTTAGATTCTCCAACATTTTTCTGTTAACAGGTGCCATGGGTATAAAAATATCTTGTTGGGCCAGTATTACACCAATTTACGGTATAAAAAGTAATGTCCTCTGGGACAAAATAACTTCCTCTGTCCTGCAACGACACCTGCCAAAGGAAGCCTATCCCTGGTTCAGACCTTCTGTGATTACCACTACCTGAAGTTTGTAAGCCTACCAAGAAGATCATTATTTACCCTAGATTAAATCCAGAATCGACATTGCCTGGGAGACCAGCAGACAAAAACCAGAGACGGATGACCCATAGTCCTCCTCCTTGGAGGAAATATCCCTCTCCTGTACCAGCCAGAGTATATTTCCCCAGAAAGCTCCAGAAGGAAAGATCAGACTCTGCTTGCAAATTCTCCTCTATCTTACATAGAAAAAAACCCAAAAACTGAACAGGACTGAGATGTCCATTTGCTTTCACAGAAGTTGTAATAGTTACTAATAGTTACGGACTGAGGTCAGACTGTGCTGAGAACGTGCAGGATGGGACAGGAGTAGCTGCTACAGTACGTGATCTGGGCGCATCAGCCTAGCACAGCATCTCCCTGCAGGGCTCCCCCCTCCCCGCTTACGCTCGGCCAAAGGAGCCGCACAGAGAGGGCTGCGCCTCGTGCGAGCGAGGGACGGGCATCTGCTCCTGCAGAGGCCCAGGTCAGATGAAGGGGGACACACAAAGCCTGACCATCGAGGTTTCTCCTGCCCGGCGACACCGCTGGGAGGACAGTTTGCAGCTGAGTATTACACCACGCAAACACCTCCACAAAGATGCAGTGATCTTTCATGTGCATTTAAAGTCTTCTAGTGGAGGTGCTCTAAGAGCAATGAACTCCAGAGCAGCAAAGCAAAGGCCACCGCTGAATGCATATACTATCATTAACAGACTTATTTACAGTTTTCAGCTGTGAAAAGGTCGACACAAGATATGCCTCAAAAAAAGAATCTTTAAGCAGAGCGGCATCAGCACAGTGACGATCCCCATGTTATCACACAGTCCCAGCAGCGCAGAAAGGGAAGCAAACTAACCCAAGCAGTGACCATTCCTCCCTAGCAGGACCTTTCCATTGCGGTCAAAAACTACATTGATCCTAAAGGTACCATAACTTGCCCATTGTGAGCTGAACTAAGTGCCCTCTGGGTATCTGGTGCTTGTCAGGTGATGAAAACATCTTTGTTTTCTCTCAGCTGGAGCTGGGTTGAACACAGGAGTCAAATTCAAGCAGTCGGGTTTTTTTATTCCGTAGTTCTACAGAACAGTCCTTTTCACCAGGGTTGTTGTAGCATACATGGGAAACATTTTTCAGTCACTCAGAACATGGCCTTTTTAGTTGGTTTCTATGTTTGTTTTGTTGTTTTGTTTTTAAAACCTGTAAACAATCATATTAGGGAAAAATTAAAAGGGGTGAATCTGGCTGATCGTATTTCTATCTAATGACAGGAGTAAACAACTTTTGCTTCAAAGTATTCATCCACAAACACTTCCTCAACCGCACAAAGGCAACAAGGAGATCCAACTGTAGAGGAGTTGAGCATTTACCTAGACACCCCCCCAACCCCCCTGATTTGTATTAAAGACCACTTTGACCATATATTGACAATTACCTACTATTACAGAAGTCAGCAGGACGAATTTAAATATTTCAACTTCCTAAATCAAGAAATGAAATTCATCTAAAAATATTTTAATGTAGCAAGTTTGGCTATAGAACCAGTGCAACATAAAGAGGACACCCATCGTATAACCAACTTTACTGCTTAGTCTTAACAGAGTAAGCTACAGATGCAACGGATTTACCACAAGTTATTTGGTTAAATTAAATACTGCAGTTAGGATCATGCTATTGGTAATTGTGGCTTTACAGTACCAACGCTCAAGTTGGCTGGGTTAGTTTTACTGGAAGTAAAATGCAAGTTTACAGTGAAACAAAATAATTTAGTATAGTACGCTGTACTCCGTTTCATGCTCAGTCACAATGATAACGTCTTCGACAGATAAGCAATGTTTCAGCATTATGTTAATAATGCCAAAACATACAGGAATTTTAATGCCAAGTTTACAACATAATACAGTGCTAAACAAACAGATTTCTCAGGTACGGTGGCCAACTGCGAACGCTACGCAGGACTGAGAAGCATCCGAGCACTACCCAGTGCACACGAAGTCAGCCACACGGTTGGGAACGGTCTACCTTTTGATAGAATTATTGTTCTAGAAGTTTGTGTCCCAAACATAGTGCAACGTAAAACGAATGCTGAACCCTCGCCTCAAACATGAAGCAAAAGGGCTACGTGTTATTTACAAACTTGAACAAGTAAAACCACTTTAACAGGAAAAACATTGTGATCACTTGACAAAGACGACAAGAGCTTGATTACTGTATTCTGTGAACTAGAATGGTAACGAAGTTGTAAATAAATTTTAACCAAATTAGGTTAATGCATCTATTTTTAACCCAAGAATATTATCATTTCAGCAAACAGCGATTTTTAAAGCTAAGGACACTATCAGAGGTTTTATTTTTGTTTAAAGCCAAAACTGATAAAGACCTGGAAGCTGGCAAATCATTTTTGTTCCCTATCAGCCTTCATTAAGTTCTCCATTGCATACTTCAGCAGAATTTTCAAAATTCCTGATTTTGTCTAATTCTGCTTCAACTGAAAATTGAAGCAAACACTACCGACACTTGAAAACCCCTCCTCAGAGCGGTTTGGTTTTCCACTATTGGAGATGATATTAGACCGCTGCCATTGTTCTACACGGAAAACAGAACACGGAAGCATTCATTTTTAATTTAAAAGAAAAACTTCCTCAAAATTAAACAGGCTTTGCAAATATGTAAAGAAATATATAGGTAAATGAGATTTAAATCAGTCAATCACAGCAGTGTCCTCCGCATTCTTCCTCCCCCCAGCCCCCCCTTCCAAATCAACAGCATTGCTCAAGTGGCTGATGTGAAACAGACAATTAAATCCATTTACATGCAGGCTGGCTACAAAAGAAAAAGAAACTTTGTCCCTGCCGCATCTAAATTTTTATATTTTCCTGCATTTTGTAACGAACTCATGCAAGCATAAAGGGGGCTGTGTTGGGGGTTTTGTGTGGTTTTTTTTTTTTTTTTTTTTTTTTTTTATACAGGCATAAGAGTTTTGCAAGCCAAAGCTGAACAAGCTTTTGTTTCAGAAAGATTTTATATTACCAACTCATTTATCTTCAAAACTAAAGGTGACAAAAAATAAATCCATAGTAATAAAAAAACCCCAACCAAACACAACCCTGTAGTCAAACTGCTTTTTCAAGTATGTTTTTCCCCTCATGAAAGAATTGCATTAGCCACACTACTGATTAAAACCCACGTCACAATCATCAGGATTCAGACCAGAGGTCCAGATCTGCTGGACCTGGGCTCAGCTGGATCTCCAGCTGAGTTTACGCAAGACTGGAAACAGGAAGCCGATGGGTACGCATGCACGTATTAACGCCACTCAACTCCCTGATCCTGACAACACCCACTATCACACCCCCATCACGTCCCCAAAGCAGGAGAAATGGCACAGGAGCCACAAAGTGATCTTGGACAGGTACCATCATTCGCTGATCAATCAGGTGCCAGTCTGGTTTGTGCTGCCGGAGGTGCCCTCTGCAGACCGACTAGCTGGAGAATTTTGCCCACGATGTTTCTACATAGCACAGCGTAAATCACGTCTTAGTATTTCATTCAGTCTGGAATTCACATCTCAATCTATTGCAATTATGGAAGCCAAGGAAAAGTCAATGAGAGGGGTTCTACAAGAGCTGGTCCCAGCATTAAACACTAATACATATGAAAAATAAAAGGGGACAAACTTCCAAGTCACTGTTAGCGATGGTGATGGGTTCAACTTTTCTTCTTTCTTAAATACACCTCCCATTAATGCAAGAGAAAAGTGCAACTTTGCAGCATGTTTGTTCACATCAAGTTTTTCCTCAAGAACACATTTTGCAGTAACAAAATATGGTCTATAAAGTTGCAAAGTGCACGAGCTGAAGGCACAGAGTACAAACACATAGGAAAACAGATTTAAAAAAAAAAAAAAACACTAACAAAAAAAGCAATAAAAGAAAAATCTGGAATTTAAGACTCCCTGACAGAAGATACATTTATATGGGACCAACTCTTAAAAGGTGACAATTTTTAAACTAATGAACAAATACTGCAAAATAACGAAACTTTATTCTTATTATTTAAGTAAAAGCTCCAGAAAATACCTTGTTTAAAAACTAATACACTGACGTGTTAACTAGTTTTAAGAATGTCCTTAATATTAAGAAAAGAGTGCAAAAAAGATTCTTCCATTCTAATGCTTTTGGAAGCTGCTGATTTCGGCTGCCCATTTCCACTTTGAAAGGATTGTTTTTCAAGGTGCATTCCTCACAAAAATCGCAGAGCATGAACTTGTTGAGAGGCCAGGCCAAGGAATCACATCTTTCAAAGTCATCCCAATTGTAGCAGCAACTGACATTTTATTATATAAAGAAGAAACTTCAAAACTCTTCTTTGAGGCATAGTTCGTGTCAGAGCTTGAGTATCAGCAGTTGCCAAAGGAGGCTCCGGATACCACCTGCTCCTCCAGTGTCTGTTCTGGCTAGGAAGAGAAGCTGATCCAGTATATTCACTATCTGTACCCCCTGGAGCTTGCACAAGCTGATGAGCCATCTGAAATGATATAAAAAGTTCAAGAAATTCTCTCATATTAAACGTCCACCTTATGTCCTTTGCTCCCCTTCCCCCAACCACCTGAAAACCAGCATTGCCTGCAAAACACAAAATGCATAAACTGAAGCTGGTATACCAAGTAAACAGCTATTCACTCCTTTCAGGTTGCAATAAGAGTTCGGCATAAAACTGCGTGACATTTTATGATAGGAAATAAAGCAAACATACTCTGCTGAAAGCATAGCAAGAAGCACGGCAGAAAGAATGCAATAAAATGAACTGAAGTTAACAGCAGCACCAGACCAGATGCTATTTCCCGATCCCCAAGGCTATTTAATGACCAGCAATCAGAACATTGTATTTAAATCCTAACCCAGAATTTATGTGACTAGATTCTCCCCTGGCCAAATCTTTAGTCAGCACAGAAGATGGAACCTTTGACTGTCTGCACCCAAATTAGGGATGTCTTGGAATAGAGCAACCGAGAAAGGAAAGAACGTTCCTCCCTGTGCTTCTTTCCCCCCACCCCTTAACGGGGGAAATTAAGGGAGTTACAAAGTGAAGAACCTCATAGTTAAACATGCAGCAAGAGACTTCATCTACAAATGGAAGAGAACTTCCCAGATACTGCCTTTAGTATCTCAATGCAGGTGGATCCCGTGTTGTATTAGACACATAATTGAGGGTTCCAAGTTGAAAAGCACAACCTTTCCATACCCTCTGTTCTGTCAACAGACAGGAACACGCATCACCAGTGGGTGATTTATATCAGAGGTGGACTGTCTCAGCATTTCTTTCCCTGTTATGTATAACCTGACCAGGCAGAGACTCGGGACAGCTACGTTTTTTTTCCTTAAGACCTCAGCCGTGTACTTAAATGAAGTAGAAGTATCTTGGTCTGGGTAGCTAGGTTATCTTACTACTTTATAGGTGGCTGTGGGACTCTAGCACAGTTAGCCAGGCTCTAGACTCAAGAATTTTGTATCATTCATAGAATCATAGTCTTGGGTTGGAAGGGGCCTTTAAAGGTCACCGAGTCCAAAACCCCTGCAGTAAGCAGGGACATCTTTAACTAGATTAGATTACTCACAGCCTCATCAAGCCACCACGAATGGTAAAAGTCACATGGGCAGGCAGCCAGCTGCAACGTGGAGTTGCAGCCTCTTACACCTCGCCATCCCCCCGAGAACCCAGAAGCCCACTGCCACCTGCACCCCAGCCCGTCAGGCTTAGATGCATACTTACTGTAAGTTAACTCTTCCCCAGCTCTCTTGCGTGACTGGTCACCTCTAGGAAAGAAGGGGAAGACAGGTATTTTCATTTTAAGAAAAGAAAAACAATAGTGAAGTTATCTCAGCACAATCATCAACTTCCCCCGACTTCAGAGACAAAAAGCAAACATAGTAGCAATAACATATAACACGCCTGCAGGATTCTCAATTAACTCTAACAGAAGTGTAAGCTATAGTTTATAGATTTAATTATCCCATCCTTTTGTTGAAGACAGTAGGTTCAATTTTATAAGAAGATGAGGAAAAATTGCTCCTATGCAGTATGCTCTTAAGTCATGCATAACATTGGTTTTCCTTAATTCAAACTTATTAACCAAACTTTATAGAACTTCATGAAAAACTCCCCATCTATCAGTCTAAAAGGCAAGATGCTCCTGAAAACCCAACAGACTCTAAGCAAGCCTGCGCTGACAGCGTTCCCTCTTGTCGTGGTTTGAGGTAAAACAGAACCAATTTCCTGATCTGTAATTTTACTTTTTAGCTG
>VXBH01000006.1:173951-188307 GCA_013400035.1 Rynchops niger
GTTTAGTTCTTTTTCTATACTCGTAAATCTCCTTATCTCTTCCTCTCCTCTGTGAGCGGGGGCGGGGAGGGCCATCTGTTGTTCTGATTGGCCAATCTGGCCAAAACCACGACACCTCTTCAAGCAGATTTAAATAAATAACTAAAGTTCTATAAACACTGGTTTCCTCACTCCTGAAAAGCCCAAGTTAAATTCTCATCTATTTGGAAAACAGATTTTCTTTTTATTCTTGTGCACACAAACTCATATAGCTGGAAAAATCTTCCTGCTTCACAAGTTTCTTGTGATGATAGATCTGCTATTGAAAAAGTTGTGTAAGGGAGAGAGAATCCAATATATTTTTGTCACAATGATTATAATTTCACATTTATCTGCTAGAAGTTGGTAGAAATCAGGGGGTTTTCTAATAATACAAAGCGTTCTTCCCTGAAAGCGCTCTTGAGGTGATGGACCTGCTGTGTATGCCTTGATTAAGGTCTTTCATAAGAGAAATGCCGCCAAGCAAATGGCTTGTGTTCCCACTTTCTGCAGCAACAGTATTTGCTAGTGCTGATAAGCTATCTCAACTAGAACCTGACATGCCATTAATGCTGATGAAGACACCTCACTGTGCTGTGTTCTTCACGGTTATTGTTGCAGGAAGTGCAGCAGCAAAGACATCACCATTTTTTGGGGCAATTATAGGAGAAGAGATGGCTTTTCATGCTAATCCAGAAGAGAGCAGACTTAGCATGCTCCTTGGTAAAAGAGAAAACCTACCCTTTTATACATGTAAATATATACATTTGTATATGTAGGAATATAACCTCAAAGCAATTCTGAAAGGTTGTAAGTATATATAACTTACGTTCCTGAACACAGGAAGAAGCATATTACATTTTGAAATCCATTTCAAGGCGAAATACATTTCAAATACCACTGCAAAATGCCATGTAGCAAATTGCATTACCTGTACTTCAGTTTTCTTTTACCTGGGTCCTTTTAACGATGACAGACTCGACTCTAACACTTTATATAACCTTCATGTTTACCAGACTGCACTGACTCCCTGGCAGTACAAGCATATAAATATATATTGTGCAAAACACATTCATCAGAGACTAAATGACGCCAATCAGCTACTCCGCTGCAAGGTTTCATTTTGCATTTTTATGTAATAAGTTGAAAGCAAGCTATATAGAAACAGCAGTTGCACCAAAGCGTGGGCTAGGGTGGGCCAATTTTCTAAACCTACAAGACATACCAAAACTCTTCACGTGTCCAATACCCAGAAGATCACAAGCTGCAGACAAAAGGAAGAGGAACTCCTAGAAATGAGACTCTGCAAACAGCGTGCCACAGAAACCTTTACTTAGTTCTTCCTTCTGCAACTATCCTCACGCGCTAAGCTCTTTTTGTCCTCACCTATCACACAGGACAGAAACAGTTTCCTATGGATTTGCATTAGTTCCAGTGCTAGAGACTTGGTTTTCTGCATAAACTAGGATTTGTTAAAACATATTCTGAGGATCCCACCAAGAGAGCACCAGAGAGGCATCTAGCCTTTGCAATGGCCAGTACCCTTCCCACTACCCTTCCTATCCTCTAGGATACAGCATCCTCCTCACAGTACCAGCCAAAGAACTTCCCAGCCAAGCCGACAAGCCCATCTTATTTGCAGGTACCTAGGGAAAAATGTTTTTGAAACCCGAATGTTTTTGTGGATATGGACTGTTACTACTTGAAACTTCATTTTTAGTTCTCTATGAAGTGTGAAACTGGTGAAACGCCATTGCAGAACTACTATAAGCCACCTATAGAATTAGTAAGATTGAAAATTAGACAAAACTAAAATGTTCCTTTTTGTGTTTCGTTCTGTGCATTACAGTCCTTTGTCAGCATTATACGCCTACTCAGTTTCAGTCTTGAACTTCTATTTCTTGGGCCAAAGGCAGTGCTCTTCTCAGCCCAAACTCTTATGGGCTTTTAGTGTCTTCAATCATGCTTATCTATCAAAAAATATTTTCCCTCAACAGAAAGCCTTACAAGGAGTGAGTCCACAATACCATTTGCATTTGGGTCAGTAGTAGAGTTCTGACACTCAATAGCTTTGAATACAGAGATTACATTCCAGGAGAACTACTCGAGAGCGTGAAATCCAGGAATACATCTAACACTAAAGGGTGTTTAAACTACGGCACCAGATTTTCAGTGCTGCTGTTGCACAGGTAATGGCAAGGATGAAGACACACTCTCTTCACACAGAAATGAACCTCTTGGAAATGGAGCACGATAGCTTCCCCAGCCTGGTCTTGGTTTGTCAGCCTGCTGCAAAAGCAGTACACCGACGTGGCGGAAGTGCTGTGCTTCCATCTAGGCACTTAAATAGAAGAGCACAGAGCAACAGGCACAGCCCAGAGCAAACAACACAGGTTATGAGAATTTTTCACTGTCTCTTACTGTTTGTTCTTCCCCCCGCCCCCCCCAATTCATTACTCAGAGAGAAATGTGTATTTAAAATAAACACCTTGACTGTATAAATAACTCTGAAAAGTGGAATAAGGACAAGTCATCAACTGACATTTTCAGAAGCATCATGAAAAAAAGAAAAGACAGCTCATAGAAAAAAAAAAATGGCCAAAGTAAATAAAGGCTGAACAAGAGCATAACCATGCATCAGAAGCACAATCAAAATGCAGGGAGCCATGAACTGTAAAGCAATTTGTTTCCTGAAAATATTTCAAGATTTCCAATCATCTATTTTTTGGTATTGTCTGCAGGGTTGGTAATGCTCAAATACATGGAAAATAAGGCCATTTTGAAGGTTCTTTTTTAACTCTTAAATTATTTCTTCAATATTTTAGGCATATCCCTTTTTACCATTCAGCACTGTCTAGCACAATTACTACTGGAGACTAATAATTATTACCTATCAAATCCATTCTGCATAAGCTCTCTTTGAAGTTTCTGGTCTTGAGCAGCATATTCCTGAAGCTCAGATTCCACAGCAGGGGGTAGAATATTTGGGATGAATTTCGAAAATAAAGCTGGTGCCATCTGTACCCATTCTGTAAGAAGAGAGAAAGAAACAACAAAACAGGTGGAAAAGAGCTTTTGTGAAAATTTTACTCTTTGACAAACGTAACTTTGCTCTATTTTAAATACATCTTAGGTTCTTGAATTTAAAAAAAGAAAACAGAACAAAAAGAAAAACAAACCACCCCCCAAAACCCAGAGAAACCAAGCCTTAAAGCAGAACAAATAATCAGACTGTTAAAATCAGATGTTTACATGAAGATAAAGGAATTACTATTTTTTTGGGTCATCAACTTCATCATCAAATTGAAATTCAGTTCTTGCTGCATCTCACAGGGCCTGCTGAGTCTCTGGACACACTCAAGGACAGGCACTGATGATCAGCAAATTCACCCTGATAATCAGATCATTTGTAACACTTTACTCCAGGAAACGTAGTCACAAAGTTTACACCTCTCTTCCCCGAGCCTTACTTCTAGAAAATACAGTAATATCACCATACAACGCTGCTTCTCCATCCCCCTTTTCTACTGCATTAATGCAATTCTCTCACTGATCTTCCAGAGCTGAGATGAACACGTTTTAATGACAATTATATAATTTTAACCTGTATTAGTTCACCTTCAGGACAGAAATGTGATTTAATTTCACTACACTGAACATTGCCTTACAGAACCAAGATAATTTACCTTAAAGCTGCTTCAAGGCTGATGGTAAGAAAAACAGAAGAATGCGCAATGCATGAAAATTGGGTTTATAGCAACTGTATGAGAAGTTCTAAGAAAAATAAATACTTGGCAAGTATTTCTGAAGCCAGACTTTCCAGAAATTGTAGTGGTTATCTTAAACTTCATCTTTACTTGGAAAAAAGGCATGCTTTTAAATATATTCACTAAAGCACATCACGAGTTTTTATCAAATTCCCACATAGGGTTACTTGGTCCATGACAAGCTTCAACAGTCTCTAATTAGCAAACTCACTAAATGACCATTACTAGCGTACAGGTGGTTTAAATAGAACACAATGACACAATGCACTAACTGTCTCATCATAGAATGATTTAGGTTGGAAAAGATCTTTAAGATCATTGATTCCAACCATTAACCTAGCATTGGCAAGTCCACCATTAAACCACATCCCTAAGCACCACATCTACAGGTCTTTTAAATATCTCCAGGGATAGTGACTCCACCACATCCCTGGGCAGCCTCTTCCATTTCTTGATAACCCTTTGGGTGAAGTAATTTTTCTTAATATCCAACTTAAACTTCCCCTGGTGGGCTTGAGGACATTTCCTCCTGTCCTTATCACTTGTGAAGAGACCAGCTCCCACCTGGCTACACCCTCCTTTCAGGGAGTTGTAAAGAGCAATAAGGTCTCCCCTCAGCCTCCTTTTCTCCAGACTAAACAATCCCAGTTCCCTCAGCTGTTCCTCATAAGACTTGTGCTCTAGACCCCTCACCAGCTTTGTTGCCCTTCTCTGGACCCGTTCCAGCACCTCAATGTCTGTATTGTAGTGAGGGGCCCAAAAGTGAACACAGTATTCAAGATGGGGCCTCAGCAGTGCCAGGTACAGGGAGATGATCACTTCCCTAGTCCTGCTAGGGACTATTCCTGATAAGGGTTAGGATGCTGTTGGCCTTCTTGGCCACCTGGGCACACTGCTGGTTCACATTCAGCTGACCATCAAACACCACCCCCCCAGGCCTTTTTCTACCAGGCAGCTTTCCAAACACTCTTCCCCAAGCCTGTAGTGCTGCATGGGGTTGTTGTGACCCAAGAGCAGGACCTGGCACTTGACCTTGTTGAATTTCATACCACTGGCATTGGCCCATTGATCCAGCCTGTCCAGAACCCTCTGTAGAGCCTTCCTGCCGTTGAGCAGATCAACACTTCCATCCAACTTGGTGTCATCTGCAAACTGAGGGTGCACTCAATTTCCTCATCTAGATCATTGATAAAGATATTAAACAAAACTGGCCTCAAAACTGAGCCCTGGGGAACACTAGTTGTGACCGGCCACCAACCAGATTTAATTCCATTCACCACAATTCTCTGGGCCTAGCCATCCAGACAGTTTTTTTACCCAGTGAAGAGTACAACCATCCAAGCCATGAGCAGGCAGTTTCTCCAGAAGAACGCTGTGGGAAACAGTGTCAAAGGCTTTACTGAAGTCTAGGTAGACAACATCCACCGCCTTTCCCTCATCCACTGCCCTTCCCTCATCCACCAAGTGGGTCACTTTGTCATAGAAGGAGATCAGGTTAGTCAAGCAGGACTTGCCTTTCATAAACCCATGTTGACTGGGCCTGATCACCTGGCTGTCCTGTACATGCCATGTGATGGCAATCAAGATTGTCTGCTCCATAACCTTCCCCAGCACCAAGATCAGACCAACAGGCCTGTAGTTCCCCAGCTCCCTCAGACCATAGCAGCATTCAATTAAAACAAACAAACAAACAAACAAACCCACCCAAAACTTTACAGAGATGAAATGGCACTTTTCATGTTATGAAACACAGTAAAAAGCTAGCACGTAGAACTTGTTACCTACTAAAAACCTACTGCTACTGAATAATTTTGCCAAGCTAATAAACTGACTTGGAATGACAACATAAAATGCTGTGGTAGCTTATTTCATGCCACTGCCAGATCATTATAGGTGAGGTGGCAACAGTGTTTCAGATTAAATCCAAGTGGACTAACGATGACCCTGAGCACCTGCCCAGGCTTCAGCATTTTCTATCATGGCCACCCCGTACTGGAGCTAGAATTAGAAGACAGTCTTTTCTGGCAACATTTGAAGTCTAACAGCTGTCAAGTACTTTCAACTTGAAGAGAAAGTAAAAGAAGAGAAGAGAAAGCTCATGGCCACCAGCCACATCAGCACCGCTTCTCCTTTTGCTGTCTGCACTGCCTAGACAGATGCTTCCCAGTGCTTCTCTAACACCCCAGCACCTCCCACTGGCCACGTTTTCTGCTACTTCCCCAATTATCTGCTCCTCAGTCCCCATGATATATCCAATAGAGCATGTCCCAAGAACAAGTGAGCAGTGCCACCACAGAGGAACTCTTGCCATGATTGTTTCAAAATTTATCCTCAAGAAACAGCACCACCACCAGAACAGCCTTTTACATCAAGAAGTTTATCCTGTGCTCTTCCAGTTGGAATGACATTAAAGTTCCTCATTTTCTCAGAGGCTGAGAAGTTTGAGGACCAGGTCATGAGAGCAAACGTGTACCTGTTTAAGCAATAGTTTAAAGTCAGTCACCTGGCTCTTCATACCCAGCTGTGGAAAGCAGATACTACAAATTGCAGGATCAATTTTTATACTTAAATATCTTACAGACATATGACAACTACTCAAAATCTGATTAAGACCCATGATACCAACCCAAACCAGTATCTCTTGTGTTCAGAAGCAGAGAGCAAGACAAGGATCATCTGAAATGGACAACTGGGAAAACACAAGTCCATCATCTACAATACTAAGTGTGGTGCCACAACACTATCCTGAGCTGCTTTCAAAAGAATTATATATTTACATATATAACCTTCATTTCTTAGGTACTAAACAGTTTATAGAAATTAAATTAGTATTGCCTTAAAAGTGATGGTAAAATGTTAATTTTGGTGTTGTAAAAATAATCCTTGTTTACTGGAAGTGCTTTATCCGTGCCTTTTGTAAATGCAGAATCCTCCACATTCCTGGTTTGTATAAATACTAAACATTGCACCAAAGCTTTTTTGTAAAGCTTTCCTATTCGCATTTCTATTTCTATAAATGGGAGTTGCAAAGCAAAAACAGACTGAAGTTCAGACACAATCCTTCTCTCGGTCACACCAAGGTAAGGAGAAAGTATCAGCATTATAAAAGGAAGGGAAGTAAATACCCCTTATTTATGGATATTTTTAACACTTCCTGTTTCTAAAATCTTTTCAAATACAGGCGAGAGCTCTACTCAGTTCTACAAAACTTACAGAACCAAAGATTTTGGTACAAAAATGATTAAAATTTGCAACACCATTTTCCTTTCAATATAATTGTCATTGCACGAGACATCATGATTAATTTAACTCGCGAGTTAAATTAAGCTCTTCCATGAAACAATACCAACCAATTAACAGGTTCAGAGAAGAAACAGCCATTCATCTCATGTCACAGATATGGTCATTTGAAGGACGTCTCATAACATAACTGTCACCATTTCAATACTTGTAAACTCCTGCCACGACTGACTCATTGAACAGCCTTCTTTCTTCATTTCTACAGAGCAGAAGAAATAGGTCTTCCCTTTGTCTCCAGAGTAGAGGGTTGGGTGATTTTTTTTTTTAAATTAATTTGGTATTGGCATTGTGCAGGTCACTGAGATGGACAACAAGAAGCACCAGGGCGTTCACATAGTAGAACTCAGAATTATGATGGACAGAACACGGCGCATATTTGTTTGTTAAATGTGCGTTAGGTTAAGAATGCAACCGCCTCCGTATTTTGTCAAACATATCACAACCGCTGTACGAGACGTTTCCTAGAAACATTTTTCTTTTTTACCTGGTCGTAGTGTATACAGGCCTTTCACAATATTTGCCATGGTTGAAGGAGTTATTTGAAACGGCGTTGACTGAGCTTCCAAAAGTAAAGCTGAAACAAAAATTAAGTGAATTAACAATTTTTCTAATCAAGAAATACAGGTTCTTACACACACATTTTTTTATCAAAGAAAGACAGCAGTTGTGCTTTTTTGTTATCTGATGTCCTCAACAAAGGAAACAGCCAGGTATCTGACTGACAACTTAATACTCAAGAGTGGTAAAACATCACCTTTAAATAGAAGTATTCTGTTCAAATTATGTATGATGAAAATGTGAAATAACTTATTTTTCATCCATTTTCAGGCAGGTAGCAGGAGTTGTGAGGAAAACCCAAGCAAGCGATGGCTCTAAGTATTCAGATGCAGAACTGAAGTAAACAATTTATTTTTAGAAGCACTCTCATACTGAATGTGCTAAACAACTAGAGATCCATAAATCATCGCTTTACAATATTTAGCATCTTGTCCATAAAACTAAGGCCGGACTGAAAGTCTAGGAACGAAGTACAAGTATATAAAAAAAAAGTAAAAATCAAATAAGAAAAAAAAAAGAAAACATTGCAATAATTGCATCTTCCTCTTGATGAAAAATAGTGGATTTACTGTTTATATTACAATATCCAGGCCTTCAGCCTTGTATTTTTTTGAGGTTTGTATATCCATCTGAATTACAGGGAAAAAAAAATTTAATAAGGTTTTTCAGTTTTTATACCTCTACAAAGGAGTTGAGCAGTATGTACCTTTCTGTACCCACTACACAAGAGGAGAAATGACCCTTACGATTCTACCCTGTGCTTAGGCTGTAGAGACTCTGGTTTTTAAACTTCAAAGCTTCCCCAGTTCTGTCTTCATTATCTGCCACTAGAGTACTTAGCATAAAAAGAAAAATCTTTGGTAGCTTGTTCTTCTCTTTGTGAAACTCTAAGCGGCTCAAGTAATAGTAAGATTAAAAAGAAAGTATTTTTTCTAATCTCCAGGTAATCAAGGTGGTTATATTTAACTGTTATAGCTGAATTTGTTTCACAAAGAACCATGTTAAAAGTGCTTTCTCCTTTCAGCTGAAGCCTTGAGTGGGTAAGAGCCTGTGATTTGCTTTGTAATGACATATTTACAGCCTCTTTCCTAAAGATTTTTTGAACAGCCTCTTGGCAGCCAGGAAAGTTGCAAAGCATAAAATTAAAAAGGGGATAATGCTTTATAAGGAATATATGCAGACAGTAATGCACAATTCATACAGTGCGTGTGTATTTACATATATATTTAATTAGACTGTAGCTACTTCAGCATAAGCTTCACCAATAGATTTGTGAAGTGTCAAGAGAATTCTAGATTTGTTCTTCATAAACAGACACCAAATTATGTTCCAAAGCTATGTATTACAAACTATTTAAAATGGAATAAGCCTAAAAAAACTAATACTGACCTAAAGACCACAAGTGCAGAGTTAAATCTCGTTTGAGCGTCTTAATAGTTGTTAAGCAGTAATTCAATTAACAGAGCTTCTTGATTTTATTCCTGATAAACTGAAAACTGTGTTGTAACTAGCAAGAGCAGTTTAAAAATATTTCAGAAGCTACTTTATATAATTGTGTGTGTAGAAGGCATACTGTGGAAGAGAAAGAAGCTACTGAGAGTTGCTTTGGGGACAAACCCAAGCATTAGCGGCAGCTGCCCACAACTACATAACTAATTGGAGATATTCAAGTGGTCAGATGCCCCCTAAGTGAATGTAAAATTGCAGGTCATATTTATTCCATCTGTGGATGAAATGTGAAATATGGTGCCCATACCCTGAACACACAGTCATGTGTACTGTCATCTTCCAATTTTTTTTTTTTTTTAAACAACATAGAACAAGTAGATGGCAGAGACAAATAAAAATTTTATTTCATGGTATGTATGGATCAAAGACAAGAGGTGATGAGCACAGCAGGCCGGTGGCCCACCTCACTCCTCTCAGCCTGCGGCGCTGGAGAGGCGCTGGGGATGCAAGATTTGCTCCCACCTTTCTCCTTCCCCTCCAAGTAATGAACCCCCTAGAGCACTCCCACAAGTCATCCCCTAACGCGTTCAAGGTGTTGACCAACAGAATTATTTGTAAAATCACAAAACAGTTTAAGAGGATAGTCCACATAGTTCACTGTTATCAACATGCAATATTATTTGTTGCTTTTTTGAAGTAATATTGTCCCATGAAACTAATTTCAATTGTGATCCTTTGAGGTAAGGCGAATGGATATATTTGCAATATAAAGCAAGTAAAATGAGCAGCCAACTGTTTCTGTTCTCCATCACTGACCACATCACCTGGCATTAGAAAGGGATTTCATGAATAAACCAGTGGAAGAATTCACCTGGGGATCAATTCTACAGAAATATCTTCTTCATCACTTTATTGCAGCTTCAGAAATTAGCATTTCTTATCTTTGTTTCTGTAACTGCTTACACCACACGCTACAATGAGAGCTTCAATCACGCCTGCTTTACAGTCAGTAAATATAAGCACGATGGTATTATATTCAACAACAAAGTAATGGTATGTATTTCCTGTTTCTCCACAAAGAAAAATGAAAGAATATAGTATACATGAAACCATACAGTATAAACTAATCCAGCCTACAACTTTTCCAAAAGTTAGGTATCAATACCTGAAGGATGAATAGCACTGCTGTAGGACATGTATTTTCAGAATGATTTCCTTAAGGATGAACAAGACTGGATATATATAAAAAAAAAAAATCTCAATGGAGGTTTACAAACAAAGATGTAAGTGTATAAAAGATATGAAACTCCTTCACACACAAATTCATCTTCAGTTTTGCAATGAAACCCACCCAACCTTTCAATCCTGTATTACTTGTTAAGAGAGGGTCACTTTAAACTGACAGAACAGAAACAGCTGTGCCAGACACACTGAAGTTATCTCTGCTGTTATTTTACAATCTTAAAAAAGACCTCCAAATGTTAAGGCTTTGGATTGTGCTTTATTAGAATTAATTAATGAGACTCCACAACACAGGAGCTGCAGGCTCCTACCTACTCCCAGAAGCTCCACCTGCAGCATTTACAAAGACAGAGCAGGGTGAGGCAGAATGAAACCCAGCCTCAGATGAATGACAGCGGTAATGACCCTCTGATGCTATCTGACCACCTCCACGGTGTTTATGAACTAAGACTGCATTTTACAGACTAAGTAACCGATATGTAAAGAAGTTCATTAACCTGCAAATAGTCTTGAAAATAACTCATGGCAGAATCAAAGAAGAGAAGTGTGGGTTCCCATGATGAAATGCTATAAATGCAGAAATATACAAGATGCTTTGAAATATTCCTGAATATATATATATATACAACACCCAGAATGGCCACAGGACTTCTTGGAGGAATGATGGATGAACTATATGGGACTGAGTGAGGTACGAACCTGCAGCACTTCAGGTATTCTGCAGTGACCGAGTTACTCCATTATTGCAGAGTAACACTGAAGAAGCTCGTCCCCCAATGCAGGTTTAAGCTATTTGATAATTAGAGTGGGGTACCTGGGGCAAGATCCAGGACCTCAGTAATTCCAGGAGTAGCAGATGATATCAAGTTCAAACTCACTCGTTCATGAGTCAAGATTCACTTGCAAAAATGAAGAATTAGCTAGTCTAAAAATCTTTTTCTATCCTTCAACATTCCTTTCAAAATACATTTTTTTGCTTGGTAAAGATGTAGTTTTGCTGCAGAACAGTGAAACTTTTGTAGAAATCTAACAGAACTTCAAAGCAAGATATTTTAACAAAACATACATAAGTATGGCTTAGGCAGATGTTGAATAATTACAATTCTGAAAACAACGCATTTAAAAAAAATATAAAGTGTATTCCCATTAAAAGCAACTCCAACAGCTTCCACAACAAAGGCATGAGTCAGCTGTTGCTCCCCAGTCTTCAAGAGAAGCAGCACTGATTGCTTAACGAAGCTACAAAGGAAACCAAATGTATTCTGGAGATCTTTATCCCATTGTACAAACTGTGCTCTTTTGTACTTAATTCCAATACATATGCAATATTTATGTTATTTTGCAGAATAACAACTTTGATACAGACTCGTACATGAGACACACAGGGATGCACAGCAGCACTGATGGAGCTATCACGAGCGCACAGCCTAAACAAACCGCTGGGGCACTGGCTCACCTGGCAGTTCTGCCCTCCAGGAATATCATCAGATCACATGTAGTCCAAACTATAGTGTAATAAATTACCTTTCTCTCAGCTAAAGTATATCGGCTCCATCTGACCACACACAGCCTTCTACTTCCCTGTGATAGCATCAGATTCACCTTGAACACGGTTGGTGTACCCCAGCCTTCACTCCCAAATCCAGTCCACGCAAAGCACTTGATTGGACCCCACAAGCCAACTGCAATTAAAGAGGAAGGGAACCGCTACGGCTGGCGTCCAAGATGTGGCTGCAGGGTTTTGCTGTTGTTGTTTTGTGTTGAGATTCTTTGAGAGGGTAGTTGCTTCTCAGGTTTTGGGTTTTGGGTGTTTGTTTTGGGCTTTTTTTTTGTTTGTTTGTTTTTTTAAACCTACTGCCTATTTTATTACTAAATTGACCAATGGACCTTGATCATATATTACCTTTTCATTACTTTAACCCATGTGCAATTTTTTCCATGTTAACTATCAATCCAGACCTTCAAAAGCCTTTTCCATGAAAACTGACCTTCCCTCTGGCTTAACCCTCACGTTTGCAGCTACAAACTCCTCGTGATTATGCATTTTTATTTTCCTTTAAACAGAACTTAAAATATTTTTTTAGCAACTTAAATTCTTCAAAAGTTTGTAATGAATTAAAATGTGGATTAGAAAAAAAGAGACACAAAACGTTGTATTTATTACTAAGCATTTGCCACTAGGCATTCAATAAAGCCACAGATTACTTTTGAAATACTCGCTACATAGCCCAAAAGCTTTATTAAGTATCTAATAAAAATGCTACAAAATAAAAATTCCAAGTCTTAATCACACGGAAAATATTCAGTTTTGTAACAAGAATAAATATGAAAAACACAGCTATAAACATAGAAAAATATACTTTTGGGCTTCTGTAACTGGAGAATAAGGTGATATTTTCATTTACAATTTTATGAATGCTTACTGAAATAGGAACATGATTTCTCTTTCTTTACCAAAGACCAGATTAAACATGACAGTCATTACTTGAGACTACATTTCCCAATTAAAAAATTCCCTTACTTCGAGGTGCTGCAACTTAACATGAAACAAGAAAACTACGAAACAAATCTGCAACTCTAAAATAACTTAGTTCTTCGATGACTTTAATTCAGTGACAAAATTTGCGTGTAGATTAGGTGTTATTTAAAGAATATGAGAGTATTCTATAACACTTGGTATCAATACTTACTGTTTCCAACATGGTTAGGATACGATTACTTTGCCCTTATCTGTCGATTTACAGCTACCACTTCAATATTACTGATACCACCCTTAAACTGGTGAGCATGTTATTCCTGATTATTCCGACAGATCCACAGAGCACAGAGGGAGTAAGGAAGATTAACAGCTACAAAAGCTGCTCTATACAGCCCTTGCGAGTGTCGGGTACCCGCTGAGGTCGAAGAACAGCCTGACACTGATGTGATAATTCAGTGTTTTGGAGGAACGGTCGATCACCCTGCACTAGCAGGATCCCAGCACACTCCCCACATGCTAGAAAAGAAGCAGAACATCCTGCAGTTGATTTTCACTATCGATTATCTGTGTTTACCAATATTTGGAAGGAAGACAGGAGAGGAAGAAGAGGAAGGAAAATGTTGTTTTTAAGGTTCGAATTGGGAATTTGAAGTGGAGGGGATAACATTAAGCTATTTGCCTATGTAGAATAAGCCAGAAATTAAACACTGAGAACAAATTCACAATGCTGTAGATGCATAGAAATCTTTACAAATTACTTTTAGTGAAGAACTTGACAATAAATGCATACTCCCTACATCTCAAAAAAGGATCCTTTATGCTACAGAACCCTCTTACCCCCCAAAACATTTACTGTCAAAAGCTGGCATTTCGACAGCGTTCCACGTGGGGAAAAGAGTAAATTAGCTTTTTGTTGTAATGTAATTCTAACAGAAATCTCCCTGTTTTAGTCTGGTACAAATACACTGGAATAAATCAGTATTTGCTGCTAGTGCTCTGCTACCTTGCTGCATTTTTAAGGCCCTCAGGAAGGAATCTTATTTCATTTACCGATCCAGACATGTAGCCTGATTCCAAAGACAGAGAGCAAGTCACTCCTCAGGCAAGTACTTCTGCCTTTTTTAATTTATTTTTTAAAAATTTTTTAATAAATCTATTTTATTTTTCTGTATCATTCTTAAACTTAAAAAGCAAGAGGTATAGCTTTATAAAGGTGTCAGATTTAAGATTGTGCAGATTTTCTTCCCATACTGATTTTGCACGCTTTAAGGAAAGAAGTAAGCAAAGTAGCATCTAGGGGCTGAGTAAGACCCAATATATTACAGAAGGAAAGAGCATCAGCAACTGAATGGCACTTTTTTTTAACAACATATTGCTTCTGCTGTCACAGTAGACACTCTTATGTCTCAAAGAAAAAAGAATAGGTATTTCAAATGCTTAAGGGCAGATTCTGTATGAATGCTTTAGTTCAGCTCAGAAATGTGCTTTTGAAGCAAATTCACTGATCATCCCCACTTACCGCTGCTTGGTTCGTATGACAGAG
>VXBH01000006.1:188443-220026 GCA_013400035.1 Rynchops niger
TTTTTTTGTTTGTTTGTTTTTTTAAACCTACTGCCTATTTTATTACTAAATTGACCAATGGACCTTGATCATATATTACCTTTTCATTACTTTAACCCATGTGCAATTTTTTCCATGTTAACTATCAATCCAGACCTTCAAAAGCCTTTTCCATGAAAACTGACCTTCCCTCTGGCTTAACCCTCACGTTTGCAGCTACAAACTCCTCGTGATTATGCATTTTTATTTTCCTTTAAACAGAACTTAAAATATTTTTTTAGCAACTTAAATTCTTCAAAAGTTTGTAATGAATTAAAATGTGGATTAGAAAAAAAGAGACACAAAACGTTGTATTTATTACTAAGCATTTGCCACTAGGCATTCAATAAAGCCACAGATTACTTTTGAAATACTCGCTACATAGCCCAAAAGCTTTATTAAGTATCTAATAAAAATGCTACAAAATAAAAATTCCAAGTCTTAATCACACGGAAAATATTCAGTTTTGTAACAAGAATAAATATGAAAAACACAGCTATAAACATAGAAAAATATACTTTTGGGCTTCTGTAACTGGAGAATAAGGTGATATTTTCATTTACAATTTTATGAATGCTTACTGAAATAGGAACATGATTTCTCTTTCTTTACCAAAGACCAGATTAAACATGACAGTCATTACTTGAGACTACATTTCCCAATTAAAAAATTCCCTTACTTCGAGGTGCTGCAACTTAACATGAAACAAGAAAACTACGAAACAAATCTGCAACTCTAAAATAACTTAGTTCTTCGATGACTTTAATTCAGTGACAAAATTTGCGTGTAGATTAGGTGTTATTTAAAGAATATGAGAGTATTCTATAACACTTGGTATCAATACTTACTGTTTCCAACATGGTTAGGATACGATTACTTTGCCCTTATCTGTCGATTTACAGCTACCACTTCAATATTACTGATACCACCCTTAAACTGGTGAGCATGTTATTCCTGATTATTCCGACAGATCCACAGAGCACAGAGGGAGTAAGGAAGATTAACAGCTACAAAAGCTGCTCTATACAGCCCTTGCGAGTGTCGGGTACCCGCTGAGGTCGAAGAACAGCCTGACACTGATGTGATAATTCAGTGTTTTGGAGGAACGGTCGATCACCCTGCACTAGCAGGATCCCAGCACACTCCCCACATGCTAGAAAAGAAGCAGAACATCCTGCAGTTGATTTTCACTATCGATTATCTGTGTTTACCAATATTTGGAAGGAAGACAGGAGAGGAAGAAGAGGAAGGAAAATGTTGTTTTTAAGGTTCGAATTGGGAATTTGAAGTGGAGGGGATAACATTAAGCTATTTGCCTATGTAGAATAAGCCAGAAATTAAACACTGAGAACAAATTCACAATGCTGTAGATGCATAGAAATCTTTACAAATTACTTTTAGTGAAGAACTTGACAATAAATGCATACTCCCTACATCTCAAAAAAGGATCCTTTATGCTACAGAACCCTCTTACCCCCCAAAACATTTACTGTCAAAAGCTGGCATTTCGACAGCGTTCCACGTGGGGAAAAGAGTAAATTAGCTTTTTGTTGTAATGTAATTCTAACAGAAATCTCCCTGTTTTAGTCTGGTACAAATACACTGGAATAAATCAGTATTTGCTGCTAGTGCTCTGCTACCTTGCTGCATTTTTAAGGCCCTCAGGAAGGAATCTTATTTCATTTACCGATCCAGACATGTAGCCTGATTCCAAAGACAGAGAGCAAGTCACTCCTCAGGCAAGTACTTCTGCCTTTTTTAATTTATTTTTTAAAAATTTTTTAATAAATCTATTTTATTTTTCTGTATCATTCTTAAACTTAAAAAGCAAGAGGTATAGCTTTATAAAGGTGTCAGATTTAAGATTGTGCAGATTTTCTTCCCATACTGATTTTGCACGCTTTAAGGAAAGAAGTAAGCAAAGTAGCATCTAGGGGCTGAGTAAGACCCAATATATTACAGAAGGAAAGAGCATCAGCAACTGAATGGCACTTTTTTTTAACAACATATTGCTTCTGCTGTCACAGTAGACACTCTTATGTCTCAAAGAAAAAAGAATAGGTATTTCAAATGCTTAAGGGCAGATTCTGTATGAATGCTTTAGTTCAGCTCAGAAATGTGCTTTTGAAGCAAATTCACTGATCATCCCCACTTACCGCTGCTTGGTTCGTATGACAGAGCTGCCTTGGAGCATATTAACTTGATTCCTTTTGGGCAAGATTAAACCAGATGTGCTCGAACTACTAACTGGCATTCTGCCCACAGGACCAGACATTAGCAAGCGTGAAACAAAACTCTCCAACACACCTGTAAAGGCGAACACTGGGTCCTCAACACCAACACGTAGGTGTTTCATACTCTGTAGAACTGCTTCCTTTACACCACACCACTTATTAACGTGGACATAGCCTACACCATGCAAAGAAACCTTCAGTTCTTCCTACAGGGCACATACCTTTCAAGATATAAACCCATGGTCATCAAATTCTGCTGCACCAAATGCATCATGATGCTCTCGCATTTTTGTCAAGACCAGGACCATTGGGCTATGCTGACTTTCGATCCAACTCAGTAGAGCCATTCACGAGCAAGTTCATTTACGAAACGAACTGCAATTTTCTTATAAATATTAGATCGTAAATGAAATTGAGAAGCACAAAGAAGAAAAACTTCTTAAATGTAAATCTGGAAGGGCAGCATACGGAAAGGGTGGGAGCAACACTTTCTGTAAGAAGCTGAAAAATAATGAGTGTTTCCTCCCCCATTCATATTTTCTCTGCAGTTTGTGGGTCAAGGCAATAACAGGTTGCTCCTCAATATGAAGATTATTTGATACAGATGTCAAAATGGGGGGGGGGGGGGGGGAGAAGAAATGCCAGTTTAAACAGGGAGAAAGTCAATCCAATCCATCTTTTCCTTGTCTATCCCTGCCAAAGGGTGAGGCTGGGGGAGCGAATAAAAAAAAAAAACCAACACATGAAAATAAACCCTCTGTTCTTCTCTGTTGTAGCTGTATAGTCAGGCTATGAACCTGGGATCAGTCACAGTCCTTCTCTCAGCCTTTTGCACTGCTCTTCTTCTCCTGGGGTATTCACAAGCAAAAGCTAGATATGGAATTTATTAACGCAAGCCATTATGTCATAGCAGTACACAGCCAGAGATGAGGGTCCCTTGCTTCGCTGACATCAACAGGCTTCTGGAGGTCAAGACAGCAAGACACATCTGCTAAGTATGTCGGTGCGGGTGCCCACGGAGCAATGCACCCCTTTCCTGTAACAGCTAGAACTAGATTCATTCTTTCTAATTTTGTATTTAATTTGTACCCACTGCAACCAAAAAGGACAGTTGGACAACTTCACTGTTAGAAAGCTGTTCGCAACCTTTTCCAACTTTTGAGTTAACTTTTCTAGTACTTTTCAGAAAGCCCCAACATCGGGGCAATATCCTTCCTGCCGTCTTTATAAAGGAAAACCTTTTCCAAGGTATATGGCCTTTCTATTGAACTATAATATACCTCCAGCAAAAAACTAAAAATTAAGAAAACAGAGCAGCAATATCTCTTCACCTCAGCCAACTCCAAGCAACATAACTGGGAAGAAATGAAGCTCTCATGAAGAATCTTCAGAGAAAAGTTTTTCCTAGTAACTAATCAGAAACTGCAGACATAAGGAAACAGACTGATTCCTCCCCTCCTCCTGACTTTTTACAAAAAAAGATTTTCTTGGAAAACCATGAGAAGTGCTGCTACTTTTGGTGAATATACACGATACATTTTTACACTGGATTTTAGTTCTGAACACAGAGAACTGGACTCAACAATTGCCTCCTTGCTATTGGAATCTACATACAGATAACTGCCCTGTATTCTCAGGTTCCAGTAGCCAATTCTGTAATTATCTTGAGATTTCCATGAACAAAAAAAATAAAGCAAGCCAGAAGTTGAGATCTAGTGCTTTAATCCTCAATAAAAATTCTGCCTAAGCTTCACGTGTTTTCAAGCCCATGCTGTAGTTCTGAACCAGTAAATTTCAGGGAATTGCCTCACTGACAAGCTGTATGCCACCTTGGATCCTGGTATCAATTTTAAGAGCGATGAAGTCCTGGGCCCTATCTATTCTATAGCATTTTCACTACGGTCCAAGAGGCTTCCTTTCCTCTGGATAGAAAAAGACCTGTTTCTATGATCTATTCTTGATAGAGCAGATCAAAGATGGGAACACGCAAACATCAATTGCTTACCCCAGTCAATGGGGACAAAACCAGAAGTGTTGAAGAAAGCAGTTCTCCCTCTGACAGAGGTCATGACTTCCTAGCTGAGTAACTTTTCTCCAGAAGTACAGGCAGATGCTTCTTTGGAAAGAACCAGCTTGTACTGAATGATACCTATCAATTCATTGCTCCTGCAAGAGTAGGAGCCACCCCCTGAGCTCAAACTACTAACACGGAAGGAAAGAAACAGCTCGCTCACAGATAGAAATGGCAGAAGTACTTCAGCAATATGGTAAGCCCACTATTTACTTGTAAGTGCCGTAAGCTATCTGATATACCCCACTTCCCCCACAAACACCATTGCAAGCAAAGAATAAGGAGAATTATTTTCCTCAGATCACCTTCTGAAACGGCTTTCACCTATATAAGTAGTTTAAGCTATTGCTGCTTTTCTTCTCGACGTGGAGATGCGGAGAACCTCAACAACCCTCCCAGAGCAGCTCACCCCCCAGCCTAGCGCTCATCTTCCCTGCTTTAGTTTCTGGAAAGAGAACAGGGATAATTGCAAACTCTTGTAATTGGAAACCAGGTCATCTATCCACCAAGCAGAAACAACAGTACGCTGTTAATAGCTTCTCTCTTTGCTTAGATTCAAAAGCAAGCTTGTTTTGGGCACTAAGCTGGCAATATCCAAAAAGAGTAGCAGTTACTTGCAAATACTCTCTGCCATTGAATTCTACCTCCTGCAAATACTGGAAGTAGAGAGTTTCAGGAGCTATTACTCAGTTTCACCACTGAAGGCAGTTAAAATTTGCAATAACTGCCATTCTTCTAGACTGAAGAACAAACAGGCAGGATGTTTCCAGAGCACTGAGATGACTGGAAACCCACTGAGATGACTGGAAACCTGCTGGAAGCACCTATTTCTGAAATCCAAATGTTACAAGTTATCTCATGCAGGACTCTAGCAAGAACAAAGACAATGTTCTCCACCACCCCTTCCCTAGCGACAAGGGGTTATTATCTCCATTCCCCCCACCCGCCATTTCTGAAGTTTATTGTAAATAAGATGCTGTATCTTTGCTTCTTACATTCAGTTAAGTAGTTCTGCACACAGCAACTTGTCCCAAGCCATTTAATACAGCAGTCTTATCAGCAAGAGCCAGCTTTGGCTTTGTAAGGAAAATAATCAGGTTATATTCACTTAATCCAAATGTATCTGCTTTAATTTGAAGTATATTGACTTGATAATTATGTGTGAATGTACAAGTGTTTCACAAATACAACTGTGTTCATGGAACTGTGCATTATATAATTTTTTATGTATTTAACTGCTTACAAGTGCTCCAGATAGTAGAGATTTAAAAAAAAAAAATATTCCTCTATCAAAAAAAAATAAAGGAATCAAACTGGTGTTTGTGAAGCCAAAATTTGTCCACGTAAAGTTCACTTAGAGGATACTTCTTTTGTAAATAATGAATTCACACCTTAATCACTCTATTTTCTGCAACTAAGTGCTCAGATAAGTGCTCCCACCACTTGGACCATTGTACCGGGAGTTCATTCTGCATCTTCCACTACACAGCACAGGACCAAGGCCGACTCGGCCAGTGGGAGTTTGAGCAAGATCAAACACTAAGGAAGAGATCTGCGCTGCACTGCTTTTCTGGCATTCCCCCCCACCCCCACCCCCCCCATTTTTTTGGAAGTGGAGCAGAAACTTCTTAAATCAAATGAACCTGGAATGTACTTACAGCCCTTCCTGAACACTACTTCAAATAGAAATGCCAGCTTCCAGGCTCTGACAGAACGACAAGATACTACAAACAAAAACCCCTTCACACAAAAAAAAAAAAAAAAGGCATAGCAACAAATGTCAAGAGCAAGAGCAGATGTTATTCTCATCCTCTGTGTCTAGATCACAAACTGATTAAACCGACTTTGTTGTTTGTTTTTTAAAATAGAGGGAAGGCATGCGTCTTCTCACTGAAGGGGCAGAGGGGCAGCTGCAGCATCTCTTTAAAGTATAGCCCCAGGATTCCATCTCCCTATAGAGACCATTATTTCCTTGACTTTAATTTCCTAAGCATACCCACTCAAAACCTTGTTCTTTTCCCCTTCATAATATAAATACACTTTTCTGTTGAACCAAGTCTATATCAAATATCAGGAAACAGTACCACACACTGACAATGACATCGGGAAGTAATTAACAAATGCTGACTTATATCTTATTTTCATCCAGCACACACAATTCCAAAAAATGAACGTAATATTCTTATCTCCTATGGTCTGAATTTCAGCAAGCTAGAAAGAACACCTGAGAATGGCAACAGAATGATACCCCAGAACTTTTTCAGCACCTCTACAGGACTATATTGTGTGCTGGGCGTCTTCAATTATTTCCCAGGAATCTGTTATCGAGTTTAGAATTTTACTTATACTTTAACACTATGTAATGATCCTGTTATCCAAGATTTAACCAAGTCAGATCAGTTAGGAGTTTATAGATGTCAGTATGCATTACCTTACCTAGGAGTAAGGGACAAACTAAATCACTTAGTTTAATAAACTGACTGAAATGAAATCCTGGAAGTTGCTCATGAAACAACAGACTCCATATACAGCAATACAGTCGGTGACAGCTTATTTTTAGTTTTCAGTGTTTTCTTTTAATTTTACTTCTGCAACTAGCACAGAGCTGGGGAGAAGTATCTCAAATTTCACACTCACACAGCCACGGGTCTTTTTCTTTCAATAGTTCATCTGAAATTTCTATTTGATTTTCATATAATCACCTACAGAAAACTAATTACATAGCAACACACATCTGACATTACTTACGCTCTAGATTTGACAGTGTTACTTTTGCTTTGTCATTGAAAAACAAAATAATAAATCACATTAATGTTTTCACTGCCTGAAAAATGCTTATACTTAAAATGAGATTTATTTCATTTTAAGATAATACCAGCTGAATTTTCCATGTTCCTGTTGCAGCAATCATCTTACCGGGTTTTATGATACCATTAAATCTCTTCGGCACAAATGAGAAGTCCGATCCATGGGTGGGCATTCCTCTTTGCCCCGCTAATTCCAAGGTGATCTGAGCTGGGACATGGCTAAGAGCTCTTCTTAGGGAGACTTTTCCAAACAGCAAGAACAAGCTGGCATCAGAGCTGATGATCTCCCACCATTCTAGGGTACCAGGCTCCCTGACCTCAGGGTAGTCACCTTGTTCACCCACCCTTCTCCAAGGATGCCAACTCAGTGATCCTAAAAAAAATAGCAAAGCTCCTTTCCCCCAGACTTTTGCTGGAGAGAGAAGACCATTACTACCCAAGACAAAAGGAGAAATATACTCTACTTTAATGGCACATCATCTGGTCTCCATTTAGCATACAGATAGTAATTGATTCCGAGAAGAGGAGGGGAGCAGCTGGATGAAAACAGGGACACCGCAGTAGGGTCACAGAAAGGAGTACACCAAGCTCGATCCTGAACTCAAGATGGGGAACTATTCAGTTGCACAAAGCACCTACAGTTGCAATTCTCCTGGTCAACTGCTCACCGCTATGCAAACTTTTCCAATTTGAATTCCAAGCCCGATTATCTCTGCCTTTGTTAATTGCCCTCTCAAGCTAACCAGGCCAGTACCGAGGTCCCCACGCTCACACAAACACACGCTGGTGGTGGCAGGTTCCAGGCAAACTCAGCGGTTCACCGCAGGAGCTACCCACAGGAGCACTTAACGAGAAGCGTATCACTTAAAGCATATTCTATTTGCATTAACCCATTAGCTTAACAGAGAAACTGCTGTCAGCATTACGCAGTTCGCTAACTAGCGGGGAGTACTCAAGCACACCATGACAATAACGCCAGTGGTATCACAGGTCTTTGACTACACCACATCTTAATGATAACTGACAATATTTTGATAATGAAATTAAAGAGTGACAGCATAAGCAACAGGACAATAAAGCATTCATTATATCATAACCATAAGTCATAAGGGAAAATACATATTGGTTTCCCCAGATACACAAGAAAACATTGACTTTGTACAAAGGCATATTTTTGAAAAAAATAAGTTGATGTGTGGCACATTTCTTCATGTGGATGCCTTAAAAAGGAATTTGTATTTAAGTTCACTAGTCATTTGCCATTTTCTCCTTATTTGCTGTGTATCTCCGCAATACCTGGAAGCACTATGTTCTTCCAGAGTCCCATTATAAGAAAAATTCAATAGATTACTTACGCATTAGGTTGTAAATGTGCTTTTCTGCAACATGTTCCGTAAACAGCTTTATAAGGTCATCTTTTAAGTCTCTGTTAAGCTTGGTTTCTATGTAAAATTTATTCTGGAAAATAAGACAGAAATTTTCACGTTTGTTTTTCATAATAGCAAACAAAGTAAACTTACTTTTTCCCTGAATAAAAATAGTTCAAAATTTTAAAGTTCTAGAATATTTGACCTGTAAAGTACCTCCTTGGTGACTGCATTCATATTAAATAGAATATTCCTGTACAACAGAACTCTATGTGTCTAAAATTAAGAATGCATATAGTACTATTGGTAACAAGTCTACTCACATACAGGCATGTATTTATTTATCTTTTTTTACTTTATCTACAGATGTATCTGCATATGTATCCAGACTGGGGAGTTTGAAGAAAAAAACCACTGTATTTTAGAACTTTATAAACACTCTAACACCAAAATAGGGCTGGACATCATGTTTATAACAAAAGAAAACATTTTAACCGATGTCTAAAAGTGATTAAACCATTAAAATAGGTATGTTACAATAGTAAATCATCAGTACAGCTATCCACTTCTGTGGTTCATCAGTAATCTCAGAGGACAGCTGCTACTCAGAACTAATCATCTGTGGAAACAAGTGATATATACAAATCTATAGAAAACTGAAGTACATGAGTATTTTTTTTTATTCAATTATCTTGACCCACTCAGCATTCATAATAAATTCAACTCTTCAACCCTCAAAGGAAATTCTATTCATGAGTTCCTCGAGGGCCTCTACACCTTATGTACTATTTGGTGTTATCCCTCAGTTCCCAGCCTGCAATTAACAGTAAGACCTCTTGTCTGTATTTTATTCATACGTGGGTTTTAAATGCTGGAAAAAAATGACTGTTTCAAGATAAATCTTCTATCGGTACAACACTAACATGGAAGCAGAGCAACTGAATTCACCTGGACAACTTACGTAAAAGAATTAAACAGGTACTATAATAGAAAATCAACTTAATCAAAAATAATGCACTGGAACACTTATCTGAGAGATTTACTAGAGAAAGGGATATCCTAAGGGAGAAAGGTTTTTCCCTATTTTAAAATCAAGTCATTCTCCTATTCACTAAAGCATTTAACAAAACGGGAACAAACCCTCAGAACACTATTAGAGCAATCCTTACATTTTTTGGTGAAAGCCATTCTCTTGGCCATTACCATAACTACACATACACCGTAATAAACTATCCATGCAGAAACCACTTAAATTTTCGAGGCAAGCATTCAGCAGCAGTTATTTACCTTTAATGAAAACTGAGCCGTTAGGACAAAGGTAATCCAAGGGCTGAATGCCCCCACTGAAGTTTGACTTTGTTGCAGTGATGGACAACAATCGTAAAAAAAGATTTAAAAAAAAAGTTAATACCTTCCTACTGGCATTTCCCTCCCTGAAGCTCTCCGACCTGCAGAGGTTTTGTCAAGGGCTGTTAGCTGTTTACCCCTCCTATGGGCCTGCTCTTGAACAGAGATCGAGGGAAAGGCTCTGCAGACAGAATAACCTGTCCTGTAAGAAACAAACTTAATTTCCACTATTTTGGTCAATGGTGAATTGCTATTGCAACAGAAAGTCACAGCAGCTGAAGATACACACCCTTCTAGGAAGTGTTGCATTATACACCATACTAGAGGCTCTCCTCAGACCTAAACCATTTCCACCTTGAGCTTCCCGAGCACATACTGCCACGTACCTACTGGTGCGACACACAGGAGTGACCAGAGCGTCCCAGCACAAGGCTACTGACCCAAACCAAACCTGGCAATGTCAAACCGCTGATCTTTATGAGCTCACAGATAAGATGCACCTAGCTAAGGAATAACTTACTCTGTTCCTTTCCCAGCCTCAAAACCTTCTTACATTAAAAGCTGCTGGCAACATGTGCAAACTGTGCTGCTTCATTTTGTTCAAGAGTTGGAAAGTCTATACCTTAAGTTGTATAACTAGAAAAGCAACAAAAAGAAACCCCAGGAGTTTCAAGCTGAAGAGTTAGAATACAGTACTTATACACTGAACTACTGTGAAACACCCTTCACTTGTGCTCACTTGGAAACACCTTTCCCAAAAAGATGCTATACTTGCATGAATTCAAATAGACAATGAAAAATCATCTAAAATAAGTACTTCATTTCTAATCCACAGCGCTGAAAGGAGATAGCAGGAGAGCTGTCACCTTCCCTATTCTTGTTAGTGGAAAACCAAGACGACTTTCTGTATAAGATGTCACTACCTAGGCTGTACCAGTATTCCTGGAAAAGAATACCAAGTCACCTAAAGGTCTAACTGACAGGTAAAAGCAGATACCAATATCTGAGAAAGTTCGATATAAGCATTTCTACTACAAACCACCACATCATAAAGCAACGTGGCAAATGTTAAAAGACATAATTGTGTTAATATTATTAAAAGGCAAGCAATAAATACTTGAAAGAGAAAAAACAGTATATAAGGGTGCTCATCTCAACCACATATATATATGCACACTATATTTGTGTATACACCTACTTGTGTGTGCTGATGAGCAATGAAGCACAATATCACACAGTAACAACAGGCGTATTTTAGAGGCAACTAAAAATTCTTAACTATCTTAAAACCACAGTGCTCCCACAAATGTTAGACTCATTTCATGCCACAAGATAACAGATTTTCAGCTACGCCTCTAAGTACAATTAACAATTGAGAACCTTTTAAAAAAAGTATATCATCTAAGTGCCAATTTTAATTTTTCTTGATGTGGAAATATGTTTTTATTCATTCATCTGTGCAGCATATGTACAATCTGTAAGCATCCAGAACAACCTCATTTAGATTTACAAAGCAAACAGTTATTCCCTAGGAATTATTCTTAGGAATAAAGCACTGTGTGCTAAACTGACTTCCATCTTAATTTGCTTTATCTGAGGTTGCTTCCCAGAACTTTTGAAGGAGCTTAAACCCACAGAATTTTGGAGGGACAAAAGTGCTTTGGGCCTTCATGCTTTCTTGAAAATGCCACTGCAGGAGCATCAGACTGAAAAAATCCATCAGCACGTGGAAAAAGAAAACCACTAGTGCCCCTAGCAAAAGGAGGAAAAAAAGAAAACTCCCTCAATTGCAAAGTCAGTGCCCTCTCAACCATCACTCAAGGTAACCCTGAAACACCCTTGGTCACCACATACAAGCAGGTTAAGAAAAAACCTTTCCTGTATTCCCACCGTTCACACACAAGAACATGGTTTGGAATACACCAGGAAAAAAGAAGAAAAGTGCTGCTGTTGATACCAAAACACACCAGACTAAGCCTAAGGCAATGCCTATTTTGGCCACCAAGGTACAAAAACATGTTCCAGTTGTCCAAAAAAATAAAAAAAAAAAAAAAAACACCTTTCCTTGGCCTCCTAGATTTTTAAATATTTAAATGCCTATTAAAAGTTTTCCTAAGCAGCAATATAATTATCCTTTCGGAAGAAAATTTATCAGTGCAACTCGGCAGTCTTGGAAACTCCTGATGAAAGTAATCACATCACTACCACAAAAGGAAAGACCTGCCATCTCTGACAAAAAGGCAGAGTTCAACAATTTAGTCCACTTAAAAATACATTGAAAGTATCTATTAAAGTAACTGCAAAGCTGTTATTTATATGGTAGATAATTAGGCTTTCACCTCTTGCAATTGTTTTTTAATTGTATTTTCTTGCATTAAAAAAAAAAGGAAAATGTTGCTATATGAGAGAAAACTTGATCAGGTGCTACAATGTAAAATTGCAAGAGTGGCTGTGCATAAAAGTACTTCCAAAGGCACACAGGAAAAAAAAATTAAGAGAGGAGAACATTTTTCGTCCTGACTTGTCTAGAGATATTTTCCATATCGTGCACAACACTGATCAATAAATTATTTCAGGGAAAAAGCATGAGATTTAATTAGACATTAGCCTTCAAAACCAGCTATATAGCTGAGCCAAAGCAGCACTGCATTTGGCAGCAAGAGGAACTAACACATAACTCACTAACTCTCAGGCCTAACTTGAATTAAGTCACTTAAATGAGAAAGTGTTTGCAGGAACAGAGTTTTACTGCCTGAAGAAATCACCAGTCATGCTTTTAAGAAGCTCCTCCTTCAAAATGATAGAGTACTTTCACTTTTCTTCTCAAATAAAACAAAATCACTGTCTAACTATTAATTTTACAGGTGTGTTTATTACTCATTAACCATTTTTACTACATTCAGATACCAGACTCGAACTCTAAAAAAGAAACGATGGGATACAAAGCACACCTCATTTGAAGATACAAACACCACACCACAACTGCGTACAAAGGAAGACAAGGTACAATTGCTGAGTAGATTTCCATATCTGGTCTTATAAAGTTTATAATGATAAAATCTGTCTGTTTATACGTCTATCATGAACATTCTTTTAATGTTAGTTACTGCAATCTTAATTGTTAAGGATGGCTTTTGACCTCTGCGATGGAGGAACCTCCGTGACAGATCTGAGCATTCAATAAAAGCACACACCTCAACAGCTTATCTCCATTTCGAAACGGATATTAAATTATGAGATTGCTTTAACACCTGCCTGCAATAAAAAAGTGTGCAACAAGCGCACACACAGCTGAAAAAATGGCTAGCATTTAAAAATAGAAGGCAACCAGGGAGAAAAAGCCTCTTCCTAGTTTTTAATGCAACAAATCTGTATGGTGACACTACCCTGAAAGACTGTAGCAAATCACCTGGTTTTCAGTGCATTCACTGAACCACAGGAGATCCTTCTAACAGACACTGCTTCCCAAACTTTACGAAGCTACCAATGGGAACAATTCTGAGAGTCTGAGATTCATTTAAAGAAAAAAACCAAAATATTTAAACTGACTTAGATTTTAAAAAAAAAAAAAAAAATTCCCCCCCCAACAAGTATTTCCTTTTTCTTTTTATTTATTCCTAAGTGATGCCAATACAAGGACGGTTTCTGGGAGAAGGGCAGATTTCGAGCTTAAGTTATCATTACCATAAAAAAAGCAATAAAAGTCTTGGCACTTTGAGAAAAACAATGCAAATTATCAACTTCTTCAGAGGTATAGAAGACTTCAGAAATTAGAAAATCAGGATGACAAACACATATGCTTTCTGAACCTGCCAAGTATTCCTGAGAGTGCTATGAACATAAGTTTGTCTTCTTCCAGTCAACACTCTGAATTGCTTTATCAAGTGACACAGACATTTCCAAGAGACCTTTCTTTCTGTCTTGTCTGAAACTGTGCAATTTAAAGGCAAGAAGCAATCACCTTTGTAACCTGTCCAAACTACCAAGCCAAGACATAGCAAGCCAGTAAAATCTTTGTTCAAAAAGATACAAACAATGACCTAACTGTTTGGGAAGACTTTTTTTCCATTCAAAACAAAAACAGTTCACCCCACTCCCAGGCAAGAAATATTAGGGCAGAAATCAGCTGCCAAACCGTACATTTAAAAGCACGGCTTTCCCTTCCTTGTCCCACACAGCTTGATCAGTACTGTTATGCAGGTAGCAAAACCAGGCACGAAGCATAAGTTCTACAAGTTAAAAATCATTATAGCTGCATTTTATTCTTTTCACTTTCAGTCAGCATCTTGCGTACGGACATACTTTATTTGAAAATAATTTTCTAAAACTTACCATATATATGAAAAGAGGCACAATGCTCTGCAATGCTCCCATATACTGTCCAAGAGCTACGTTAAATCTTTCAATATAGAGATCTGGAGGGCTGGCCTGCAAGAAACCGTAAAAGTCAGGTTGTAATTTGAACAAGAGAAAGATCTGGAACAGTATGGGCTATGCTTTCATAGCAAACTCAAAAAACTACAAAGTATTTGATACACTAAGTCCACACAAAGCAAGCCACACATCATTCCAGAGTTTCTGCTACAACTCCCTCCAGCAAAACCAGTTTTCTTCAGTAACTGGTTTTCGCCTATGACTACGCGTCAGTGCCCAGCAAAAGGTGCATTCAGTAAGAAACAGATTATGTCTGTAACAAACTAGCGTTTAGCATATGCAAATACTAACACTTATTAAAGACCAGACCTTCGTTTTGAAAGAACTGTCAGTGCCTAAAATCCATAACCACATTCAGCAAGTGCTGCGGTGTGTGCTGCGACCCCCCTGCAGGCTTTTACTCTGAGAGAGCAGGGTGGCATTAAACCGCATCTGAGCTGGCAGCGGCTCATCCTCCAGCTCCAGGGAGCACCGTCCTTCACAGAAAACACGTTTCAGTTTTTGCTGTGTCACCTAGGGCAAGGCAAATATTCAGGGTTTTCAGCTGGAGGGACTAGGAAGCAGCATCTTCAGATCAAGCTCTGCATCTGGGGTCCTGCGCCCCAGATCAGGCCCATGGAAATCTGCTGCAGACACAGCATCGCCCTGCAGCCCCAAGCAAAACTTTGCTACACAAAATGTGAAGGTGACAACTTTACAATAGGCCACATAGCGCTAAATAGCACTGCTACTTTCTGCGTACAATACCATCTTTCCCAAAGCAGGAAATAACGAAGCTAAAAAGATCTGTTCCTCAGCAAGCTAAGTTAAATTGAGACAGGAACCTGAAAAATGGGAAGAACTAACCTCTGTTTCTTTTCTAAATATTTATTTGGAGGGATGCAGGGGAGCTGCGTTAGAGCATTCAGGAGTGCACTTACGCACCCAGGGATGGAAGCAGAGATGGAGTAACATGTTCCTCCACTATCCCCCTCTCTCCATGCCAACCCACCCCCTTACAGCGCTCTGCCTCTGGCCCAGCTCGCCTCTGCTTTTCAGAGGAGGGGGCAGCTACCTGCCTGAGTTCCTGCTGTTCATATACAGTTACACACCTATACACAATGTTCTTGCTAGTGAGAAGCAAAACTCTTCCCTTGCACCGTTTTCCTCTCCAACAGTGCAAAGCCAGAAGAGGATGGAGAACGCAGCAGCAACCGTGACCTTGCAAGAAAACAAGCTCAAAGATTTTTCTAAAGCCAGAAGTGTCTGTGGCATGAGAAACGCTCAAGGCCAGCTACGCCTCAACCACCTTATCAGAACTTAAAGCTCTTATCTTTACAAAGCAGATTTTTCAGCCTTTATATGGAAATCCATCAGGGGCTCTAAGAGAACAGTTAAAATTTATGTTGACTTTTTGCTCTATTAAGTATTCTAAATTTATAAAAGTTTTTTTCCCTTTAAACTAGCTTCTCTTGCCTCCCTCGTTAATATGCTTAATGAACACATGGGTAATTTTCACAGCAAACACCAATACAGAGCAGAAGCTTCAGAAAGGAAAGCAAAACTGGCAAAGGAATAAAGAGTGTTATTCCATATGCTGTTGCCAAAGGTTATATATGGTTATTCCTCATTTTGATCCTAAGTTTTTAATCTTATTGCAGATGCAGTTCTCAGGGGTGGCCAAACAAGTTTTAGTTCAAAATGCCAACAACGTATAGAAGTGGCTACGAACTCGAAGGGCTCCCTTTCACATATAGTTACACGTATAATTGGTTGCAAATAACATGCAATGAAATCTGCATTTCTAAGCAGTATGTATTCCTGCTTCACTCCTTTTTAACCTCAACTTTAACCATGGTTATACTCTCTGATTTGCGAAGGCTTGTATACAGCTTCTAAGATTAAAGAAAAAGGAAAATTCTACTTCAAAGAACATGCCAGACAAAAGGAGACCACAGCCTGACCCAGGGCACCACTCTTCTCTCACTGACAGTTTGCGCTTTTCATTAAAGCAAAACAAAAAACCTCAACACCAAAAAACAGAGACAGAAGTTGTTCGGACAGTATGTGATTTAATCTCATGAACACTCTAGGCTACGGTGTACAGCCAGCCTGGCACCCTTTTTACAAGGGACAGCAAGGATTGATAGCTTTTTCCTCCACTGAAGATGAAAACTCTGCTAGTTCACCTCACAAAGCCTATGTTACATTAAAATTAATGTTTTAAGAAGGAAAACCAAGGAAGGTATCCTAATGGAACAACAACAACAGGTAGCCTAATGGAAGGATACCTGTTGACCACCACCCTGCAACCAAGAGGAAAAACAACTGCTCTATATGAAGACAAAGCTAAGAAAAGTCCTGACAGCTTCAGGGGAAGCGCTCACTAGTGTCAGGCAATAATCAGGCCTCGGTCTTAACCTCTGGAGTGCAAAATCACGGTGTTAACTGCTTTATCAGCATGAGATGTTACCTTTGAGTTTTATTCTCCTGGTAGTGTTTCATGTCAAGGCTCAACAGTCAAGAAACTAACAGGAAAGCACACACTACCAGTCTCCTCAGTTATTGCTTGGCTGGTAAACTAACAAAAAACCCAAGCCAAAGAGAAATCAATAATGGTATTTTCACAACTCATCTATGAATTATCATAATCTGTGTGGGGAAAACCAGAACCATCTGTTTTCTGTTCATTAGGGTGTTACTGTGAGGCTGCTCAAAACTGCTAGGCTGAAATCAATTACTTGTTTGAGCACAGGAACTTTCTCCGTATCTCTACGTTCACACTAATAGTACAGTAACTGAAGTGGGACTGGCTTTATATAAACTACATTAATTTTATAAACTGAAAAGCACAGCACCAAATTCATAAGTAAATACATGCTAAGATTTTTCTATTAAATGGCCATCATTAGAGAAGAAATTGCTTTTTAAAAAAAAATCTATATTTCTTCAACTATAGCTATTATTAAAAAAAAATAGCAGTGCTTAGGCTGACATTTTTCAGTCTTGGTCTTAGTCCAGAAAAGATAACACGTACATTCAGCTGTTTTAATTACAGGGGAGGGGCAGAATTAAGCATGACATTTACTTCTTACAACTCCCCAGGAAATATTAAGTCTTTAAAAACCACTGCTATCTTTCCTGAGGGATCCACTACAGAGGCTCTTCAAAGAAAGAAAAATAGACTGCTAGCCTAAAGTTTTCCAGGAAGGAAATCTCTGTATTTCTCAAATTGTGATACAGTTGCACTAGCTTAATATCTTTAATTTGGTTGTGAGTCAACTATTCCTTCGCATCAAATACTATGGCTGCTGATAAAAAGCTACTGTTAAGGACATCATTTAATCTCCTTACACACCACGGTGAACATCTCAGCACCAAGAGAAACGAGAAGTGACAAGAAAATACATTTGATAAAGGATGACATACAAGACAGACATCTTCAAACAAAAGAAGCAATTAAAGACCTGGATATACTATATTACCCTTCCCTTATTTGAAATCTGCTATCTAGGCATTTCAATGAACTTGTGAGCAAGAAACTATACATGAAAAAGATGTGGTTTTTTTCAGTTTGAATATTATTCTTTGACTGAACACATGAATGAAACCAGAAGACATGCTGCTGGCTCAAGACAATGCAGAAATGGCTCACAAAACGAGAAACAGTGACAACAGTTCTTTGCTTGAGGAACACAAATTTAATCTGTTTATGAATAGTCGCCTGGCACAATCAGCAATATATTCAGTAAAGCTTACATTCCTATGTTGAATGGGCAGTTCCATTTTCCTGGGAACATGCTCACTGCCAAAATGCCAGCCTACATGCTGCAGCACCTCTCCCACGCCTGCCAAGCGAAAAGGGAGAATGGCTCTGACTACACAAATTAAGCTGCTATTCATCTAAGTGGTCTGAATCTTTTAAACCAGTTTTTGTTGTTTCTCAAGAAAACGTAATTTGTTTACTTTGCTTTGCAGACAATTTATGTGATGCCCAGGTCTATCTCACTAGACTATTAAAACTTTCTGCAAAAACCAGTCATTGAGCCAAAGTATAATTCATTCGAAAACTGACTGCGTCTTCCTATTTGAGTCTCCACTCAGAACTGTTCAAAGCTGTACAGCATCGTGACATGCTCTTGTATAATTGTCTTCGAGCAGGGTAGCAGATGTAGGCCATGTCTCTATTGCCATTCTACACGATTGTGAACAAAAAGACATTGTATCTAAGGACCATCAAAACTCTATTTAATAGTAAGAAATCTTCAGAACCTTCTCCATCTAGTAAACGCATCTTCACTTGTGCTGTATTAACTCATATCTTTCTGTAATCACATCAGGGTCCGTAGCAGCCAGTGTAGTGGGGCAAAGAACTAAAAATGACTGCAGGAATACAAGCCTTTTGGAAAAGCTGCAGGCAAGGATACTTTTCGCAGGTTAGCTTGCTCTTGGCAATTATTTTTTATGGCAATTCTGGCAACACGGTGACCCCCACCTCTACCTCAAGTCCAAAGCCATCTTTTTGATGTTCACACACGAAGATGCACACATTTCTAACACTTCTGGTTTCTGCCATCTGAGTTCTACTAGTGGATCATTCATTTGATACGATTCAATTCAGTGTGATTCACAGCATTAAAGTCTTGTTTCACACACAATTAAGCAATGTTCCCCAGCAAAACTGATGAATAAACGCCTACAGCTTTCGATGTCTGGGGTTTGTTGTTGTTTGGGTTTTTTTTCCCCTTTTAAATATTATGGACCAAATAAATGGCCAGTCTGAATCTCCTTTTTAAAAAATGGACTGTCGATATTAACAGGTAATGCAGTTGACCCAAATGGACTTTCAGACACACTAGTGATTTAGCATATTGAATATTAAAAGAGTTGGGAAATGCACGTTCTCAGTTTCCATTTTCCACCTGCTTCTGATCTTTTCAATAGGCAGAACGTAGAGGAGGCAGATTTGTTTTCTACGCAGGTGTTTGAGAAACTACTGCAACTATGGAAATTATTTCAGCTGATCAACTCATTACAGACTAATGAGAGTCCATTTGAGTGTTATTTCTATGCTAGAAGAGATGAGACATGACTCGTGAAGAAGGCTCGATATTTCTCAGTTAGGTAGCAAGTCAGACAATGCCCACACAGGCAGTGTAAATAAAAATGGGCTTCTTCATACGGATGGAGCATATAAACCCAGCCTCCCACAAATACATTACTGAAGCCTAATCTTTACTTCATTATCAATCTGATTTACCAAGTTTACACAAAACCAGCCATAGAAGATTTTGTCAAAGGTTATAGTTTACAGACTGGCGTAAGTGTTCAATTACAATATAGCACTATATAAATGTAATGTGATCATCAGTGTACCTTGGAAGGAAAGTAAAATATATCTACAAATCAATCCGGGGTAAAATAAAAGTATAGATAAAAGTACAAAATTAAAGTATAAATATCAAGAACTACTACGAGGTGGTACCCAATACATAACTCTGCCCACAGCCAGAAGCTCAGTTTTACCAATCCCTCAACACACTACTTGGATGCATTTTTATACCCCCCTCACTAAACACAAAGCTCACAAGATAAACGTGACATGCCACCCGAGCTTCATGCTTTTACTCCTGTCATCAGGAGAAATACTGAAAGTTACGCAACTGTTTCAAAAAGACAAACAAGGAAGTTCAGAACTTAATCTGAAGTTTGGAGCAAGGCATCGACAGCCGTACTGAATATCAGGTCAGTAACTATCAGATTAATGCTTCAGAAAGAGTCGGGGCAGGAGATTACAGATGGCAAAACTCCACGTAATCACGGGAGACAAGTGGAAGGTAAACGTGAGACAGAAGGAAAAGGCAAGGAAGGAACAGGTTGTCCACAACAGATATTACTGACATTTTTAAGAACAGATGGCAACCAACAGTGACGTGATACAAGGCACTCAGTTCCCAGAGATTTGGCAGTCCTCAAAATACAGTAACCTGACTCCAATGCATATTTTTCCATGAAAACAATAGGTGAGAGGTATTTTCATACACTGCACTCACTGGTTTGAGAGCTGTCGAGACAGAAGGCTGAGAAATTGTAAGGATTAATCTGCAGCAGGAAACCTTTCTGGCACTGCAGTGAAGGCCCTAAATCTGCAGGTCCTGGGGGCCACAGAGCAACCATGCTAATTACCTACCAACTGCTCAGTTCCATCATGTTCATTATAAAAAAAATACATATTATTCATAATTAAAAAAAACCCATACCTACATACATATCTCAAGACATAACAAAGGAGAAAAACCTCAAGCCGTCTGGAGTGTTCAAGAGCGTAAGCGTGTTATCAGCAATTGGTTCCAAATTTAATCCAATGCTTTTAGGCAGATGGAGTTTAAGCAAGAAATTCTGGTGGTTTAGCTCTACCACTTCTGCTTGATTTAAAATAGAAACAACGTAAGCAAACCAGTGTTTATTTACTCAGAGAAGGATTGATTCCCACTTATTAACTTCAACAAACATAAAAATTCCATATAGTTAGTGAACTCAACCATTTCTGGTCAAGACAAAAAAAACTCCACAACGCTCACAAAAAAACAATAGATCCCTTTTCCTCTTTTCTCTAAAGAAAAAGAGTGCAACATGACGAAGAACTGCTTTTCAGCTTTCTGTCACTTCTTAAAGGAATTATTGAGATTATTCTAACCAAAATGAAAATATTCCACTGCACTTGCACAAGAAAGCTGCTTCTGTCACGGGCCAGCTCAATGCCTCGGTGCATTCTGATTGTCAGTGCTTAAAGTATTTTGCAGTGTCTTTTGCTGAAGAGACGAGTAACAGGCAGAGTACTTGATTTTAAATTACTTTATCACAGTAGGTAAGAATAAATTAAGCCAGAAACAATAGTGCCTAATGCAAATACAGTTTTCTTCGGTTTAAAATGAGATATATTTAATTTGAAAGTATACGCCTGTGTATCCACCCTACTTCATACATCTGAATGACTCAGCACTTACCGACAAAAACAGCTGTCATACTTTTAAACCATAACATAATGGGCTATGTTTATTACTGATAAAATGTTCCCAAATAAAGCATCTTGGAAAAAAAGTCATCTGTATACTACAAGCTTCACAGACCTCAAAACAACAGGAAACATGTTCATTTGTGTTTTCTGCAGCCACCCTTTTTTTTTTTTTTTNTCTGATCAATTCAAGAATTCGGGAAATTTAATTCTCAATTACTGGAAGCTCCACATGGCAAAACTCAGTCTTACTAATGCAGAGAAACTGGTCAGGCATCAATTGCAAGAACAGAAGGCAATCCTTGCTCAGAGTCTTTCCATAACTGAAACAGCCTGAAGAAAGAATCATTTACTTACGCACACGGCAAGATGGGAGCTAGAAATGTCTTGGGATATAGGAGGCCCTATATGAAAAAGCTGATGGTCTGATGACAAGCAATTCATCTTATCTAAATGTACTACCACCCATCAGGCAACGTCCACTGCTTTTCACCCAATGTCTAACATCAGCCCACCCACATTTTCATAATGCCTCTGCCACCACTGGAAATTATTACTTTTTTTTTTTAGGTGAAAACTTGTAAATCAGACCTTTGGGATTGCATGTGGTGACAAACAGCAATGCCACACAAGGTGGCCTGCAATCTGGAAGAGCAGAAGTCATGCAGTAGATGACCAGGGAGTGTCACACGTCCCTGTGTGACCCTGGCACAGCACCCCAGACACCCAGCTCAGGACACCCGAGTGCCCGCCACTCCGCTGACTTCAGCTGGTCGGGCAAGCTGAGGGCTAAGCACACGGGGAGGAATATGGGGAGTTTCTGCAGCGAATGCCTCACAGGAAGAAGACAAACTCCAATAAGGCTAGAGGCATGCAAGAGGCCACGCAAGAGCAAGTCTGACCGGTCCCTTGGGATGCTCCCACTTTTACTCTTTGGTATCTGACAGTTTTACTGCTTTTGTGTTGATGTGTGGTTCTTTTAGAAAACAGCTTGCTCTGACATGTTGGTTACACGCAGATATTCTGCAATCCACCTGCCACTAAACTGTTGCACTTCTATGCAAAATAGTTGCTCGGCTTGTCCAGAGTAAGACATTGCATTTGCCTGCTATTTCAGTTTTCATGACCATCTGCTTTCTTACACAAACCAACATTCCTGCTTATATGGGGCTACATTTGCATCCCTGTATCTAAAAAAAAATAAAAATTATCTTGCATCAAGTCACATCTTGCCAATTAAACAGAACTCTGCAATTAGATTAAATATTGTTGGCAGGCAGAATGAGTTTATGTCAGAGAAAGCAAAACACCACATATTGTGCATTACAAGGATTTGCATACACAGGGGGTTTTTTTATTGTTGACTGTGTGAACCAGAAACTTCCAAGTGACCAACATTTACAAAGTAGTTTGTTGTTGTTGCTAAGGTAAAGATCTAGCACCACATTTTCAACATAAAACCCAAGTGACTACATGTCATCAAAATGTATTAAGATCAAACATGTATCGGAATATTAAAATATATTGCAGTAAAGTAATTTCTTAAGAGTAAATTTCACAACACACAGTTAAGACAGTTTCTTTACAGGACAATTTTCTAAGGCACGTGAGTTTTACTTCAAGGAGCTCAAAAAGATCGATTCACCATCCAAAACCAAAGTCATGTTCGCATCAGACAAAACCCACCTGACACACTCAAAGATGTTATCACGTTACATTACAGTCCTCCTGCCACAAGGTGTGTCTAACCTACGTAAGGGAACTTTTGCAAGACAAAGGTTGCATTAAATAGTTGTCTCAATTACTCTTTCAACAGCTGATGTTCAGAAGGCAACCTTGTTTTCAGGCAGAAGTATTTAACACGCGTATGTGCTAAAGCAAACTTTAAAAGCAGCCGCTTCCTCAGTCAGTTTTGGAACTTTAGAGAAAGAATCAAGGACTACCACAGAGTAAAGAATTCAGGGTATTCCCAAATTCAAAGTAATGCAGTACGCCAGCATGGGATGTATCAGAAGAACTGGCCAAACCTGTACAGCTGCAATAATTCACAGTTCTCACGAGCAGAAGAAAAACGTACAGGCTGCACCAGCTCAGCAGAACCAAGGGAAGGCTTTATTTTGAATACTATGCCCATCTACTGAAACCAATTTTTTTTACAAAACAGTGAGGCTGTCATTCCACAAGGAATAAAGAAATTGCAAAAGAAAAAAAAGCAGCAAAGAACCTAGTTCAAGACAACCTAGATATTTTATAGTCAAAGATTGCCCCAAAGACCATGCCCACTAAACACAGGTTGGTTATTTCTCTTTTTAAGGAAAGCAACAAGAGGAAGAGTGAAACAAGAACGACATCAGAGTGATCACAGTGCTACACAGTTTTATGAGAATGCACATTTAGCCAGAAGTACCTGATGCAGCTAAAAGTAGAAAGACTGCTTTTGACTAACTGAAATTATTTATCAGTTGTTAGAAGCACTGCAGGAGCTGCTGTAGTTTAGGGTTCCTTTGTATTTAGCACCTCTACCTGATGCACTGCAAGTCAGAACAGAACTCAAACATCAGTTACGGAAGTGACAAAAGCTGCAGGGAAACAAAAGTGTTGCTACTAGAGCAATGATAATTTCAAGAAAATGTCTGGGCGTTCTAGCCTAGAAGGAATTTTCAACACAGAACACACATGAAAACAAACATGGATGCACAAATAAGATGCAGAGAAGGACAGGGATATACAAAGCGTATTAGGACTGCTGTAAACCACTGACATCTAGAGATAGGCAAGAAAAATGCAGAATAAACTGTAGCACAAAACTTTCACATGCAATAATTGCTGATTTATACTTTACAATTCGTATTTAAGTCACTTCAATTTTTTCCTTTAGATTTTCCCTTTTGTGCTGCTTGTGATGCACAAGGACCATAAACAGTTCATACAGATTAACACAGCAATGGCAGACACCCATGTCATGTGTTCAGATCCCATTTGACTGAAGCATTTACATCCTAGATTATACCGTAGATTTCCCATTCTCTAGTCTTTGATTCTATATTATATACTCAAGTTTAGCCACTGCTCTCCATGTGGTTCAGATCTCTAAGGCCAGTCAGTGCCATGCATTTGGATCTAGTAGTTGGTATTCTGTCTGACAGCCAGTTAGTGAATGAAGCAGTCCGCAATTTAGTAAACTAGTGTAAATCAGTCTTAAAGGCAATCCCCTCCACGGGCCATCTACATGCTGCTCTGATATAATCACAGATCCCAGGAAAGACAGAATTAGATTGTGCAGCTTCTTACCTGCAGCTCCTTTGAGACTCTCTCTAAGTGGTTAGTTATCTTTTTTATTAGGTCACTATACATCTGTTCCGAATGCTGCTGGCATACACACTTATACACACAACTGCAGAAACAAATATAGGAACAAACAATGAACTTACAACAGTTTGCAATGAAGGGTAACAGACTTCAAAATATTTTGTTCAAGTCTCAATTTAAAGGAAAACAGAGTTAATTGAATGATGGCTTAACTTTCAAATACAGCCCTGAACTTGGAATGAGCTCCAGCAGACTCTTAAATCTGCCCTGGAGGCCCCAGTGTGAACGTCCCAGCCCCACTCCCCAACCTCCCTAACTTACAATGAGTTCTCTTAACAGTGCACTTCAGAACAGCCAGGATAATTCTGTCAACAGCGCACTTCTAACTCTGGCTTTTGTCTCTCCTATGTGAATAAAGCCAGTTTAATGATTATATGCATATTCCAGGACAAAACCCTTATAAAAGAAGGGCAACACTGACAAGCAGTCTTAGAAGCTGCATCAAAACCGTGCTAGTGTTCTAAAAAGAAACAGCAAAAGTTCTAAAATTACAGACCCAAGCATGTTACTCCATCCTTTGTCACTTAAATTCTAAGAAAACCCTACATGTTCATAATAAACAAAGATGCAGAGAAAGAGCAACAAAACTTGAATTCTACATTCCATGGCCTGGCTCTGTTAACTCTGGTCTTCAGTGTTACTTTTGGTTTTTTAAGAACATTTTATTGGTCTCATACTGCAACATATCTGCAAAATAAGGCTATGTATTGAAAACACATTTACAACAGTTGTAAAACACACACATGTATTACTTTCAGCAAAAAGTTACATCGAGGTAGTCATCATTGCCAGGACTAACAGCAACATTATCTGTACCAGGCAGCTTTTACTTCTCAAGTGGTTCCATTCTTTAAATCCGCATTTTGAAAGCCAGCTGCCAAATACCAAGAGACAGGAGGAAGACTTCACCCGGCATCTTGGGCAAAAGTCAAAATTCCTCCCCATGCCTCCATTCGGCTCCCCTCTCCCACCATCCCTCTGTATGAATACTGCACCAGCAAGCAATTTAGAGACTCTCCCTAGAACATGCGCAAACAAACTATTTCCAGCAAGGTCCAGATCCCAGACTTGAATTCTGCAGGTTTTTAAAAGCACCAAAAGCCTACAGCTATGGTACAGCCATACTGTGCCTCTGTAAGGGAATCATGACATTCCAGTTCTCTACAGAGAAGGTGGTATAATGACAAACAAACTGCAAAGATGGGATTAAAACAACTGTAGACTACGGGCTATTGGAATTTTGTAATGCAAGTGAGAGGTTAGGCACCAACTCCAAGTCTTCAGGGGCCAAGACAGTGCTCTCATTCAATAACTGCCACTCTCAAAGTCTTCTGGAGGAAGGTTTTACAACTGAATTATCAGTAACCTTTAGGAGGTAGTATTTATTCACTTTGACAACTTCAAAAGCCCCAAAAATACAGCATTCACCCCTATGCAAAGTCTGCTCTTTTGGCAAACCATGCTACTACCCCTTACAAACCAAAAGACACCCCACACCTCTCCTACTGCTGTCTTTTAAAAATGATGGAGTAGCTGTAGTTTGATATTATTTAAATAACAGTCAAATTTGTCCTGTTTCTTTCACATGGAGTCTACTGACAGCAGATCCCACTTTTGAACAAACAAGCGCAAAAGACATTTTGGTATGATGCAGTAACAGCAAAAAACCAATTTAATTTGGATCAAAGAGAGAAACTCCGAAAAGAAAAGCCAGACTCTTTTTTGTGATCAGCTAGCTAGGTAACAAAGGCAAATGGCCATATGTGTGTTTGCTCCATAAGTAACCAGGAAACAGCCACTTCCACAAGCTGACCGCTTCATTTGCAGCGATCTAACTAAGCTGAATTTTAAAGTACACATCTGCTTAGTGTTACATACAACATCGCTATACCTACTTCTGTAACACATTGTGTAGTCAAACACCAATCTTCATATGTTTGTGCAGAATGTGTTTACGTTTTATTTGAACCCATCTATTTAGAGGTTCCTTCCCCATTTTCACATCCTGTTTCCAGTTCCTGATTGCGGGCTGATTCTGTGAATCATCCTTGCCCTGCTATTACCCAAAAGAAGTCAGCAGTTTGTTAGTCCTTTAGCATAACCAAACACCTTCGGAAAAGGAAGGCCCAAGCAAGATGTTAGAAAGTAAGTATTTATTGAGAGGGATGAAGACCTGAGATCTGTAAGTTGTCCTGAAGAACAATAACCTGATGGCATTGTACCTGGGAGGCATCTGCTACCAGGTGCCAGAAGTACAACTTAGCTGTTCACGTTTTCCTCATCTCAAAGTTTCCTTCACATAGTTCTGTCACGGAATCACGGAATATTTAGAGTTGGAAGGGACCTCTAGAGATCATCTAGTCCAACTCCCCTGCTAAAGCAGGATTGCCCAGAGCACATCACTCAGGACTGCATCCAGGCGGGTCTTGAAAATCTCCAGAGAAGGGGACTCCACACCCTCCCTGGGCAGCCTGTTCCAGGGCTCTGTCACCCTCACCGTAAAGAAGTTCTTTAACTCTTTTAATAGGAAGTGACTATGCACAGGCAGGCTTTGGACTCAAAGATGTAAACAGTCACTAATCACACTTGGATACGTCGTGGGTAGACTGACACATAGCAAATGTCTGCACACACACCTTTGAAGTTGTCTCCTAGCTCTCACTGCTGTGGAGTAGGCACCTACAGTTATCACTGATCATGCCAAATATAGTAGTTTGGGTACCTAATAACATATTTTGAGTTTGCATTATGGAAAGCTTGATTCCTTTAGTCAGCACAAAGACAATCAAAAAGACCACTGTATTTTCAGCTCAGTTTCACTGTAAAAAAAAAAAAATATAAAACATACGTAGCTGTTTGAACCACTTCTAAAGACACCCCATTTTCAGATTAAAGAACTAGCCTAGGGAAGCAGAGGGGATCTAAACCTCCAGCCCGCAACAGACTTTCTGTAATACTCCAAGCAAGCATCGTCATTAAATTCAACAAAAAAGCAGTTTTTCTTCCAGCCTCGATCTTTGTTGTCTAGATTATAAATAAAGCATAGGGACACCCTCTACAATAAAATAAATGAAAAAAACAACTGCTGGTTGGAAGTGGATCTGTCAGAGGGATTACATCCACAGACATAATTTTTAGAAGACTTAAACTGACACACTAGCTTTATCAGTAACACTAAGCTACGGACAATCTTTTGTTTTGGTAATATACATGCAACAGACACCTGTGCATCATTACAATACTGCGTAAAGCCTCACCCTGATGTACGAGGGTTAGCTAGGAGAAACTTAAAACCCATTATTCCTTTAATAAATACAACTTTTGAGCAGCAAAAAGATGACAAAGAAACTGCAGTTGTCTCAAAACCATAACTAGGTACACATCTATTCTAGGTTTTAAAGCCTTACTTTTGCACACCTCCTCTGAGATGACTATCAAGAGATTGTAACTTAACTCTTACTGATGGCTCTTTGCACGTTGGGGATTTCAAGATAGGGAAAGGATTTTGATTATTTACACTAAAGCTGCAAAAGGTCTCTCAATTCAAATTACCATCTCAATTACTTATACACATGATGATGCCTGAGTCCTGATAGTAGCAATTCCAAAAGCTTGGAGACGAAAGAGGAAGTTTATTAAAGTTTTTAAATGGAATTAAGAGGAAAGACTGAACATCTGCTGTTCTATCTGGTTCCTTAACGCAAAATTTCAAACTAGAGAGGCAAAGTGGCCAAAAGCAAGTGGGCAGGAGAAAATACAGCTGAAAGCCTCTAAAAAGAGCAATCAGTGACTGAGCTGCCTATCTTATTTCTTAGGGTGCAATGCTATCATAAAGGAAACCAAGACAGCGGTGCTGCTAGTTGTGTTGTTGGCAAGGGCCAGCAGTTTTAGCAGTGTCTTGGCCAGCAAATGCAGTAGCAGTTACCCAGTTTACACTCTATTTACGTACACCTTGGATACCTGTCACCTACGGAACAGAAATCTCCATTTTTGCAAATCTCCTAAGAGAGGAGAAACTGCCAGGTCTCTAAAGTATTTAGCATTTCAGTTTGGAGCAGTAGCATGGTTTTGAAGCAAATCCCTTACCATCCCCACTACAGTGCACTAGCTTAGTCCGCAGAGCAGTTCTGCTCAGCGAGTAGATCCCTTTTAAAGCAAACTGCAGTTCCAGGCCAGGAACAAACAAAATGTTCTCCAAACAAGAATGGAAATATAAAGGACTGAACGTTGTGCCTGTCCTTCAGACAGCCTCTAACTGCACATGCAGACCAGATCTACCTGATGCAAAACACACAAATGACAGTTTATATGGACAGACCTTGATACCAGTTGCTTTTATTTACTTCTGCACCACCACTGCACCAAACTGGTTCCTATTTGACATGACAAAGAAGCCTTTGAAACATTAAGTCAAACACCTACCACCTCTTCTTCCCCTTTGAGGAAAGGGATGTTGAGACTTTAATATACTACTTAGTATATTACACTTCGCAACTATGGTGAAGCTACTTTAATTTTAATGTTTTCAGCACTTAAGCATTTTAATCCTTTAGCATTTACTCCTGTTAACATGGGATGTCAAGAGAGTATCTATTATTCACCCATTACAACCACTTCACATAACGTTCCCACTTTCCTCCTCATAAATACAAAATGACAGATGCACAGGCTGCAAGATAAAACAAACATTTAACTTCAGAGAAACAAAAAAAAGCAACATAGCACTTAAAAGATTCCCTTACCTGTATATTTGTTCATAGGAGATAGGGATGTAGTCACCAGGACTCTGAGTTAACAGCTGATCTATGGCACTGTCCAACTTTGGCCAATATGTGCTCTTATAGTCTTCAATTGTTATAACATTCATTACTACAAGAAAAAGACAAAACTACATTTAGTGACTTTAGCTAACATATTAGAAGCAAGTGCATGCTCTGCAATTTCAGATCACACCAATAAGCTGGCCAAAAAAACCTGGGAATAGTTCACTTCCGCTAAAATAACCTCACCTAAAACTAAAGCCCAGACTTGAATTTGTAGCTTTTTATTTACAGAAAATAAAATCAGAAAACCTGACAAATCAGTGCTTGGATATTTCTTAGGGGTCCAAGTAGCAGCAGAAACCAAAATCCTAGGAATTCTAGCACAACAATCTAATAAAAATAATTAGAAAGAAAGTAGTTCAGTAGTTAGCTCAGATTAGTAAATTACACAGCTTTGTGGGAATCCAGAATCACAATTAACACTGGGTCCTCACATGGAGAAGAATAAGATTCAGCGAAGTCTGGTAGTTTTTAGACTGCTCCTTCTCAGCAGATGTATCAATTTTACAAGTCTCAGGTGGGACCAGCAGCTTCCATGGCCTAAAAGCTGATGCCATTCTCTCTGCCTTCCATTGCAGTTGGGCTCCCAGGCAACTTTTTGGGATCCGTATTACAGTTCCCCCTCTAGCAGGCACAATAATACTCCTTTTCCAGATAAGGACCATCACAGGGAAGAACAGGAGGCATTTAAATTGGTGTTCCCCATCACTCCTGGATCTTCCTCCTGAGCTTCCCAACTGCACCCTCTTGTGCAAGCCATTCGGTGTGCCTTCAAAGACACAGAAGGGTTTTAATCTCTCTCTTTTCAGGGAGGATTTCTGAACTAACCACAGGTGGCTCAGTTCCAATAGCGGCCACAGGAGAAGGGTTAACACCTTCCCTTCAGAGGTGTACTGGCAGGACTACCTCGTGGCTTGCCACACCGCTGTAGCTTCACAGCGGCCACTCAAAACAAAGCCCTGGGTAACTAAGAGCACAGGGTACACTTCATATCAAAACACATCAGGGAATCTAAAGTCATGTCTTCATTTAACTCCACATGTGGGTCAGGGCTATATGAAAGAGAGAATAAAGATAGTTCCCACCCCAAACAACACAGTTTAGAAACCGCACCAAGAAGAAATCTTTGAATAGGGCTGCATTTTAAATACTTATGCAGATTCACTGCTGGGTTTGAGGAGCAAGATTTCTGAAATGTTATTTTCACAAGGGGTTGAACGGAACTGGGTAAGTCACTTTTGGCAGCATTACAAAGAACAATTCTATGGAAATACAGGCAAAAGAGTATTGTGAGAAAAAAAAAAGAGTATAAAGAGAATGTGGAATAGAGAGAGGTGTGAGACAAGTGTTAGAAAGTTATCTGTAAGAGCAGGAATTATAGATTCACGTTGTGTGTCTTTTTTAGGGCATTTCAGCCAGAAACCTTGCTTAGTGAAGAATGTTAGTGCAGCACTCCTAAACCCCTCTTCACCCAAATAACCATTGTTCACTCTCGCTTCACACTTGTTACAGAAACAGACATCGTTAACCTAGTAAGTGTCTGAGCAGTGAACAGATCACCAGTACCAAGTGCTGCAGCCCAACGCTCCAGCCCGCAATCTGAGAGGACAACACCGATTGCTAACAAGTTGATAAAGGTTATGGGCCTGGGTACACAACTATCAGGATACAAGTTTATCATGTCCACCAAGCCAGCTCAACGATGTAAAAGCATCCACGTGATCAGGAACAGCACAGCACCGCCTGACAGTGAATTCAGCCCTTATTCCTCTGCCTCGCAATGACTTGCTTGAGTTCTCATCCCTTGCAGAGCCCAGGCTCCGGGCAGATGTTCTCAGGAACAGCTTCCACATTGTAGCTTTACTATTCATGCTTACACTCAGCAGCAAAATTTGAGCATTTGTATTTTGCTTTGTCACCCCAAAAAAGCTGGGTCTCCACAGAAGCACTCTGTTCTACAGAAGACATTAAACTGAAGTCAGCATAAACATAAGACCAAGTCTGGTTTTAAAATTTCCATGTAGAATCACACCCACATCTGGTTTTACATATTAACTGAGCTTCACTCATTTGAAAGGAGTCAAGTAAGAAGTGAGAACACCACAAAATCATTTTTAAC
>VXBH01000006.1:226378-266199 GCA_013400035.1 Rynchops niger
CGCCCGCCGCCCATGGCCGCTCTGCGCCCGGCGGGGCTCGCCGCGGCACGGCTCCGGGCAGGGCCCGCCGCCGCCAGCCCAGCCTCCGGCCGCGCGGCGCGACACTTTGCGACAGGCGGAAGACGACGGCGGGCAGGCCAGGCACCTCCTTGCCGCGGGGCATGCTGGGGATTGTAGTCCGGCGGGGCGGAGCTGCTATTGGCTGGAGAGCGGAAGGCGGCGGGGCCGGAAAGACGCTGTGCATTGTGGGACGGCTGGGCTGCGGGACGGCGGGCCGCTCGTCCTGCTCGGAGCGGGGACGGGCTTCATTAGCTAACTAATTAATTAAATAACGTTAACTTGCGAGGAGAGGCTTTAGCAGGTCCCGTGTGTGGCCTCCTGCTACTGCTGAGGGAAGAGCCGCGGGACCATCCCCCGGCCCGAGGCCGGGCCGTGCGCTCGGTGCTGGGGCCTGTGGCTGCATCCCCCTCTAGCGGGATGAGCCTCCGCAGGCGGGGAAAGGGGGCTCCCACGGCAGAATCCCCGTTAGGAAAATACTTAAACATGGCTGTGGGTGCGGTACCGCCATGTCCGCTCTTAGTTTGTAAAAGTGCGTGCACAACGCTCTTGTGCGCTGTTTTTCCAGTTAATGGAAGAAAAACCTGCCCAAATAATACATAAGGCCGTTTGCCTTGTCGCTGAGCAAAGTAACAGTTAAAAACAATTTTCTAGTTGCCTTCAAGTGTACTTAGGTTTTGTTTTCATTTGCAACACTGCAATGGAAAAATAGAAATGTATAGTGGGGTTTTTACTGAAAACAAGTTTGCACTGTGTGGGTTTTGCTTTTGCTTGGAAAACAAAAAGAAAAAAGTGAAGAACCTCCATAAAAGTAGAGGTGTCTGGCCTTCTTTCCAAAATACCTCATGAGAAGGGAGAAGCATGTCAGTTGTTTTCCAAATAGAAATGCTGATTTCTTTCTTAGGATGAGAAAAATCATTCTATTTTATAAAAGCATAAAATGCTGCAGATCTCACCGCGCTGTGCAGCGGGTCTGTCTCAAGTTGCCTCGACAAAGGCAAGCGATGAAAAGACCTAGTCCCTATTGCATTTTTTTCTTGCACGTTTGAACTACTGGTGTTTTTCTTAGATGTAAAGATCACGCTGTGAACATCAACGGCTTGTTCAAACCAATGTACAGACCTCTCCATTTTCTATCTTGGCAGACGCCAGTGAGTCACAGTTTGTCTCAGAGACCAAGAGCTGATTTGGCACATCACACTTCGATCATCTATTAGGCATATTCACGCGCCTGTTTTGAGTGTTGATTTATTTCTATCTGCACCTTAACCATCACTGGGAAAAGGACAGAAAGGACGTTTTTGTTCAATTCTGCTGCATCTTTGTATTTACTGAGTGGGATGTGTAGTATAATGCAAATATCAGTTGCATCGTTCATAATGGATACTAAACTTGGAAATCTAAAGCAGCAAACCATTTTTAGCTTAGGCAAGTGTTGCAATTTTCTGGTAATCAGAAAGAAACGTAAATGAAGTTTGCATATCTTCAGTGCTTCAAGAAAGACACGTTTGTGTTCTCAACCTGCAGAGCAACTCCGTTGTACCCTCCTACTCATCCGCTTCCACTGATCTCAGGAACGGGTCTCAGATTGTTTGCCAGTATTTAAAAACACTGTGGCCCGAGGAGAAATTGGGAACTTATCCTTGTCAGCACAGCTTTATCTTTGTCTCAATAATTTCGAAAGTGCTCATGTTAACATCTAAGAGCAGTGGAAAAGTAAGACAAACTGCATTTCTCAGTTCTAGCGTTTCTTATTTTCTGTTTCGTACTCTGTTGTTGCACACGCCTATTTTTGCTACTATCTCACTAATTTATTGACCAACTGGGGTCTTTTGGGGTTGGTTGGATGGGGTTTGTTTTTTTTTCTATGATCTTTAAAGGTATGTTTCTTTTCTAATCCCTTTCACAACGTTCCTTGCGCTGTGCCTACACTTGCTGCACTTCCTTGTGGCAGGAGTCCAAAACGGCTTAGGAAATACTTCACTATGGAGTTCTCTACAGAGTCTCCTCTGTTGCCGTGTGCAACAAGCCAGCTCATCTTACAGATCAAACAAGAAGCTCTTTCTTGCCTCCCATAAGGCAAATGACAAGCTGCAACAGTCATCTATGGCTCATGCTATTTAAACACATGACTGCATGCTGATAAAGGCACTATCAAATACTTCATCATTAAAGCAGCACTTGTTTTTGCATGCACTTCAGGGACTTCTCTGTATTGTTTCCTTCTTTCCTCGTCAGCATGTGAAAGTTTGATTCGGGCTTTAAATAGTGTCTTGGCAAAATTGCATTTTGCAATACCACAACTATAATTACTGCAATGTTAGTTGAGAATACAAGGTATAAATGCAATTCTGACAAGACCTGAGTAGTCTCACGTCTCCATAAAATCCTTGGAGACTTGAAACTTGTCTCTATAGTAACTAACTAGCTCCTAAGTAGAGTATGGTACTTTAGCCAACAAAATAGCACGCAGATGTCACACTTGGTTTTAGACTCCTGACTCCGTATTTTCTTACCTAGCCAAGTATCAGAAGCGTTTGTTACATCTTCATAATATTTACCTTTTTTTTTTTTTTTTGGCTCAGCACTTTTGATAACCAGGTCACAGCTGCAAGCTTTACTACAAATTAAAAGGGAAGATCAAGGTTTCCTAACAGTACTCACGGAAAGTGTGAGTCATTACAGAAATATTTGTAGAAATGAGGCTACAAAGGAGCTTTTCCCACTGGGCTCTCAGAAGCAGGCTGTGACACTTGCTTCTGCTGGATGTTTGTCTTTTCAATTTTATATGAATATATGTAACAAACAGGTAAGGGCATTTTCTTTTTCTTCAGATATTTGTGTTTATAAAGCAGACTTATTAGGTACCCCAGAAGAGCTGTTGCTGCACTCTGTGTCACAGCTGGGTGTATGTAAGTAGCAGTTAAATGATATGTGAGGCCTGTTGGGAAAAGACATGCATAAGATGTTTGTTTTATTTCCTGCTATTCATAATAAACAATATGACATGGATAGAATTCTTCTTATTTTAAAACAGACCATTTTTCCGTATTTCCCAAGCACCCGGTCCACTAAAGTCAATAGGAAAGCTTTCATTGATTTCAATGGGATTTCAATCAAGCCCTAACACAGCATGTGAAATGCTTCCCAAGTTTATAGCTCTGGTTCTAAAAACGAAATGAAAAAAGAAAATAATTCCCTCAAGAAAGAAATATGAATGCTAAACCAAGACTTAAATAGCACTCTGTCAGGAGGAGCATGAAATGTAGCTCTTTCAATGGCAAATAAGGCAGCCTTTTGCGGAATACTGGCAGAAAGCAGACAAACCGAAAGGGAGGTTAGAGCGCTCGTCATTTTTGAGATGTGTTTTGACTATCTCCAAGAGGTGAGACTTGCTCGAGCTTGGAGAACCCATAGTGCCTCTGCAGTCTGGCAATCTGTGGCGTAACCCTTCCAACAGCAACTACCACTGAGGGCAAGCTGATTAGTGTAAAGTTTTCATGAAAATGTGCCAGTTACGGTATGGAGAGACCATTCTTCATGTTTCTGGACTATATACAGTCTGCGAACACAGACTATGTACAGCCTGGTGCCGGCACGGTACCGTTGGTGGAGAAGAGAAGCACACGCTCGCCACATAGGCAGGGAATAGTAAATGTAAGCTGCTGGTCAAAACCAAACACAAGTGCTCCAGAGATGCTTGTCCTTTCTCCTGTACCGTGCTAGGCATATAGGTATGCTCCTGCTGTGCAGGGCACAACAAAAATACATAGTCAAATCAGATCATTTTCTGCCAAAACTAACAAAAGAGTTGTAGGAGACACACCACGATCTGCTCGCTGTTACCCCTGGGTGCATATGCAAAACCTCAGCTGGGTAATTTGCATTTAGGGTAAATGGGAAAGTTTTACATTAGGCTCAAGTGCATACCTGCTTCTGTGCTTTAGCAAGTAAGGCTGTGCTCCTCCCCTCCAGCCTTACAAAGAGAACAGGACCCAGAACTGTGTGAAGCTGTTTATAATGAAAATATATTTTCAAACCAGCGCCCTTTTCTCTGCCTGAATGCTGTCATCAGCAAGATATTAAGAGCACAATGACTACAGTAGTATATCCACTGAAATTTGCCAGCGTCCCCACTAGTGGTCACATTCTCTGCATCATCTGTGCCTGATGTGAGAGCCCTCAGTGCACTAACTGGCCATAATTGACGTGACCAGCCTCACCTAGGACCCTCAGCCATAAAATTTCTGCCCTTTTGTCCAGGAGCTCCATTTAAGCTCAGAGTTTGAGGTTCACTCCTTGCCTGGGCTATGTTGTGTATGTCCTGTAACCTTTCTCGGCCAGGTCCTTGCATATTACTCCCTCCCTCATAAATTCTTAAACAGGATTATTTCAAGGTCTGTGTCACTCAGTTCCTGGACACGAGGACAAGTCAGTATTTGGCCCATGGGACCAGACAGAGGAGACAGTCCTACGGAGCCATGTTCCCTGGGCTAGAGCCTTGGCTGAACGTACGCTGGATGCTCTGTTATGTCAGTCAGGCACTTAAAGCAATGCCCTAACCCGAGCCCTGAGGACAGCAGGATGGGTGGCATGTGTATCCTGTAATTTTACAGCACGTATATTTTGCTCATATGGGTTTGGTTTTGGTTTTACAGCACCGATACAAAACACAATTCTTTTAGCATAACTACACTACAAGCATTTTTGTGGCATGTGATACGGGTTAATCCTATCCTAACTACAGGCATGACCAGACTATTCTGTCCCATAAGCCAACATCAAAAGGAACTCACATTTTAATAATAAAATATGTTGGTTGGTATTCATTAGTAATCTCATTTTGGTTGTTTCTTGTATCAACCAGTCTAATGTGTCTGGATGACACTGGCCCAGTGCAAGCAATAGAAAGGAGTTTCTGAAACTGTGCTCAGCACTTTGCAAAACCAACTGCCTGCCTCCAGCACACGTGAAAAATCTGGAGTGCAACCTGTCGGTGCTTATGTACCACAAAATCTGAAGACAATTGGAGACAATGCCCTACGACCAGGGAAAGCTTCAAGCATCTGAAAGTCCAGGATGCACGCAGGCACCCGGCCGCGGCTCTTGCCCAGAGTGTACACCACCTCTTGTGTGCAGTTAGACCAAAGACAAAGTTTTGGCAGCATCTGAGCTACCCATGACAGCTAGCACCATGCCAGAAGATCACACGCGTCTGCCGTTGCATGATGACACCAAAGACAAAATCTCCACCAGCCAGGCTCGAGCCACTGCCTTGGGTCTGGGTCTGACCATGCCACTCCTGGGAGGGGCTCCTGGCACCACATGATCCTCGCTGGGGACGTGATGCCACTTTCAGGCAGATTTCTTCACACCCGTGGCTGTCAGACCTTGTGCTGGGTGTTGCTCACTCAGGTTCTCCACTGAGGGTCCCCACCAAGAGTGGCCCCAGCCGCACACCGCCCGTGCTCGGCATCTCAGCCAGAACCGGTGTGGTCTCACTGGGTCTCATTCTGGCTCCCGAATGGATTTAGGTTCTTCAGGAGACTCCCAATGCATTTAATGCAGGAAAAAACTGTGGAGGCTGTTTCACCGATGCTGTTTTTACAGCCCGTCATTAGATGTCAGCCCGCTCCCCTGGGACTGTGGGGCTGGGCAGGTCATCAGCCTCACAGGCACGTCCAGCGACACGCACTTATAGGGTAGCATTTGGCAATAAAGCCAAAAGCCACGGTTTTATTAATGCGAAAGGAAGAAGCAAAACAGCATGTAAATTTTCTGCTGTTTCATCATGTTTTCTGATTTGACTTGCTCCATTATCTCCTGATAATCTTCCGCCAAGCCTCCACCTCCACTCGGGTGTGCAGGCTCACTAAAAGCACCCCATTTGTCAAACAAGCGCTTCTTGACTAAAAGCAAAAAGGAAACTCTAGAATTCTCCGAGCAGATTTTGTTTGTTGTATCATTAAGTATTTCATTTCTTTTTCATAATGTATTCAGAGAATATGTGTGAGTCCATGAAAACTTTGGTTCCAGTAAAAGAAGGGTAAATAATAAAATACATTAAGTAACACTTTCGGAGAAATTGCCAAAGCTTCTGTGCTTTAATCTTCGATCCAAGTTCCCCTTTCCACTTCTTTAGCTGAGAATGCAAATACAACGATGTGTTGGGTATAGAAGCACAACAATTTTAGTCATTTGGAAAAAAAATAGAAAAGTGAAAAGGATTTTGCTATTAACTGATGCCAATAGGACTTTCTCAGTAGTAAGGAACTTTTTTTAAAAGGGACATTACGAATACATTTAGATATAAAATTTAGGAAACATTTGTGAGTTTTTCATAATAGAGCGAAGAGAGTGAAAACTTTCATTCCTCCTAGACTTTCCACAGGTGAGCGTAACAGCAGCATTGTGCTGGTTACTGAGAGCCACCAGTGTAACAAACCATTCTGGTTTGTTTTTTCTAAAATGCAAATTAAAAAGAAACAATATAAACAATGATGGGCAGATCACCCCCTAAAGCCAGCTATCGTTTGCCTAGAGGTGGAGCCAGTCATCTGCAGGGCTGAACACAGAGGAATGACACTTTCTGAGAAATAATGCAGGAAAACTGCGGGGGGGAGTCCGTCGTGTATTTGCTTGAATATGGCTATATGTGTGTGATACATCCTCACCACTGCTGAGTGGCAGATTACTGGAAGGTTTAGAATATATTTGTGATTGATAGCCACAAGAGAATTTTTCAGGGGAAAATCTGGGGATTTTCCCCGGAAAATTGCACAAGCAAAAACAATATATAAAGGGGAAAAGAACAAGTAGCGCCTCCCTTACAGAGCAATGCTTTGCTGCCCTACCATAGAGAGCCCTACTAATGATTACTGTCTCGCCCAGTGCTTTTAGGCACTTCTCCTGCTCTTTCAAAACCAGGCCTTTCTAGGACAGTTTAATCAGAAAGTAGGAAAGCTTTCTCCATCACATCTTGCGTTTGCTTTCACATCTAAGACATTCTGGAAAATAATTTGCGCACCACCTATCTGGCTGGCGGGAACCACCAGCATGCAGCGACAGAAGAACTGGCGCCCAGTCTTTTTTTTTTGCATTAGGTACTGGCTATCAACTTCCTCATTCTTGGCAGTTTCTCAGAAAAGGGAAAAATAGCATCCATAGTTCCTCCTGCTGGAAGATAGTGCGTGAATTCACCATATCTAAGTTTTAAACTGGGGCGCTATCTTTCCGTAATTATAAGTGAGGAAATACTGGTCTTTTTTATGCCAATAAGCTGCCAACGGTGGGGAAGGCTTTAATGACAGTCACTTTGTGGTTATCATAGCTATCGCGTGGTTTCTTGGTCTGCTTTCAATTTGGTAATTAAAGGAAGGTCCACCCATGTATTCTGTGGGACCTGGTGCCACTTCCCGCTTTCCATTCTGCGTTCTCCAGGTTCAGGAGTTGACACCTCTGATCTGCTCCAAAATCTCAGCTGGCCAAACTAATGTCCCCTTTGTAAAATACTTCGGGGTGAAAGGAATTACACAAATGCAAGAGGTTTTACAGACAAGCTTAAACACAGAAATAACAAATGCAAGAGATTTTTAAGTGTTCTTTGTCAAGGACCAAAGACACACAGACGCCAGCCTCTGGCCCTCATGATTACTGTTCTTACCAGTGTGGCAAGTGGCCTTATCTTAATCAAACTTCACAATTAGTGCTCCAGCCTCATACTCCTCAGTCTGCCCAGAGCTTTGGCATCGTTCACCACCCACAATCTTTTCTTGCCTGGCTTCTTTGCTCAGTACTCCATAATTTTCTTCCTGTTTCTTCGGTTATTTCTTCCCTTCAGTCTCTTTTCCCCCACCCAGGTTGTGTTTGTGTCCCTGGCTTAACTTTCTCTCCTCCTCCCTTCCTTTCTGGCAGTAATACAACCACAACATATCAAAAAATGTCAGCTCAACTTCAAAGAGAGCTTTTCATTCCCCTCCAGACTCACTGCCCTATCTCCTTCTCTTACCTTTTCCCTTGGGCATAGTACCATATCCCACCTGGGTGCTGTCCTGGCTTGGGACACCATGCCCCACATCCTGCCATTCTTGGAAATTGGTGCAAGTAACATTTTGGCATACATCCGCTCTTACCCACCCAAAGGTGTGAGTCTCCTGAGCGCATTCTCTCCTCTTTCCTCAGTTACGGTGACCTTTTTTTAACCCCCCCCTCACCAGCCATGTTAGTAAACCATCTCAGACCCCTTGAGTTTCTGGACCCCCTTCTCCACCGTATCAAAGAGAAGCTTCCCTTTCAGGGTTCTTTATGATCCAGTTCTTGTCTTTCATTAAGTGTCAGGAAACCAACTCTGTCCTCCAGTCCATTCAGGATAAAAGCCCTTATCTCCCACTTGTTAAAACAGTCATTCAGGCACCTTTGTGCTTTTTCCCAGGCAGCTAAATGTATCCATGAAACTATTCTCATTATCCTTAAAATTCTCCTTTGACATTACGTCAATAAAATCCTTAGGTGTCAGGCTGCCGGTGTTCTGAAATCCTCTGACTAAGAGTGGCTCGTATTTCCTTCTGCCTCCCTCCCTGCCTATATCCATTCATTAGTTCCTGTCTGATAGTGGGCTTTGAAGGACAGACATTGCCTTTCTCTTTCCCAGCCCCCACCACAACGGGGTCTTGATCCCCGACTAGCTGCTGTATTACAACAGTAGGGGAGTAAATCAATCCATAGTCTTTTCCCATCAAAATTGTGCTTCAAACCTTTTTTGAGTTGGTAGCTTACTTGTCCCAGGTTCACCACGGACTTCAGGAATTTAGGTGCAAATGACAGATAAAACATTACATAGAAAAAGGAGGCAATGAACCAGCAAGAACATCAATGAACATTATTGAAGACTAATTCTGACTTCATATCAGAATGAAAGAAAAAGTAAATATGGAAATTCCTAATAGCACATAAGCAGAAAAGGAATTAAAACATGCAAAAGCATTCCTGGGAGGTTTTTATATGTACAATATTTTAATTGCACTCCTTTACTTCTGTCAAGTATTTGTGTCTAACCACTAGTAGACCTTATCAGGAAATGAGAAGATAAGGAGAAGACAGCTTTTAAAGGATTCTAAAACCCTAGCACCTTTTAAATGTCATCTTCCAACATTGCAAAAAATATCAAATCCCATCCTGTTTTGTGGTTGTTCCATGGTAATAAGTAACATGAACAGATTATGCTTCAGGACAAATAGTTTCTCTGTTCTTGCCACTCCTTCTTGCAAGCTGCTCCTTCCCTGCTTCAAGACTGATTCACCAGGACAAATTTTATTCCTAAATCAGAGACCTATCCACCTGGCTTCATAGAGGTCTCTCTTGGAGTCAAAGCAGAATTCAAAGAATATACGCTTTCATACTCCTACGGTCATCAAAAATACTGCGTTTTCCTGTTAGACAACAGTTTCTAAGCCATAAATCTTTTCTAGGGCAACTTTTGCTGGCAGAATTCTAGTGGCAGCGAGCTAGCATAGCACTCCTGATGCTTTACACTGCAAACACTACCAGTCTGACATATGCCTAAGTCTAGAACAAAGGGACTAAGCTTTTAAATAGCTTAATTCATTGGTGCAATTTCTTTGATATATATGAGCCGAAAATGTCATCCAGGATCAAAATCATAACTGAGGTGCTGCAAACCAACAAAGCGAATGGAAAACAGTGTAGGGGCAAATATAAACAAAATAAACTTTATTTACAGTGAATAAAAGGACATGGGACAATAGCAAAAAAATCACTTCTCTTTATGTGTGTTCATTAGTGTGGCTGAAGGCATGTGGCAATTTTACTACAAAGCACACTGCTGCAATGCATAATTAAGAAAAGCACAGGGACAACTTGCTGTTACAGCAGGAAATCTGAGACGAATCTGACCACCCTTCATATAGTTTTCTTCAAGCATTCTCTGTTGAGGTGCAATGAGAATTATCATATTGTAGATGAGCTTTTATGTGCTGCTTTATAGAAGAAGTTAACTTCTATGCAAAAAAAGCCACAAATAAATAAATCACCATGGAGGAACTGGTTGAATTAGACAAAAGAAATTAAATACTTAGTAATCTGTTACTTAAATAAAAATAAATAAAAAAGGCAGCAAGTAGCCTGTCATGTGTTACCTTCACAGACAGGAAATAATACTTTGAGTTCTCTTTAAATGTTTTTTGTAAGTGAAATAGGTAAAGAAAAGCTCGTATGACAAAAATAAGGGGAATTAGGTCAGCTTCTGGACTCATCCATCAGTGTAAATGCAGCATATCTCCAGCTCATACAATTCCAAAATAATTTAAAGTGATTGTTTTCAAGTCAATCTTCCATCGCCCACCTTTCTGTCTGCCAGAGGCCAGAAATAGCACCTCATAATTTATCTTCTATGTCAAGCTTTGCAACAGCTGCCCCCTTCTGAGCCACTGAACTCAGTTTACTGCATCTGCTTTCAATATACACACTGGAACCATATTTTCTCTATTGCATTCACCTGTCAAATACGGTTTAAGAGAACACGCTTCAGATAATGCTAAGAAATGCTACATCCAGAAGACTACTCCTGCACGTATAATTCAGCGTATTCGTGGACTGTCTTGAAAAGCTGACAGACCTCCATCAACATTCCGCACATTGCAATGCACTAATGCTGCTGATTTATAGATTGGATGCCAGAGACAAGTTGGCTGGTAGTTTTTAAATTTATAAAATTAAAAGTTGCCCTGGACCAAAACATTCAAAATTTCCACCCCAAAAAAAATGGTGAAACCTTCCATGCTTTTTCCAATCACCCTGTATTGTGACCAGTCTGAGACAATTACCTCAAATGAGTTCCCAGAGCCTTTCTCAGTCCCCAGGTCACTCTCCATCTTGACCTGGATTCTCTGCTTTAACCAGGAGGAAAACTTGGGTGGATGGATGAACAGCAAAAGCACTTTGGGCAGGTGCCTCTTCCGGGCGATCAGAGTAGGATTGTACCACGGCTTGTGCTTGCCATTCAGCACAGATTTAGTGTCTTTCCTTTTATAAAAGCTGATTACAACATCTCAGTGTACGCAGGCTGCTCCCCACAAGTTCTTCCTTCTCTGCAACTTGCTGGGAATCTCTCTGGCTTTTCACATTGCCTAAATGAAATTTAGCCTGGTCCAGTCAGAATGACACTGGTGGAAGGGACTGCAATGCTCTTGCCATTTATTATCAGTTGTAGGAGTCTACCTGGAAGCACACACCCAGGCCCAGGTCCCCCCTGTACGAGGCACTAGCAACAAATTTGTCTGGCAACAAATCTCTGCTCTGCACAATTCATTGAGCAGATGATGCACCGGGTTAAAAAAAAAAAAACAATCCAGACGATGGGAGAAGTATCCTGAAGTTGAACCTTACCACACCAGGTTATTTATCTGCTTCCACACCTTTGCTGCTCTGAACTCACAGATTCACATCACCTGTACAAATGTGCACAGTAAGATTCAAGTAAATGGCAATTGGCACGTGGCAGTTTGTATTCCTTTGTGTTGGTATCTGCTGCTTCTTTCAAAAAGTAGAAGCAGCAGCCAGTCTGAACTGGAATGCAACCAGCTTCAGGTTGAAAAGGGAAGAATTCCCTTTAAGAGGTTAGCATCCAGCCTCAGCTTTGTTCAGCACCACCTCCTGAATAGCAAGAATTATATTTGAAAGGTATGTTCTTTTGAGCAGCTCCTGAATAGGAAAAACTATAGGAGACTGCACATTTTTACAAAGAAAGGATGTGCTCTTCTCCATTTACTGATCCAATGCTCAAAGAGCGCAGAAATCACCTCCTGCGGGTGCCAGGCTTTGAGAACAAAACAAAACAAAAAAAAAGAAAAACTGATATTCTGGTAACTATGGAGAAGCTAAAAAACCCTTTTTCTAGGTCAGTGAAAGCAGGCAAAACACAGGAAATGTTTTCTATTGCCACTCCACTCTCCTCTCTGCTACCCCAAAACATAAATAGTTCTGTGATTCTTTGGAAAGCTGCTCTTTCCTTGTTGAATCTTGAAAGAATATATAATTGCTTTTTCCATACACTGGTAATGATGAGAGAAAACAAGATACATTTTCTACATAAAGCAGTGTGTCATTCCGTAAAATTACTATTGCCTGAGCTGAGGAGTTTCTAGCAGAAGTGACATCTTCTTGGAACATGTATTGAAAGAAAGTCAGATAAATAGAACACAACACGTCAAACTCTAGTTTGCAGCTTAACAAAACCTGCCTTTTCTGTTCTCATAGGAACTTGTGGGTTTGTTAAAATACCAGCCCAAAGCTGGTATGTACATTTATGTACGTATATATAACAGTATAAAAATTAATTTTCCATTATTCCAACTGTGACCAAATAGTGAAATATTTTATCTTTTATAACCCTTTGCATTCTAAGTGAATAGATTTACATTGTCCAAACAATATTGGACTAAATATATACTATTTGTTAAACCACCGTAATCAACAAATGGATAGATATATTAGGCTTAAGGGATAAATATTCAATAGTCAAGGTAAGTAATTACGAATTGTGGCCAGTGAAGGGAGCAGCAGACTTTCTGTTAGAAGCATCATCACCCAGTAAATTTGTGATGTGTTCTGGTTCATGATGCAGTTGGTCCTTTCTAGCTTTAAAAACTTCTAGAAGTTCTCTCAACTGATCATGTCACCACCCCACCACTATTGGGACAGAGTATCAGCAACAGACCTGCTAGACCTCGATGCATTCACTCCAAGAGACCTTGTATCACATGAAATCCCAGAGCCCTCATGCAATGAAAATAATGGTGTGCCCTTGGTCAACAGCAATTTCTTCACTGTCTGTCAGTTCATTCCCGGCGAGGGCAGCATCGCCCAGCAACAGAACCCGGTGCCTCGCACACAGGGGTGCAGAGCTGGGAGATAAAAGTGAACATGTACCTTTTTTTTTTTTTAAGTAGAGTTACAGAGTCAGAGTGACATCCCTTTGCCGAGAATGCACTGAGCTGTACAGCAAATGCAACACATCAATTGCTGATGTTATCAAAGGAAATAGCATTTCCAGCCACATGGGAAATATGTCAGCAAAACAAATGGATTCAAATAAACAGCAGCAGAAGGCACATAGAAATATTGATTCATGGCTTTTTATCCTCTGTCCTTTTCAAATGGTCCCTTTCCAGCACTCAAGCTGCTGTGATAAATACCTCCTCTCCTTCCTGTATTCTTGTCTATTGAGAATACACTTTCTGTGATTTTCTAAGCAGGGAAGGGGAAACAAAAAAGAAAAAAAGAAAAAAAAAAAAAAAAAAGAGACACCTACACTTTTTAGTGATTCTGGTTTTGAGCCATTAGCTTGCCCTGCAGTATCAGGGACTGAAGATCTCCCTAATACAACAACGGCTGATTTGTATCAAGGTGCTTCTCAGTAAAGGCAAGGCTTTTGAGAAAAACACTGAATTAAGTGTCATTAACAAAAGATTAGCAGTAGAAATGCATCAAAGGAAGCAAGATCAAAACCACTATAGAGTGAGTAACTGAAGCAACTGGAAAAGTCCTCCCTATTCAGATGGGTCACCTTTTCAGTTGAACCTAAATCAAAAGTGGAAATGAGTCTTCTGTAGCTTTGGAGAAACTAGACGAGAAGTTTCTCTACTGGGGTTACATCTGATAGACAGCCCCATCACAAAAACAGTTGCTGTCAGTTTTAGCAAAGCACGATGCAAGGTTGTAGGTTTGGCTAATTCAATCAAAATATTTGTAAAAAAAATATTATGTTCATTGTTTGAATAAACGCCACTACCAGAAGAACATTTTTGGCACCTAACCCTAAAAGCACAGAAAAGATGTGCAAAAGGGTTTTGTTAGCTGCTGTTTTGTGAGTGGATGAGAGCAACAAAGGAGAGGCAGCAGCCCAGGGCTGCGGGACTTTGAAATCTTGTGGTGAAGGTCTCAACTGGAAAGGATTATCAGCTACTGTGCCATCTCCTGCTTTCCTACCCCAGCTACCTCCAGGGAAGCACAATTTTCTTTGGTGCTTGCAGACAAACAGGATTGTATCAGAGTCACCAATGCCACCTCTTCACAGCCTATCTAATGCCGAAATTAGGTGAAGCATTTGAGGAATAGCCTCAGCATAACTAATGCCCTGGTTTCTTGAAGCAGAGCAGTGCTGCCAGTTCAAGCCTCTTCCCCCAGACAAGGCAATTCATCTTCAAAGTGGAGGCAGCAAAGAGACTTTGCTGATCCAGTCCCTGTACCCTGAGGGCACTGCTCAAGGACTTCATAGGTACAGGAAGGGAAAAAAAGCTTTATAAACATAAGGAATTACTTGAGCTGACCTCAGCCAGTTGGACTGGTTACCCCAGCTGGCACCGATCTTGTGAGAAGACAGCCCTTCCTGCTCCCAGGGAAGGCAGAGGCTAAAGCCCCTTCAAAGCTCTTAGGCTTCCCAGCCCATAGCACAGTTCTTGGGGAAGAACGTGGGGTTTTTAGTGAGCTGGTGCTCTTCTCCAAAATGATCTGCAAGTGCTTATTCCCCCCGCTTCCTACCCTAGTTGTCCATTATAACTGCCATAAAAATATCACTATAGCTGCATGAAAAACTTCCCCTGGTGAATTTCAGGAGTTTCAACACATACTGTAGAAGCAGAAGTCATTAGCAAGTATCTGTTTGACCACTGACAGCTGAAACAGTGAGAAGAGCAATCATTTAATAACAGTTAAGGTTAAATATATTCCTGTAGTTTATCATCATTCACTTTCTCTAAATGCATGACATCAAGTAGTAACCGTTGAGGGGAAGGACAGTGTGAATTATGCGGCGTGGCAGATAGAACCATCAGCAGCAGGCTTTAACATCAAACCAATTCAAAACGGGAGTCTGACAAACAATGCCAGGGGATCATCATATGACATTAAAGTCCTCATAATACCATCCTCTCATGAATGTGATATATTGGAGGCAGCTCTTGGGCAGTCCATAATGGCCCACCTGCCACTGTGGTGATATATGCACTGTATATTAAGGAAATGAAACAGGAATTATGCACGATGCATCATTTCTCTTGCTAGCATCATTGGGCAGGGAAGACCGCAGCACCCTGCTTCAGGATGAAACAGGATTCTTAGTTCTTTATTGATACGAATAGGGGTATGATTTGTGAATAAAGACTTTATTCCATTGGGGAAAATGGAGATTCAAGTTCACCCCATAGGCCGGGGAAAGGGAAGAGCACAGCTTGTGTAGCTCTAGCTCTTAGCCATCCACAGGCTAGTTAGATACTTAAAACTAGCCTGTGAACACTCTCCCACATACAGAAATGTTTTATCCAGTGTAATTTTAAGAAATTCTTGTGTAATTTTAAATACCAATTCTATTTGCAAGTAAGCAAAAAACCTCCCCAAAGGAGCATTTAAGCTGTCCTAATTTACTGTTTTTATAGGCGTGACACAAGGCAATATAGATCATTAGCCAGTGGTGGCTGTGGGAACCTGTAACCCAGCTCACTGTCTGCAAAAAGAGAAGGGGAGGTGTTTTGACTTTTGGCTCCAGAGGAGTGGAGTAGTCATATTGAGGGAGGGCATGGGAAGCTGAGTATCCCTCTGAGCAAAACCCACCCTATGCCATGTCCATTCGCTCGGGAAGGCTTGGAACTGCTCCCTCCACCTTGTCCTCTTTACGAGAAAACCCCATCTCATTGCCTATTTTGGCTGCAGACACCCTAGCAGATGATGAGGACACAAAGTCATTACCCAGCACGGTAGTTTATCACCTTAATGGCACTAAGCAATGCTGTTGAAGCTAAGCACCCCAGCTGATTTCAAAGGCCATACCTGGAAAGCGCAGCATTTCAAAGCATAGAGGAAACTACACGAGCAAGGTGCAGAGGCAGGCCAGACGCTGAAGGCTTATCCAGGCGAGTCTTCCTGCTGATGGATGAGAACTTTGTCCAAAGACAGACTGACAGCTCAGTCCCGCTGCCAGCTTTGTGTAGACACACCCTAGCACTGTGGACTCTCCATGCCAGCCAAAGGAGACATTTAACTTCCCTGCAGCGTGTGCTGCAGCTTACAGTGTCCCCTCCAGGTCGCTTCCTTTTGGGGGAAGTTGAGCATTAACTGCAGTCCGCGTAAGGCTTCAGGATGTGGAGGTAGTTCCTAGCCTGCTCCAGCCTTTCTCCTCATCCAACATTTGATGATGAAAATTTTATTCAATTCTCTAACTCAAGATCTAGACCAGAAGGGATAGAAGGGTGGATTTCAGTTCATCTCCACTTGTTATACAATGCTTATTAAGCCTCTGTCTCTTCAGAATCCTACTCATCTGCTCAGCCCAAGCAGCCTGGAAACCTGGCCACAGCATGTGTACCTCTAAGGCAAAGCTGGCATGCAAGGTTTGGATCACCAGAAGACTGCCTTGTTGCTTTGCACATTTACAGATGATTACATGTACTCACCAGCTTTCCAAGAAAAAAAACTATCAAAGCCTGCAGCCTTCTGTTTTGGGTGCTTATGCTGTTCAACCTACAAGCTAGGGAGTAAAACACCAGCAGAGCAGAAATCTTCCCTGACTCGCAACGAGGGGATCTTGTACCACTTCATGCAGGTGCAACAGACCCAGAAAATGAGACGACACAAATCCAGAAAGAAGAGGTTGTACTACCTGAACGGTAACTTTACCAAAGCCACCCACCAAAACATGCACTTCTTCTCTCCTCCAAGCTCTGCTCCAGCCCTTATTCCGGGGATGAAGCTGGAAGAGTAAAAACTGTGCCACTAGTCCCTTCCATACCCTACACGGGTTGGAACGGCTTGTGGATGCTCTAGCTCCCTCCTTCCCAGTAAGATAACTGAAGGACCTCATGCCAGTAGAGAATGAGGAGAATTAAATGCTAATCTACAACTCAACGTGGTTTTTGCACTAGAATGCCAGTGCACAATAACAAAGCAAAAATAACAGCTATGTCTGCCACCTTTGCAACAGCAGGCAGCTTTTCAGTCCAAGCTTCCTGCATAGTCATTTATAGCAGCATGGAGCAGGTGGAAATCATTGCTGTTCTGACCTGGTGGCATTTTACACCCACTCTGGATCCGGGGAAATCACTATAAAGAGGTCCATAAAGAAAGGCAAATATATAGCACAGTCTCCTTAAGACAAACATTTATTAGCAGCTAGTTTCCATGCTCACAATCACTTACCTGCAAATAAAATTAGTCTGCCTGGGCAAACGTAATTGTGAGATGCTCTGGAGTGCTGACAGAAGAGAGGGATCACTTTAGATACTAACAAGCACCCATCCGCAGCACGGAGCAGGTGATAATCCCAGCTCCAGCCTGCACATCCCTTCCCAGGTCAGCTCACCTTTTGCAGGTTTTCTGCCTCCCCAGGGAGCAGGGGAGGCAAACTCCTTTATCTCTCTCCCAACAAATTTGCATCTGCCATTCAGAATCTATGATTTCTTATTACAGAGCTGACAAAGTGACAGCAATAGTTAATCTTACTGTGTACAGAGCTGATTGATATCAAGCAGAATTAAACTACTGTAATCAAGTTAGTCTGTTGCAGATGTGTGAAGTGCTACAGTTTATCACATTCCTCAGGCACACAATTTGATTCTGCATAACTAGAGAGAACAATACTGATAAGGTAGTGGAGAGCCAACAATATGATGCAGGACTTCATGATGCCTTTTTTTAGCTCTTAAAAAGTGCCACGCTTGTCAGCTGTGCAAAAGGTGCCATGACATGTTAATACACGTCATATCAAAATTGTCAAAGGAGGCTGCACGCTGGCTCCGTGGGGATGTGCTCTGTGTTCCAATCAACATGTGCATCCACAGCCTTATTGAGAGACGCCGGAACTTCACAAGGTGAAGGCTCCTGAAATCAAGTCATGGGAGTAAACGTGCAGATCTATAAAGGTGTGAAAAGATGCTGCTAAGGGGGATGTTGAAATAGAAGCAAGATTTAGCAAGGACAATTATCTCTGTCAAAGGCTTTCAGTGATCGATGTCAGCTGCCGTCACAGTAGGAGAAGGGAAAACCACAACATGAATATTTGATTAAATTAGGCCAACCTGAAGTCTCTGCCAGAGCATGTGATGCGACATGTTTTCTATGGGATGGCAAGGTTTTTCTTTCACAATGGATTATTGTATCTTTGTCTTGCTTCACCAGTTTCTTTTTCTTCTTCAGCTGAAGTGCTTTTTGCTCTCACAACAAAAGGTACGGCTTGTCAGTGCTGGGGACATCTGGCATCCCATGCCAGCCCAGCAGCAGACCCGCTCCCTCCCCAGCATGCTCCCCGCTAACCTGAGATGCAATTATTGCAAACAGGCTGAGGGCACAGTCAGAGCAACAAGACAGGCTGAGCTGATCTGTCAATTGGCTGCCTGCAAAACCAGGTAGCCTCACTCTTCCCTCCCACCTCTCCCCTCCGGTTAGGTCTGTACATTCCTGCCCCCTTTCCTGGTGCTGGCTCTCATATTGACCCCCACATCCCCATCAAGCTGATTCAATGCACTAAGCAGGGAGATATCAAATCTGGGGGACAAAACCAAGTGAAGTTTCCTATGCCACAGCCACTACAAGGCCAAGGGACAAGAATGTGAGCAAAGATGCCACAAGCAGGGAAGAGGCACAGCCCTTGTGGCAACAGTAAGGAGTTGGCTCAGCTCTCCCAACAGCCAGAGGAGCTGTTGTATTCAGAAGGAACAAGTGTATCAGGCCTTTATTTGATGCATCTCAGGCAGCTGAGACAGCCCGGGGATCATCTACACAGAATTTACTAACCCCTTGGCATTTATTCCCTTTTCACTCATGATGCTTTACATCTAACCTAGATGATAAATCTCCTGCACTCAAGCCTGTTCTTCGTTCCCTTTAGAGAACTACACTGCTCCACACTCTCTTAGGCACTACGTGCTGTTAACAAATCACTTGCAGCGCGGATGTTTGCTTGCAAAGGCTAACCTGTAGGGAATGGCTTCTTTTCATTAGCAGCCTGGTCTATCGTTCAACACAGATCCTAAACCTAAAAGACGTAGCCCAACCTGCCCACTCAGTCTCCTGTTTCAAAGACTTTTTTTCCAGTCTTTCATGGCAGATGCCACCAGAATAGAAATCCCTTGATGCCTCGAGCAGCTCCACAGACCACGCTGCCAAGCAGTCACCTCCCCCTGCTCCAAATACACAGCCACAAAGAGGGACACGTCCACCTATCCTGCTGTTCCCCTTCTCCCACTGCATGGAAGTAGGTGTTTCTAATCCATTGAGACAATGAAAAATTATCAAGCAGAAGTGGGGCAGACAGGCAACTGGGTATTTACTCCCTACGCAAAAACTGTTCATGGTGGCATTTATTGCATGCGTCTCTGACTGTAAGAGCAACACACCAGTGCTGGAAGAGACCTTCTAGGTCACTAAGACTAAGTCCTGCTATCACAAATAGCTCTTCCATGTAAAATTGCACATCAATTGGTCAAACTCTCTCCTTAAAGTAATTAAGTCTGTGGAGACTATTGCAAGGCCATACACCCCTAGTGCCTAAAAGCTCTCTGCTGATTTCTAGCCTCTGTTCATTTTGCAGCTGGTTTATACTTATTTTCTCTGTTTACCTCCTATCAATTCCATTGACTGACTCCTTGACCTCATATTATTTACTGTTTCATTGTGTTCCTTCGTGATCCAACACTAACAAAATGAAGTGCAAACACAGGAGAACACATTTAGAGCAGCAGGAAGAATCATACAATTATGAAGGGATGGGGCAAAAGGCAGAGAATAGCCCCCAGCTGAATCTTGCAGTTTTCTACATAATAAATAAACAAAGAGGGACTAGAAAATTGGACCTATGAGCTTGAAATTAAACAAGGTTCTCCATGCTGCACGCAAATGGAACAGCATTAATAATCTCATACAACAGCCACTTCTGTATTCAATCTGTATTAATGGGGCTAAGCAAACACAGCTGGGGAACCAGCTTTGGGCAAGAAAGAAAACTTGAGGAAAAGAAACTCAATTGTTGAAAAAAGCCAAGAAGGCAAATTTACTATTATTGGAATAACATGGTAGAAGTCACCAGGCAGTCCTTGTAAATAGGCGTGGGAAGTTAGGCTGCTTCTGCTCTGCCGAGGGAAGAGGAACATGAAGAGTTCATGTCTTGCCTCTTAGCAAGCAAGAGCTGCTTTTTGGGTAGTTTGATTCCATGGAAGAAGGATCAAGGTTCAGGAGCTGGCTGGTGCCTGGGTTGGAGCCAGCCAGAAACATGCTGGGGTATGTAAGAGAGCACGGCCCTGCAATAAACAAAGGCTTCCTCTTTTCAGCGATTTGTTCTTGCCTGATAGAAGGTCATTCCTTATTCATGCTTCTCCCTTCTCTGCAATTAATAGCACCCCCCTCCCCAAGATTACCAGAATGGACAGTACACAAAAGCAGTTAAAAGAGAGAGTGCTCTTAAGATAGAGCAGTTTCATTTCTGTGAAGCTCTCAAGGCTATCTTTCTTGGCTTTCAAGACACGCATTTGCAATACCTCCTCCTTCAATAACCAAGATTCAAAGTTTCCGAAGTCTTTTATGGAAAATCTCCTAAAATGTATCACATAATGGCCTTTCAGGGAGAACATCTTGAACTCAGGCAATGGAAAACATCTTCACAGGCAACAAGCAAACAGGTAACTTAACAAAGAATTGTTATAGGAATGATTAGGCTTTCTGCTGGTAACATCAAAGAGTTTATTTACTTGATCCAGGACTGGAAAATAGATCAGAAAATGTTATAAAATGTTCCAGCTCATCTGAGAGCAAGCACAAAAGCTTCATGTACAGTTCTATCTAAGCTGAAAGCCAATAAAAGCCTTGTGATGAATTCCATGAGTACAAAACCACGAGAAGCTATGGGCTCTGACCACAGTGCATTTAAGTATCTACAGAAATGTAACTTGGTTTCAGAGATATTCTTGTGAATGAGATAAACCATTTTCCTTTATATGTTTAAAAAAGTTTGAGAATTTTTGAAGTTGCACTGAAAAACTAAAAAATGATCTTTTTTTTTTCATTTAAAAATCACAAAAGCTCTAGTTTCTGGAAAACGTACTTTTACGCATTTTTTCTCAAATAAAAACTTAGAAACGGTCAGCAAAAATGATATTTTGGGTGCAATTTCCATTCCCGTCAAAGCTATTTGCTGCTGAAAATTCTAGCAAAGATGTGTTGTTGTCGCTGGCACTACTGCTCATTCGTAAAAATCGGGTAAATCACTAGAGACAAGCAGAAGCAATTAATGGTCTCTTTATTGCACTATAGATTAGTCTCTTGTTTTGTTTGAAGGTGCGGCGGTTTGCACCAACACAAGAGGTTCAGGAGTGAACATGGACAAGGCAGCAGTGACAGCTTTCTTCCCACCTGAGGACAAGGGGATGCCCATGCTCTGTGAGCCCAGCAGAACCAGGCACTGCTCCTCCACAGGCTGTCCCCGTTTCACCACAAGCTGGATCTACCAATGACCCAGCAGAGTTGGGGATCGGACCTTACTCATTCCCAGAAGTAGGAGCAGAGATGCCTTGTGGAGGAGTCTTTGCTGCTTAGGAATGACAGAGCAAGTAGGATCAGGTGGAGCTGCAGGTGTTCACATCCTGGTAATGACATGAAGACCACCACAACTAAGCAGGGTGGTGGTGATATAGCACCTCGCACAGTCAAAACCAACTCCACTTCGGACTCCAGTAGGCATAATAGGTACAGTCATTTTGTGCTTGGTCTACCAGGGCAGTTAGCAGAATTGTCTACATTTGTTGGGGGTGAGCACGCGAGAGGGAATATTTATACCAAAACACAGTGCAGACTTGTTTAACTGAAATAGTTCACAAATCCCAGGTTTTTATTGGAAAACGTACCGTGTTGGGTTTTTTTTTCTGGTAAAAGCATGCTAGACCATTCATTTTCACATTTTCAGAACAACATATTCTGTCCTACGTCAAAGAAATGCTTAGGCCAATGCAATCTTTTTCAGCTTTTTTATTTTACATTTCTGTGGGAAGATGAAAAATGCTGGGGGGATCAACCCACAAGCATTTTCCTCACACATTCTTAGTTCAGTCAGCAAACCAAAAAATCAATTCTTCACCCGTTTCTAATGCTCAGGGTCACTAAATGTGAAACACATTCTTTTCCAGTAAGTCATTCCTAATAAAAGGCATGAAACTCACTGGGCAAATGGCTTTCATGAAGATCTGGAGACACAGAAATTTAAATTAAACTAGTGTCCAGCGTCCCTTTTTCTCCACAAAAGACGGATACTGAAGGGGAATGGTTTTCTAGGAGCTAGTGGATGTGTGGGTTACGTTCTTCAATAGGTTTTATGATGATTTTGCTATCCATTCACAGTAAGTACCATTTTACTGTAGTGGTTTCTGTACAGAGAAAGGTATTGGACATATTTCAATGAAACATTTTGCTAATCATCACTATTATGAGGTTAGTTTAATAAATAGATTATAGCAGATGAATGTTCTTGCTCTCAATGTCCAATTTTCTTTCCTTCCTCTCTCCACAGAAGGGGCATTTACATTCAGGGAGAGAGAAGGGAAGGCAGCAGTGGGAACAGGTCCCTTGCTGATCTAACATTTTCTTCTCTGTAGCTACTCAATTTCCAGCATAGCTCTGCAATAAAAAATTCTAGGTCTTTACACAGTGCCTATCAGTAAGGTGGGGTGGGGACAGCTTGATTTTCACCACAGGGATTCCCTTGCATCCATCACAGCACAATCTAATAGTGATACTAAAAACAAAGTTAAGCTTTCACCATGTAGGAAAAGAGAGAAGTCAGTCCCCTGTAGGTGCTCTTTGTTTGACCAAACAAGGTGACCAAGTTCCTCTCACCTCTTCAAAACCCTGGACTTGTTTCATTTGCAAGGGTTGGAAACTATTTCCAATGTTTTCTTGCAGCTGGTCACTGGCAGTGGAAGGTCTCCTCCAGCACAGCTCACCCAGCAATCCTGAGCACCTCCTGCCCCCACCACGCAATCTCCCTCCCAGCTGACAGCTCCCACCATAAGCAATGCAGTCACTACTTCATATATTTTGTGCTCACACGAACCATGCACCTCACAATTTCAGGATACAAAGCACCCCACAGCAGGTTTTTGCAGAGCTGCAGAGGTCCCATGTCTGGTGCCAAAGTCCTAAAGGCAGCGTGCTTGCCACTGTGGCAAGTGAGAGGATGCTCAGGGGCCAGAGATGGAGCACCAACAGACACAGCCCCTATGCCTCCACCCGCCAGCTCTCAAACCCAGCTCTGCCCTCCTTTGCCGGTCTCTCCCTTTGCCCTGGCAGAAGCTCCTTGTCTGGGTGCAGCCCCACTCTTATCTTCAGATTTGGAAAGTTCAATATTGCCAGCATGGGTAGGGAGCTGCTAGCCAGGTATTGGAGCCACACACACAGATCAACAAGCAAAGCGGATCCTCAGGCAAAACAAGTTGTCCATAGCAGGTCTGCAGACCTCTGCCTCCACAGGGCTCAGGGACAGCGTCCAAACACACTCCCTCCATTTGAGGGCTTCATATATACTTCTAGGAGTAGTTTTCTCATGCCTCCTAATATTTGGAAGTTCAGAGCTGGCGTGAGAAAATTACTCCTGGAAGTTTGAGCGGAGATTTATGGGGCAGGGGGAGACTGGCTGTATTTCTTGCTTTAGGACAGCCCACAGTGTGTTCACCCTGTGGCTCGCTCACTCTAGGACATCACTGTAGCTGTACAAAGGCATGACTGTGTACCCACAGACACGCACACGCTCTCAGGATGAAGCTGGAGTTGTAACTCCATCATATAGCTTTGTCACAGTTGTCACTAGTTCAGGAAAAAGAGTTGTGAAACTCCTCTTCCATTTTGAGCTAACCACTGAGCAGTGTGTTAATTTTCTGGGTCAGCATCCCAGGATTTTCCTTTTCCTAGCACACTGTTCAATACTCTCCACTCTTTGACATCACATAGAACTTCTATAGCAAGAGAGTGCTTAATCCTCTCTGAAGTAATTTCTTTCTTCTTTTATGACTGGAGCCCTGGACAGCCCGTTATGCTTCAACCCCAGCGCTATATTTAACCCAGCCATCTTGTTCGTTCTTCCTCTCTTGTCTACAGCTTGGCTCAAGGGAAGAAATTGCAGTCATGAATAAAATACCAGGAAGAAAGTCAAATTGCTCAACACGCTTTTAGGCAAATTGCAGCATCTGGAAAGAGTCTGGATTTCTACAACGTTCTTCATTCTCTTTAGGGAGGATTTCCATACAGCTTACTGCTCGGAGGTAAAATGCAAGAATTAAAAAGATGCAACCTTAGGAATATAACAAATGGGATGGAATGGTCAGATAGCAATAAAATAACTCTGGTCATAGGGAGCTGCCTCCAACCTAAGTTGAGGGCTTGCTTCTGCAAATCCGGTGACAGCACATAGAATGGGCAAATGTAGCTCCCAAGGTATATATTTTACAGAATATTTTCCAGCAAACTTTGGCCACCACTGCACAGTCTTGCGCAAGTAAAAGCAGTTCAACATGGCATTTGTCATCACTTCCGAAATAAGAAAACTCCATTTGTCTACATTTAGCTGCCACTGCACTGTACATAACTCATTCCTTTCCGTGTTAGTTCTGACACCCTTTTCAAGATAAGTGCCCTCTCATTTTGTTGTATCCACAGGATGCAGCCACAACACAACGAAGAGGAAGAACGTGAATCAGGGCCGCCTGATTCCGACATTGATCATATGATTGTCCTGCCTCAGCTCTATGACCTGGATATGCCCTTCACTGTCTCATCCATACAGCAAGGAATGACCACAATTCACAGTATTGACAATCCCGAAACATGTTATGCACAAGGACTTGGGGTTTGATTCAATACCAGTCCTCAACATCTCTACAGTTTATTTAATACTGCTTTGTTCATCTTCAGCAGAGGAATATTTTCCTGAGGCATACAGAGCTTGCACTGGGGGAAAAGCACACAACTTTTCCAGATATCTGTACCTTAAAGGAGGCTCCTATCTACATGCGAAGGCACATGAATATAAGTAGTCTGATCTTCAGAAGGATGGTAAATTTAGATGATTTTCAATGACCTGGGGACAAAAGTTGCCAATTCTGCCTCTATTCGGTCAGTTTTCTATATATGACGTTTTTCTTTTCTGTTTCATCTGAGCACACACAACTGAGAAGCTCCAGGTTTCAGCCTTTGAAACGTTAGTACAACTGTGCGGGTGACAGCCCACAAAGCAGACACCAGCGCACAAACGTGCTTGCAACACAAATGTTCAGAGAAGTGTAAATTTGCAGAAGCGTAATGTGCTGAAAAAGTTCATCAGCAGTCACATTTTTAAACAATTTCAATCATCTGCTCTATTTGATATGTTTCTCTTGGTGACAGCAAAACCTCATGCAAATCTGCTGCATGTTCCCAGCAATAGAAGGGGCTTGCATACACATTGTCAGGAAAGGATGAATTTCACTTTCCACTTTGAGACCTAGAACCAACTGAACTTCAAACCCTCCTACAAAAGCATGGCACACACATTACCAAAGTCTCCATTCCTAATGCACCAACCAAGAACTTCCTCTACCCTGAATCTAGACCCTTTTTGATTGTTTCCCAAATCTGGAACTGATGCCAAAACCACAGATAATACAAAAGCAACAATATATATTTAGTAGCCAATTAAAGGAAGAGCAAACTCCTTTTACATTTTAGACTTCAGATTGGTCTGACAAATGAATCAGGAAAAAGATGAGCCAGGAGAAACTGAAGCCTTTTGCCTGTGACATCCTGCTCTCAGCGGGGATTTCTATCATGGACACATGCTTCATATTCCCAAGCTCTCTTAATGGCCCTACTTCCAACTGCAGCAGAAACGCTATTCTCCTCTGCACGCTTGGCCGCAGAGAGGACCGGTGGGAGATGATGCCTCCAGCCACCACTCAGTGGCCAGGGAAGTCTTCCCTATTCCCACTGCCTCTGTGATAAATTACAGAGGTGTGAAAAGGCCAGTTGCTTTCCACCAGCCGGACGGGAGGTTGGAGGAAGGCCAGCCTCCTCATTGTTCGGTGAGGCTGCTCACAAAGCCTCTCTTTTTTTATTGTTTTGTGTCCTTTTTGTTCCACCAGACCCACTCTAAATAGGCATTTCCTTTGCTATTAATGAAATCTGCTTCAATTTCAAAAGTTCTGTTTGCAGGCTGTAATCTCAGTCCCAGTCCAATTTAAATATCTGTTGTTTTGGTGGTGGACTTCTGGAGTACGTCCCTCTAGCTCAATGCCAAAAACATAACGGAGAAAATTTCACCCACCGTTAGGAGCCATCTGGTTATGCTGTTCTGAAAAGTGAGACAGATAAGGAGCTGTATGATACCCATGTAAGGCAATTTGCTGGCCTGTTTATCATACCTGACTCTGGGGTGCACAGCTTTATTTTGATTTGATAAAAAGCAAAGGAGTACAGCTGCAGCACACTGCTGCTTCACTAAGCCGACAGATGGGCATCACTGTAAGGAAGCCACATGGCATTTTTTTGTTAAACTCAGCTCATTAGGTTTTATCTGCAATATGTTGCTGTATTGGCAAAAAACCTTTCAGCGAGCAGAAACATTAGCCAAAGTTTGTCAACAGATATGGGGAAGATCCTATTGTGGCAGGATATGTGCCGGGGCAGGGGTGGGGGCTGATTGCTTCTCAGTGCTCAGAAGTCGGCTCTTCGAACTTTTTGCAGCTCGCTCTATAATTTGGAGCGTAATGGTTGTCCTGACTGGCATATTAATAGAGCTGCTGTTCACAGTTTGCAATGATTGGTGCATTTCAAGACAGTTCACAAATCACTTTATCTGAATAGGTGCAGAAAGTTTGTCAGCAAAACCTGGAAAGTGGGAACTTTTCCTTGCTTCTAACAGATGACAAAAAGCCAGATGCCCACATTTCTGTAAAAGTGAAAAGTACAGTTCAAAATTGAGACCACAACTGTTTTTATAGGCAGTATTATTTTGGGACGTTTTGAGTTGTTAGCGGTCCTTTCCTGTCTCGGGTCACTGGTTCAATTCCATCAGACCAGTTTAACTTTCTGTGAGAGAAAAATGAACCTAAGTTGCATGCATTAATAGCAGTTTTGGCTACAGATTGATAGATTTAATATTTGGAAAGCGAAGCAAAGTATTTTCAATCTATGGAAGAAATATCAGAAACTTTGAAAAGCTTCTCCTCAGGCAAAGGAATTGAATGGGCGGCTCTGGGAGCTCCCAGGCCTTTCAGTGCCTGCCCACCTGGGAGCCCCGATACCAAGAATTTCACAGAACAGGGTGAAGTGAGGTGTTCGGGGCTCTCGTGGGCCCTTCTGACACACAAATCTGAACCGACTTAAAGACCATGTCGTTAGCCAGCACAGGGCTCCGAGCAACCTGATCAAGTTGAAGATGTCCCTGCTCATTGCAGAGGGGTTGGACTAGATGGCCTTTAAAGGTCCCTTCCAACCCAAACTATTCTACGATTCTACCTGCATCTTAGTCCAGGTCAGAAGCGTGCTTTCAAAGCAACCGTCCTGACCATTCCCACTTTGGTCTGGGTGATGTCCATGAAGCTGTCTGGGAGCACGCGCTCTGGATTCCTCTCGGATTAAACTAAACCACCAGATGAGCTGCCATAACACCCTGCACCTTAATGCGCACTCAGTCCACAGGACTGAATTAACCTGAAACAACCTCCCAGCAACATACAGCATGGACATCAGGGCCTCAGCACCATTTCACCCTCCACATCTACAGCACCGGATTACTTGCAAAAGTAAATGCATCAAAAAATATCTCTTGTTTTAATTTATGGATTGTAAATTTAATTATACACTGGGGGCTTTAATTTACTTCAAATTTGAACCAAATCAAATCAAACTCAACCAAAATTCAATAATTCTGTCTTAAACCAAAATGGGAATATCCACGTGGTTTTCTGGTTACTCTAAATGTACCATGATACCTAACATGATACCTTGAATTAAACCATACCAACTCAGCAGCTAAATGTAACCTTAGTATCTGTAAAAGAAAACATTTTTCAGTAAGGCAGAGTTGAGCTATGTTTTCCATTAGTGGAAAATGTGATCACATTCTGAGATACTTCTTATTTTTATACTGGCTTTTATTTTTAGCTGTTTCTGTATTAGAGCAGTGCCCATTATCTTGCTATAATTAAAGGTCACTGCTCCAGTTGCTATCTATAGCTATAAAACTTCATGGTAGGCTGGCACATCTTGACCCAAAATTAATAGATGTATCTTAGATCATATAATTCCCCTTTTTTCAGTTGCCTAGCCTGTGTGCAGATAATAGACGCTCTCCGGCTCTCAGCCATTTTAGGAGTGTATCTGAAAGATACAGCAAAAGGGTAAGATCACTGTTTCTGGGAGGCACAGCTGTAACTGTCACTGGTATCAAGTACTTAGACTGGGGTTTCACCAGCAAGGAGCATGCAAGCTCCTGCAGCAGGGAACACACCAGCACTGCTGGTTTGCTCTCTGTTTGCCAGGGAAGACTTGAGCCCTTGGTGTCCTGCCGGGGGACGAGCTGCAGCGCTGGAGGTGGCACTGGGAGCTGCTGCCTTTGGTTATCACAGTCCTCCTACAGCAGTGGGACCTGAGCAAACTAGGGGTGGGAACAACTCACTTAAACCAAAATCCCTTTTGGGTGGATTTGCCTTTTTGCTTGATTTCTGCAGGCAACAGAGCAGGCAACAAAGTGGAATGATAACCCCTAAGGAAAGTTCGCTGGCATTTTTGTAATTCAAATAAAGAATACCTTAGACTTAGCGCCAGCTCTCTCTGGCCTTACTTCTGCTACCATGAAGTCAGAGCTTATATTACCGTGAGTAAAACGGACTTTACAAAAAGCAAAAGATGGCTTCATGTGTAAAAAGAAGAGATGTAAAGTTTGCTTTATGCTTTTGACCTTTTTGTTGTCATGATGATCTGAATCTGCTAACCAACAGTGCAAAAGAAACGACAAAATAAGAGAAATATTTATTCCCCCAGAAAAAGTCTTATTTCCCAGTAGTTCATAAACTCCACTCATTTCAAGACCAGACATTTTCGTCCATCTCAAGTACTAGAATTTTTTCTGTCCTTTTAAACTTCAGTCTTGCTGGGGAAAAAAAAATACAGTATCTAGTCACACATGAAAGAGCTAAGCTCCATGGTAATTTAACAGCAGAGATTCTACACTCCAAATTCTGCCCAAGAGCTTGTGTGGATATTGTGTTTCAAAGGCAGAAAGGGGAATGGCTTTTCCTGATAACCATTGTATGTATAGATACTACAGGAAAAAAAGCAAAGGGCTATCAGCGTGATGGGAAGGAGTGGGAAGAAGAGATGGCAGGCTTGACTTTGGAGGAACGCCCCCAGGTTTTACCTGAGACAGGGTCTGTATAAAGAATTCGGTCTTGACTCTGCTGAAAGTAAGAAAAATCTTCTGGCATCCAAGTTGTAATTGATATTCATGAAAATGTATGAGATTAATGTACTCACTCGCCACTGCCCTTCAACCTTGTAATGAAAGCAGTCAGGTCTGAGAGGAGATGGCGGACAATAAAGAGGAGCGTGAAAACAGCGAAAAGGAATAAGCGAATGGAGCTGATTGATTGAAATATTTCCTTTCTATAGATTTACTGGACAAACGTTTGTGTCTTTTGTGCCACATAACACTGGGGTTACAGAAGACTTACCCTGCTGACCTGAGCCACTAACCCACCCTAGACCCGTGCTCTTTCCAAGTGTGCACCGGAGCCTGTAACAAGACACACCACCGGAAGCTTTTCTGACCCTAGAAGAGCAGCGCTGACCCTTTGCGGTTTGGTTTTAGGGACAGAACGCAGGACAAAAAGGACCTAGCATGCCTAGACTGCCTGCAGCTGTGAGCAATACTGCGCTAGAAGCATCAGGCAGGAGGGTTTCCAGAGCTCGGATGTGCCATGCCACCAAAAGCTCACAGATGACTTGATACAAACCTAGGACAAAGAACATTGTGCCACAGGAAGAGAGCAGAGAGATAAAGGGACCCCAGACTGTAGATTTTGTTACAGTTCTGTTACTGTTCCTTCCCCTCTCAGTCATGTAATCTGGCAGCCCTAGGTGCTAACTCCTCGGCATGCTACACCTTGCAATGCAGCAGGAAAGTCTCTGCCACGCCACTGAGCTGCGTTGTTTGGCTGTACCCTGAGCAATCTGCCTGCTGGACGGCCTTCCTCTGACCAACGGAAGGCCAAGGCTTTCAGCAATCTGGACGTGGCCAATCAACTGGAGCTCCCCCTTTCTTCGTCAGCACCACCTTCACAGTAATCTTTTTTCTGACCACCTCATTTTCTGAAGTGCTTCATCAGGTAACTAGAAAATCCCCTCTGTGGCATTTCATTTCAAGGACCAGCAGGTTTTGTGTGCTGGCACTGTCTTTGCTGCAGAAAGCAGGATCAAGAACAAGCATTTCTCAAGCAACTCACCTGTTGAACCTCAGGAGACTCCCTTGTCTCTCCTTACTCACTTTAAGACAGCAGAGCTTCATGCACCAGACATGTTCTCTTTACAGCCTCTTCAAAGCCATCGATTGTCCACTGTGATGATTATCTTGACAAGGCTTTCAACTCCCTGTGCTTTCTAGGTAGAGGAGGGCATTGAGAGATAGCAGGTCATTCTGTCCTCTGCCAGTCATCACCTTAAGAGACATTAGTCCAGCATTGGCCATGGCTTGGTCCTGCCTTTTCATTAATATCCTCATGGAAGGACATCATATGGTACTAAGTGAAATGTAACTGGGGAGTCCAAGAAAACTTTACTGTTGACCTCTGTCTATGATTAGTCTCAGTAACAGTGCTTGCAGTATAACCCATATACCCTTGCAGAAAATTATGTTTTCCCTGTGGTGTACTGGAAAAATGCAAAAATGCACCTAAAAGAACTGTAGGAAGGACCTTGTTCAGAGGCAGGGAGCTCAGTGAAACCATCCTAAGGAACAAATTTGGGGTAATGCACACCTCCCTTGTTTATAACTCCTGTCTGTCTCCACCTACGCCGTAGAGACTCTTCTCCCAAAACTGTGGTGTAGCTCAATGGTTGTACAGTAGATAATGACCTTCTCTGCTCAGCTTTGCTGGCATGCCATAGCAAATATGTGTACAGCATGTTTGACATAAGACTAGACTGCTTTACAGTGAAAAAACCCTTGAAGCTTATTGTGGAAAGGAAAGAAAGAAAGTGAAAACTTAAATATCACTACTGAAGTACTACCTTGGATCCTCCTTGGAGTAATGTTCCTATACTCCAAGTTTCTCCAGAAGCCACGTACCCTGTCATATTATATCCCCATCACACACTACAAAATATTCTCCAGGGTGAGGAGACAGCTGTTTGTGGTGCATGAGGGAACAGGCAGTCCATCTGGGAAATAAAATTCCCATAAGATATGCTGTCAATATTTCTAAATAAAATGTTATTCTCAGTTATCTGACTTAAGGGAGGGGAGTAAAGGACAAAGTAGGGACTTTTTGAGAAAAGTTTAACTTCACCAAAAGTCCAGTTTGTTGTTAAAAACGGTGCCAGAGTGTTTTCAGCCAAATCTAACAGGTTTCTTCAGGCTCAGAGCTGAGCGTGCTGGAGGGCGCTTTGGTCCACAGGCTCAGGGGAGTGCGGCAGGGGCAGTGTCTGGGGAGGAACTGCTGCCAAGAAAGTGGAGCCGCTCTGCAAACTGTGGTGTCTACTGAAATAAGCTTAACGGGCATTTTAATTTTTTTTGCTCAGGAAGTCTCACTTTAAAAATTAAATCCCACTTCCCTCTTAAGGATCATAAAAGAGTATGCCAGACCAAAACCTGCCTGTACTTGGGTACGGTGCACATTTGATTAAAATTCAAAGAGAATATTGCTTAGGGCCCCGCTCACACTTACTGCGTAGTAACCTCATCGCTGCGCATGGGTGATGTTGCAGTAACTCCATCACTGCACGTGCACACGGCTGTCCTTTGCCCATCAATGCGAGAAACACATAGGTGGATTGAACACGCCGTCACCATTAACGCTGCAGTGATAGCTGGCAAGATGCTGAAGACTTTCAGTTCCTATTGACCCTGGTGGGAAAGGAGGGGATTCAGAATCTCCTCTGAGGTCCCGCTTTGCCATTGTATCTCATTTAAAGGGGTTATTTGTACCATTATGAAAGAAGTAGGTCACAGATAACCCTTACCAGTTCCCATCTACCCACTTTGCTACTGATGTGGATTAGCACAAAAAAAAGTAACATTGTTCTTTTCTCACGTAAGGATGATGCAAATTACCTTCTCGTTTTTAATTCCATCACATGAAAAAGGGACGGCTGAGCTGCCCACCTCTCCATTTGATTTTCTTCTCTACATTTTTCACTGCGTTACTAGGACTTCCCCTCATCCATTTCGTATCAGCACAGAGACAGGACCTTGTTAGGTTGCCTCTTTGTATTTAAGAAACCAAATCTGCCTCCCCTGCTGGCACTGAAAACCCCAAGGGAAAGAAAAACACTTTCTGACCTCCAAAGTATTTTCAGAATTAAGTAGATCCTTTCTTTTTCACCAGAGACCACAGAACAAAGCTGGTAGTGATCGGTCTTTATGAACTGAAGAGAGGTTGGGAACTGATGCAGCTCAGCATTCAGTGTGCCATTACTCCAGAGACTAATTCCCTCCAATTTACTTTCCTGGTTTTGTTTCTTCTCTTCTGTGGCCGCATTGTCCTCCCTCTGCACTTATCCCAGTGCTGAGCAGGGAAAGCATCGAGGTCCAAGCCGATAAACAGCAGATGAATTCCACCACTGTACTCAGCAGCTCTTTCTGTACTTTAATTGACTTCTTAGGTCAATAAGCACTTTATAGGCCAGTTTTTCCTTATCTTGAGAGTAACAGTGCACATATGGAATGGAGACATTTATTTCCAGCTCCAGGAACAGCATGATAACTATATTTATCTTTCCAGGCGATTGTGCCAGACTCATCACCATGGTACCTGCAGTGCACAGACTTTTAGCTACGGCCTTTTGATACAGAAGCCATTTGGTAGCCCCCACCCAACTGCTGGGAGCCATGAAGTGCAGGGGACCATTGCTGCTGCTCTTGAGTTATTTGGGGAGGAGGGGAAATGTTAGTCTTGTTAATCATTTCTCAGTGTTTGCATCAGAGTATGCTCTCTTATGCTAAGTGCCTTAGCTCTCCTTCCAGGCTGAAGGTTTGTGGATTGTTAATCATCCCTACTTTCAAATATATAAATCATCATAGTAGTAAAGGCAAAGGGGTAGAAGCAGCAATCTGCTGTTAACCCTTCCAGCTCACAGGGTGTTGTCTTCCTGCCTGATACATTTTCCTGATCTCACCAGGGGTCCTGTGTTGTCCCTGTGCCAGCCATCTCTCCAAGAGAGTGGCCCCTGTATTTTTAAAGCCATCCTCAAACCCACTCAGCACAGTAATCTCACATCCACCAATCTGGGGGTTGCAGGCCAGGCCCAGAAGATGACTGGGAGGTTCCAGGAGCCAGCTGGCTGAACACCAGACCCCACTTCATTCCACGTATGAGGGCCTGGAACAAAAGCAGGCAGCATTAGTGAAGACACAAGTATCCAGGTGGAGAGAGAAAGGAAGACATGTTGGGCATTGAAAAAACACAGGGAAAATAAGGTCCCTAGAAACAAGGCTTCTAAGATTCACAGGTGACAATGCTAATACAATTCTCAGATTGAAAAAAAAAAAAATATTCCCTCCTGAATTATTCTACCCTTTGCCTAGGCTAAAGCAGTATTGTTGAACTGGAGCAGACCTTCCTCAGCTGGTCTGAATATTATATCCAATAAATACTTAGTGGAGTAAGGCTGCATCTAAGCCAAGCCCACAGGCTAGACAGTCTTCTAGTTTACAGGAAATCTTTCAAACTGTACAGCCCTTCATCAGTGCCAGAAACCTAGATTGACTTCAGTCCCAGCTAATGAAGTTCTCAAAAGCCAGAGCAAACCACTGCTCAGGCTGGACGCCCTTTCAAAGCTCCAGAGAGATCCGTAATTCAGGAATCACATCTTCTATTAAGCTCCAGACAGAGCATAACCATACTGTGTAATGTATCACTACACTCCTCCAGCTCATCACAGCTAGGAAACAATTTAAAAATAAGTAAGTTTATTCTAAATAAATCTGCAATAAATAAATGGGCTCAAAACAGGATTATTTTCAAAATTTATAATTTTTTAAATAACACCTTTACAACACACTGACATTTCAAGAAAGAAAAAGGAATGGTTAGGAAAGGTTTTTGAAAAGAAAAACGTTTCAAGAAGATGAAGATTTAGTACTGAAAAAAACAGATTTTGTGATTGGAAAGACAAAATTTATAAACAAATACCAACTGAAGTCATTTATCTCAAGACAGCATCACAATCTGATTGCAGCAAGACTCATCTCAAGTGATGTATCTCGAGACAGCATCACCAGCCCTGATTTCTCCCCACTTCAGTGCTAAGGAATCCCTGCCAGCCAAGAAAGAGGACGATGCTCCCTTCAATTCTGGGACTGGCTTCGGTGTGCAAGAGAAGTGCTGCTCTGGTCTTCAAAAGACAAGTCCCTGGGTGGGGCTGGGGGCTGGATGGATTAGGCCAGATCTACAGCAAAAAATGTCTGCTGATACAGGACTGTATTTTAAGTAGACTCCTCCTTTCCCAAGTTTGTTTTATAGACATAAGGTTTATTCATGCCGAGCATCCTAGGCTGGCTTTGGGGAGAGGAGAAGGTGCTGCTGCTTTGAGCAGACGACAGCTATTGAAGCAACACAGTCACAGTAAGTGTGCTGGTAGCATTTTGTCCAACAGTTTGGTGATTTTAAAATTAAATGTAGCACAGAATGACAAATTATTGCTAATTGTCATGAATCGTGTGCCTATGGCACAAACGAATATTTTGGCTTTTTTTTTCCTGTTGAGCTACGATGTTTATACTAATAACTTTTTATGTCACTAGTCAGCCATAATGCTCTAAAGGCCTTGCAGCAAAGCAAAGCAGCCGAAGAGCTGTAGTTGCGGGATTTCTAAACATAGGTCTGATTTCAGGTTTAGCTGTGTCCTAACTAGGCATGTTTATAAGAGATCACAAAAGGCTGGTTTGTAGGTACATACAGCCAGGTTCTCATTTAAACCAGCATTTCATTCCCCTTGGGCTCCAGCCCCAGGGAAAGGGTTGATGTCAGTGGAGCTACGTCATTTTACAGCAGCAGAACCCATTACGTTTAAGAGTTTGCAGCACCAGAGTGGGTCTTAAATATTGAAGGTTTTATCCTGCAATGGGCTAAAAGTATTCGCATGTCCTTGGAGCAGCAGGCATTTAGTGCATCTCTGGAGAAACCCAGTCCTCCGCATAGTCATTTTCTGTTATCGTCTGAGCAAGGCTATGAACGTACTGTCACGGTGGATGAAACTCACCCCTGTGAAGACAGTCTGCATGCAGCACATCTTGGTTCGAAGCTCACTTCAGCCTTTGAAGTGAATATGAATGAATTCATACAAGGGAAAAACTCCATCCTCTCTAAATTATCCTTTGTACTGCCCTGGAGCTAAAAAACCTACGCACAGAACTGTATCGTGAACATGCATTCAAGATCTCTGCGGATATGATAGGGTTAGTGCAGTATCTCCGCTTACATTTAGATTGACAATTACAGAGAGCAGCTCTAGCATTTCTAAAAGGAAAAAATATATCTGATTCCCCTCTGTGCTAAGACGCAACAGGTCCAGCAAAAAGTGTCTAGAATGCCAGCAGTGCCTCAAGAGACATAATAATCTATCTTATCTGCATAATTTACTCAGGTATTTATAAATAGCTAATAAAACTGAGAAACTTGTAAGTGTGTGAAGCACGAACAAAAATATATGAAAACCATTAAATAAATGAAAGCTGCTACAAAGCTTTTGTGCTTAGCTGTGCTAGAGCCACGGCAAGGTTCAGCCCTTTGTGTTCCGATGGGAGCGTGCGGATCAGCAGAGACATTGAGATCCCACCTAGGGCAGCCTGGGAGGGCGGAAAGCCAACGCAAAGGCAAAGGATGCGTACGTGATGCTGTTGGTGTTGGTAGGGGAAGCCTACTGCCCGCTCCACTCAGAGCCATACGGGGCCGCTTGGCCAGCCTAGCTGTAGCTGAAAGCGATTTTTCACATGGACAAGCTCTCAACTCCGCAGGCAGAGGAAAGGGGGCTGCTATCCCAAGAGCTGCCTCGGGGAACTTGCTCTAGGATAGAAGCAAAGCCATTCCCTAAGTAATTATGCCAGGAAGAAGTTAGCTTTATCTCAGAAGACGTTAGCTTTATCTGAACACAAGAAACACTCCAGAATACCTGTAGAGCAGTAGCTGTCCCAGAATAGCTCAGGCAATCAGCCTGCCCACACAAACAAGCCATCAATGATTCATCTTGCAGAATGAGAATGACTTTTCCTGGAGGGAAAAATGAACAGTACGGGTTTGTGGCCTGGCTGAAGCTCAAGTTATATCTCCTATACTCTCTTCATACAATGAACTTCTCCAGGGCTCTTCTGAAATGCTCTCACAGGCAGAGGGGGCAAATTTAGCTTTCTGCTCTACTGGTGTCAGTGGTTTTGCCCTCACGTAATGAGCAGCTGTTAGCCCAATTTGGTTTTCATCTTCTTCTCAGATGCCAGCTCTTATTTTTTTCTAATCTACCTAAGAGTAAATATTGCCAGAAGCAAGACTCTTCTTAGAACAGCTACTGAATCATCTCTCCTGTTTTCTAAGAGCATTTGAATTAGACTAGGAAAGCCACCCTGTAGTCATATAAGCTATATATTGAGCATACTCATTTGATTACAATCACTTTGATTTCCTGGACGAACATTTAAGTGGGAAAAGACATTCAAAATGAACCAATATTAGATATAGGCCTTGCAGGCAAAACACTTATTGTGTTGAAAACTTGGAATATACTGCAATACGAGATAGGGGCGAAAAATCCTGTCTAAGTGTTTTATGCAAATTGCAAGAAAGTAAGAAGAAAAAAAAACATACCAGAAATATTACTGAATCCACCAATTGGATGCTGCTTTATGGGCAAGTTCTTAGGCAGAAAGCAGTAGTAACTTACATTTTCCACAATGAAATTGAAAATGCACTTATAGTATAGTGGATTACGGCTTTGTGAAATATTACCATTTTCTTTCTTTGCTTTTTCAGGTAGTTAAATTTAAGCACTACTTACATTCCCCCTTATCCCCAAATTTAAAAGGCAATAAATTGCTTTAGTGTTTTCAATTTCTTTTCCTTCAAGAGATGTAAATTGATTGCCTGAATCCCTCTACAAACTTTATTCTTATGAATAGGGGAGAATAATTTACAAGGCCATTGGCCCTGTCTAATTCCCCTTTAGCTCTGTGACTCCCTTCTGAGGCCACCACTACAACGCTTCATGTCCAGCCTGGATGGGAGGGATGGGCACCGGGTCTGCTGTACCTTTCAGCTCAATGGTATGGAAAATACAGCCAGACCCAGAGGAGCAAAGGGATAATGGAGGCTTCTCTGGGATGCTCCTGGGATGTGCCTAAAAACTAGTTCTTGTTGGGCTAGCAAATCACTTGCATGCAAGCCAAACAGATCAGTTTTCAAACTTCCTGGCTGCCTGAGGGACAAAATCAGCTATAGAACAGGCATAAAGTAACTTGAGCAATTAAAAAGCTAGGTGTTGCTAGCTGGTACAGTTTAGGAAAGTAAAGGCTTGGGCTCAGGCCAAGAGGATGAGTACTTCAGGCTCCAGCCTCAGGAGTGTCAGTCTCCAGTAAACCTTGCTGCAGTGCTTTGAGGTGCTGTCACAAGAGATCTGTGATGCTCCTCTACAAGAGGTGACCGCCTCCACCACACTGATAACAGCACGGGGCCTATCCTGCACCTCTGCCTCAGTTTCCCTCGGTCAGCTCAACCCATAGTCTAAACTGCCACGAAGGCAGGTCTGCACAAACGCACCCAGCAGCAAGCTGGGGTGGCTGATCAAGGCAGAGGCCAAAGCCCAGCAGGGCGGAGGACAGAAGCAGCGTGAGTGCCCAAGACCATCTCACCTATGTTACTGGTTATTCGTGGTAGGCTCTGGTCACACTAAGCAACAGGCACACAGCATCGGTGGTGACACCCTCCCATAGACATGCTGCTTGCCACCAGCACAAGCCGCCAGGCAACTTTGTGCTCAGGAGACCTCACTGCTGGGTGGCACGGCTTAGGACGCCTGCCCTGGCCTTTCTCCTGCTCTCACATTGGCACATGCGTATGGAGGAACAAACCTGCATGAAAATCCCAAATCTGTATCTAAAAAGTCTTTCAGTCATGCACAGTCAGAAACTTTCCTCCACAGCTAAGATTACTAAGACCAGGAGTTTGTTTCAAGGAGTTTTTTGGGTGTCTTTCTTCTGGATTCAGTGGGGATCCAAGCCATGGCTGGAGCCTCACCAACACTACTTATTTGTATCAAGATCAGAGCAAGCACGAAGTTTCTGTCAATGCAGTTTCAAAACACATTATAGACGCTACAATAAAGTCTTTAGCAGGCCAATAGCATGTGAAAAAAAAAAAAAAAAAGAAGCATATTTAAAACTATCTGTACCTTTTGATGCTGCCTTTAGGAAAATAAAAATATGGAGCATGGGGAGTGATGAGGGCGACTAATCAACTCAAGGCGGGGTACCCTCCCTTACATGTTGGATTTTTCCATGAATAACAATCATTGCCTAAGCAAAGCCTTATTGCCATTCATTGCACGCATTCCATACAGCCTCATCAGCCATCCCGCGCGCCGTGCAAAGTGCGAGCGTGCTTACCGTCAAGTGACAGGAAGAAAAATGCCATCACCAGGCCAGTGCCTGCTGCAGCAGATTTGCAAAATGGAAACCTGCAAAGCCATAAAGGGTAAGGGGCTGGCAGCGTGGCGAATTCTGTAAATAACTCGCACGCCTCGGAAGGGAGGCACATCTCTCAGGAGAGATACCAAGATAAGACAGACATCCCGAGAGCTGAAGCTGACGTGCGCAAGCAGCGGGGGTGCGAGGCGGCGAAGCGCCGGCCAGCAGAAAGCACGTCCTCCCCGAAGCCCTCCTTGCGCTCCTTCTCCGCTGCTCACTGAAGGCAGTGGCTTTTCCTGGCTTGCTCATTTAAAAAGCTCCCTAAAAGGTGAAGGAAGCTGCAAGAGAAGTGAAGCATTTGGCAAAATGCAGCCTCTTGAAGATGTTACATGCACAGAAAGCCTGTAATCCCATCCTCACCCTCATGTAATGTCTAGTGACAGCCCATCAAACGCTCCCTCTTTATTAAATTCAACTGTGAACAAAATTAGCAAAGAAATACGGGGTTTAATTAATGTTTGCCTTGACCATAAATGAAAGAGAACTTTAATTTTTTTACTGTATTTTACTAATCAGAGTCATTCAATATCTTGGATGCCAGTAAATTAATTCTGAACTAATGAAGTTAAAGGAGGTCATTTGTTAGAGAAAACTGATTACATATCGGGATCTCCTGGGGACCTAAATGAGAAAATCACTATAATGAAAAAATATTTTGAATGATGCAGGTCAACCAAGTAGATCATTAAAGATACAGAGGGGGTGGAAATATTAATGACACCGCGACAGGGAAATGCCAAAAGGGAAGTAGGCTGACATAAGTAAGCAGAAAGGCATTTAGCTTGGGGTTCCCCCCCCC
>VXBH01000006.1:266215-293836 GCA_013400035.1 Rynchops niger
CGCCCTTTTAATAAGTGAAACACATGAATTTCATTGCTTATTTCAAATTAGTCACCAGTGCCCAGATATTTCAATGACAGTATAACAGCAATGCACTAATGTGCATTACGTGCGTAAATTTATTTGTGTAAAGCATAAACCTTTTTAGTAGTATTAATCATAGTGGCACCTAAGAACCCAAGCCAAAATATGGGCTGCATTGTATGAGACGTGGGAAAAAATACGCAAGGGGAAGGGAGCGATCTTTGCTTCTCAGAGGTTTAATTTCAACAAGGAAGCAGCAGCCGAGCACGGGAGGCTTACGTGGCACATTACAGCATCAGGCTGGTGCTTAAACACAGCCAGCTGGAGCAAAGGGAGCGATGTAGCCTGGATGAACAAGAAATGGTCTCAGGGGCTCGAGCTGTGGCCTGTCTAGCCCGGGAAACCTGCTGCTTTGGACTATGGCAGTGGGAGATGCTATTTAGGGAGAGCACGTGAGCCTGAGCACTCCCTGCAGCCTGCTGCCCCTGTGCTCCTGTAATCGCTGCAATAGGGACATAGAGACCAGTTCTCTACTTGCACTTTTTATATCTACTTTGGGACCACTGTCTGAAATTAAACGTGTTTAGTTCTGGTTTGAACCTGCTGACACAATGAGGGCAACCTCCTGAGGCAACACATCCCAGAAGTTCTCTACCTGCTATGAGAAACAGCAAGCTCTTTCGCCTGTCTTACACTCGTCTCCTGCCAGTTTCAGTGAGCTCCTCCACCGAATAGTGCAGAATTTGGTGAGAAACAGTTCTGCGTTCACCTGATTTATGATTTCACTAACTTTAATCATATCTTCCTCAGCAGTAAAACAATTCGCAGTGCTCTGCTCTCAGTGCCCTTGCTGAGGACACCCAGCACTGTGTTGGATTCTGTGGCTGCCACTGCACATGGATCTCATGATTTCAAAAAGCCATCAGCGTTGGCTCTTTCCTAAACCTCTAAGTGCCAGTTCTGAGTCTGGCATTGTGGGGGCAGGATTTAGTTTATTCTTTTTGCTTATGCATCAAGTACCCTCCTGAGAGTTTTTTTTGCCACATTGCCATCTCTTTTGCCACATTCACGTCAATGCTGAGGATGTGACTGAGCCTAATCCTGCGTGGCAAAGCACATAAGGATTCAACACAATAGGAGCCTCTAGGTAGCAGCCATATTTAGGTTTGCTGAGTTTTACTGAGGCAGTTTACAGAGCTTCAGGAGACTCTCAGGAAGAAAAAAAAAAAACATAAAAATCAAAGGGGTGACTGAGGTAGAAACTAAACAAGGCAGGAGGTGCAAGCCATGTCATCCCTTGGGGAGCGGCAAACGTAGCCTGCAAGGAAAGTTGCAAGGCACGGCAAGAAAAAAAAAAGGGGGTGGGGGGTGGGAAAAGAGATCTCTGTTCAGTAGTACAAGGATGGGAGGATCCTCTCATGAATTCAGGAAGGCAGGAGGAATCTAGAGAATATTAGAGGAGAAATTAATACACTACAGAAGGAGAAACAAAGCAGCACCAAGACAATTAGTTGAAACAATCCTTTATGAAAAGGGAAGTAAGGCTGATAAAGCACTGACACATCCGTTTACAAAGCTTATCAGAAAGCAGTTTATTCAAAAGAAAGAACCAAAAGTGAACCCAGATCCACTAAATCCACTTTTCAGGATTTCTTCACCAAATTAGGCATAGAGAAATATGCTAGTCCTACAGAGCAGATGCAAACTATTTAAATGAGTACATCAGGCAGTTCTATCACAAAGAGATGTAATTAGATTTGAGGAGCCAATACCTCAAGCAGAGCCTGAAAGGGCAATCAACAGTTTACAGCTTGGAAAGCTCCCAGAACTGGAAGCCAAATTCTTCAGAGCATTTAAACAAAACCTCATCCCCTCATTAAATGAAGCATTTGCTGAAATTCCAGGAAAGACTAGGATGAAGCTACCACACTATTCCCACACAGAAAAAAAGCAAAGCCATTAATTATTGAGGGTTCTTATGATTTACTTCTCTTTTAAATAGGGGTATTAAAATTAGTGCTAAAAGGCTGATGACAAGATGGAGATTGCTTTTTTCAATGGTAAGCATTTCTGACCTTTTAGTTACCAGCTGTTTAGTTGCAGTCTCTAGATGAGCAGTAATAGCAATTGATTTGTGTTCATTAAACTATCATAGAACCAAGAACTAATCCTGATGTTTTACAATGTAAAGACAGCATTAGACTGCGTTAAGCAACTGCTTCAGTTAATATTATGGTGATGATTTGGCTTCAAAGTATGCCTCCTATTGAACTGAAAACTAGAATTGCTGTAAGAGTTTCTTCATTAAATAAATATTCCTCAAGAATGGATTTAGCCACAACTGTTTGTCTCTTTTTAACTGCTCTTTCAAAGTTTTCTGACCGTCTTCAAATGACAAACCCCAAAAGTTATAAAGCCAACATTGTAAGACCCAACTTTTTCATTATAACTATATACATATATATCTACATTTATATGCATTGTATTAAAATATCATGAAAGCAGGCATTAATTAAAAAAAAAAATTATCAACTATCTGACACAAAAGCCAAAACCCTCAAATCTTGGCATGTGTGTAATACCTGGTAGTAAGGGCTGGTAGAGTCAACTGAAGATGTTCGTCTGGTACAAGTAGAGAACGGGAAAAAGAAAATGACAGTTCTACCCAGCTGAAAAGGAACAGATTCCTGACATAGGAGAGGGAGTGGAGAGGAGCTTTCATTCCTACATGAAAGCAGAGGGCAGGTTTAAACTAATTCTGCATCCAGAAATGTAACTGTCACCTTACTAGAACCTGAGAATTAACTTCTGCCATATCCCACTGGTGTTGCTCTGTGGATGCTGCCCCTGAAATTACTGTCCCACAAGCAGTGTGAAGAAAAAAAAACACGAAGTAGAAAGAAACTTGCAATATATTTGCTCTCACCCCAACAGAATAGAAAATAGTATGACCAGAAGTATCAGAATGATGTGTTTCTCACTCCACTGCTCTTACTTGGAGGACTATATTTATAAAACAGCCAATTACAGTTTGAATCATAAGTAAGCACTGAAGCCGAGTTTTGTTTTACTGAGATGTATAAATTTTCCTCACCTATAAAACTCAGAGCAGATGTACAGGGGCTATACATGGCTGATGCTATCATTCAACATTGTTGATCCAGCTGGAAAATGAATGATGGTTTGCCATAATTTGTACGAACGTTTTGCAGGCAGTATATTATCCATGCAAAGTTGAGCAATAATTTCTCCATTCCTAACCACAGAAGAACCATATTTTTTTATATATATGCATATGTGTATACATATTTAATTTAGAGCACAGGTTGGCCTAAGTTACAATGGTGCCAAAAAAGGAGCATTTGTGCTCTTGTGATAGCTGTTCTTCACTGCTTGACATCTCCATCCAATTTTCTTAAGACACCTTCACCTTTTGTCACAGCAGTCCTTGGAATGTACAAATTCCAGCATTTCAGCATGCCTTGAGTTGTGTCTACAGAGATGAGTGGTGGTTGCCGATGGAAATTCAGGCTGCACGTCTCAAGATCTGCACGTGCTCAAACTGGAAGAAGACATCTGTGAAATCTGTTCTGGTGATTATAACTTGAAAAAAAGGTTGACATTTATCGTAAGTGAAGCACAGGCATTAAAAACCCCTTTGTTACTTGTTGCTGGCCAAAAAAATGAATGGATCCATTACTGAAGTTTAGCAAAAGTATTAGCTCAATAACAAAAGGAAATTATAACCAACAAGTGTGTTTCTGAAGGAGCCAACTGACCCTTGCTGTTGAGGGATTCCTCATTACCATTTAACACAGGATTCTCTTGTAAAGTTTCTTTCTCATTTTAAGACAAGAATGAAGTCCAAGGGATTTATTATTAATACATAGCCAAGAAATTCCTTCTTTTATTTTCCATGCAAGCATGCTCACGGGGTTTCAGCCCTGTTGAGAGTTGGCAGCAGGTCTTTGTTCTCAGTTACTACCACTACGACACAGTAGAATTCAAGTGAATTGAAGCCCTGTTTCAAAATAAACATCTCTGCCTCATGTCCAAACATTGCATAACATTGTACCACAAGAGGCTAAAGTAAGTCTGGTAGGAAAACCAATCAGTTATTCCAACCGCTGCTTCCTACAGCTGCTAACTGTAGCATGGTAATGAAAGCATGGGGTTTTGCACAACTCTAAAATATTGCAATCTCTTGGCTGTGAAAGAAGAGTGTGGCTCAAGCTGAAGCAATCTACTTCACACCAGTCTAATCTTGGTGTAATTAGAGGATTGCTGCCAAATGTAAAGCATATGCTTTGTCCGAAGTCTCAATGCAAGTCTCTCTGTGTGTATATGTGTTGAATTATTAAATTCAGAAACCCATAGCAACATCTATGATAATATATACTGCTGCTATTATTATACACAAGAAGCTCTAAAGCCACTTTTAATCAAAAAAGATCCTTTTAAATCTATACCTGGTTTTAGTGACATTACTGTTAATGCAGCTGATGAAATATTAAGCATGCAATTACTGTACATGCTCTATAAATGGCTTTCCTGACATTCAGGCTATATAGAAGGCTGTGTCAAAATGAGAAGGAAGATATTTTTCTCCCAAGTATCTTTTTCCCAGGGAGAAATTCAAGATTAGGTTGAAAGCATTTCACTCAGAAACAATGAGAGCCCCAACCAAATGCCAAATTCATTATAAAAACCCAGACTGGAGGAGAGAAACCAGCAGAACTCCCAATTTCTCTCCTGAAAGGAGGTGGAGCAGCTTGTTCAGGCTCCACACCTGGGGCTCCCATCTGGTTCATGTTGAGCCAGTCACAAAAGGAAGGGAGAGAGGCAATCTTAAGAAAGCTTGTTACAGCCTTGCAAGCACAAGGCATATAGGAAGAGAGCAGGATAGAGGTCACTTCATGCTCATTTTCTAGGAAAACAGAGCATTCAGAAATGAGAGATGGCTGCAGTCTAATCCCCGATACAGTTCATGCTCTATACAGTGCAAAAAGAGAGGTTCGTTTTGCAGGCATCCTATTTCCGCCCCACTTTTGGAACTGCGGCCGTAACCAGTATTGACTGATAAGTGTCTAATGGTCGATATGGATGTGCTAGCGTAATTGTATCTACACAGGCAGGTGTCAAAAACGCACTGACGTGAGCATTTGGAGAGCTATGGTAGCTGTCTGTCAAGTAAACCAGGCTCCTAGTAAAACCCAATATAACCAAAATCTAATGCCTCACTGCAGTCAGCATACCACATCCTCTCACTGCATGTGCACGCACACCCACGGTCACTCTAGCGTATCCACTGATGTGACTAACAATTACTGGCGCAAATAGGTAGAAGCTCTACAAAAACAGTTTCACTGCAGGACATTTGCAACCCTTTGTGATTAGCCCATTAGAAACCCGTCACAGCCTTGCTGATTGTTGTGGTTATGGGCAATCTGCTCATTATTGAGAAAACATGCACAAGAAGGGGAAAAAAAAATGTGGGTCCTTTTACTGTTATAGGGACAAATATTGCGGCTTCTTTACATACAACATCCTTCATTTTGGACGCTACCAACAGCTCCATCAAACTGAGGGAGAAGTCTCATGTTCTGGGCACTGCTGTCTGTTCTTCCCAGGATTCTTCTGCTATGAAATGAAAGAAATTGGCTGCCAGACTGGGTAATCCTTTCATTTCAACACACACCCTTACTAGTTTCAAAGCTGTGCCAGAAACCCTCGTTCTCCCTGGACCTGAAGATCCTTCCTACATTCCTGGCTTCTGTAGCACAACTGTATTTCAAAACGAGCATCGTCAGTCCCCTTCTACTATACAGAAGCCTCTTCAGGAAAAGGCATAGCTGGAAGGATCCCAACAGCTGGTATTTATCCAGGAGACTGATAATTGTATGCAACATGGGCCTCAAAAAATGATTAGTGCAGGAGAGACAGCTCCTGCGTTACAAAGATGCGATATAAAGGAGGTCAAGCTAATGCAACAATCCCTGCTTGACTTAAATACTATGAATCTACGAAAAGATCATTTATTTCATTCAGTGCCTCATAACTAAATGGTTCTGCTTACCCTTCCTCCTCGCACATTGCTATCAGTGACAGATTCACAAAATAATACTGCTCCAGACAGAATGAAAGATAATATGCTAAAAAAAAAAATAAATTAATCTACAGTATTTAGATATTATTACCAGAAGGCACAAAGACATTATTCATTTTGGTGCTGTATTGGACAGCAACATCTGCATCAAAACAGATGCATTTTCAAAATAGCAATAAAAAATTACCCAGCTGATACAGTGTCTGACATATTTCTGGCGTATTGCATTATTTCTGTGCAGCTGGAATGCTGCACTCAATATCCTAGTCCTCTGGATCTGGGGAAAAGTTCTTTCCCTTTGTTCCCTTATGAGCTTGGATCTGGGATACTGGATGGTAATCTAAATATTTAAACCATTATTCAAGTCTTTAATCAATTCTACTAAACAGTATTTCTGGACATATTCCAATATAAAATAAAATGCTTTGTGCTGTAATGGAAGAATTACTGCTATTAAAGGATTTAATCCTAAATATACCACAGCACGTTTCTTTATACATCAAGCAGAGTCTGGAGTGCTGCTATTTTTATCAGGTTTGTATTTTAAAGTTAAGCATTAACTGTAGATTACAGGATTGGTTCACACCAGGTTTCCCCGCTGTACAAAGGCAGAGCTTTACAGAACCAGCAAAGCTAAACAGTTCTTAGCTAAAACTACTGCAGGTTTAAATATCATTACCATATTTTCATACTTGTCTCTCTGATTAGCCTTTTCACGGCAGCAGCTTCCCCTGTTGCTAGGACAGATTCGCTGGCAACCCAAGGTCTGTAACAGCTGGAAAGGCAACAGGCAATCACAGAAGATGGGCATGAACACGCTGGGCTTGGTGACACACAGCCTGCAAGAGCCACCCACAGAGCCCCACAGGACACAGCAGAGCCCTGGGCAGGGGAGCACAAGGGGTCTGGCTGTTGGGATGCTGCTAGGGATGTGCCCGAGGACAGCGGTGACACCCGTCAGCAGGACCATGTGTTGCATTAGGATTCAGGAAAACAACACACCCATCAGAATAGTTGCTGTAAAATAGAACTTATTTTGGCAGCGTCCTGGAGACAAAGTATAGCAGCAAATGCAGCGTGTGAAAATTAAAGGTGAGAGAAGGGGGAGGATTTTACTTCAGAGGGGTGTTCAGGGCAGAAAGCAGGGTTATCCACAGCCCTTGTTCATCTTGCTGGCTGCCCACAATAATCAGAAAAGGGAAGTAAAATGGGAAGCTAGGAATGATGAATGCAGTGATTTGAAAATATCTGCAAACATGTCCTTCGGTCTCATTAGGAAACAATTGTTGTGGCAGTTTGGAGCTATTTCGGAAAAAAAAAACATTTAAATGAATATGAAAGGGAGGAAAAATTATATTCATAAAGCGATCTGAGGATTCAGGTACAAGCTATTGGCCTGTGTAGAGAACGGATACCAGAAAGCAATAAAGAAATGATGGGAAGAGAAAGCACTGAGTGGGGGGTGGGAAATAATCAAAAACCTCACTAAAGGGCTGGGAGACAGGAATCTGGTTTTATGAAGGAAGCACTGAAGGAGAAAAGAGCAAGCCCAGAGGAAGCCACTGTCAAATATTTAAGAGCAGAGAATGATGGATTGAAGAAGATTCCTGACGGATGCAAAAGGAAAAGAGTCCTCAGGTGCTACTTCAGAAAGGGGATATACAGCTGAAAGTAGGTGAACCTGCACCGTAGAAGAGGGGATGGAATTAGTTCTGAATCCTGCAATCTGCGTTTTTAAGGTAGCAGTGAAATACTTGACTGTAAACAATATGGCTCACAAGCAAGACAGTAACAGGCTTGTGTTTACAGTGACATTTTTCGGGACATCTCCCTTTGATGTCGGCTGGTTACCTCCTTTTCGAAGCAGCAGGAGTGCTTGCCTATAAAGACAGCTGAAAACATTTTTATTGCTCTCTCACCCAGGTCTGCTCCAGTGAGCTTCAGACAAGGTACAGCAGGAGCAATGACAGTGCTCCCCCAGCAGCATGACTTGCACTGGGGACACTGGAGCCGGGACAGGTTTGCTGAATTGGCCTCTGAAGAAGAGACCTTGGTTAGGGACGTGGCAGAATGCATTGGTGACAAATTAAAAGGAAATTACTCTTCTTCAAAAATAAAGGTCAAAATTGTCCACCAGATGAAACTAAAAAGCAGATGAGTCACTGGAAGAGATCAGCATTTGGTTTAATTCAACATCTTTCATATTCCAGAGGTTATTTCTCTCCAGATGAGAGGAACAGGCTTGTGCTGAAGCACCAGCTCATAACTCTGAAATAGTGGCTTCAAATCCTGGCTTTGCTGCATGGTTTTCCCAGAGCAGTGAACATAATTTAGCTCACCCCATGCTTCATGTTCCACATGCAAAAATGAAACACTTGCACAGCGACATTTACATTTCAGGGCTCAGGGAAGAGAGTGGACACTACAGGAGGGTTGGGCTCAAGAATCTGATGTACAGATTGACAGAAAGCCAAGCGAAGGATGGATGTAAAAGGCAGTAGCCCTGTTTGGGTGAGTCAGAGTTGGTGCTACAGGAATGACTTATTTTTCGTCTCAATGGCAACACCATAAAAATCTTTCTGACTAAGCCAACGCTTTGATTCTAGAGTACCTGACAGTGTGCAGAGTTGGAAGAGCAGTTCCAACAAAGCAGTTAGAAGAGAAATTCCAACCGCTAAAACAGTTTCAGCCCTCCTCAACCATCCCTTCCCAAACAGGTTTTGAAGAGGAACCTATGTTTCCACAATAAGGAAAGCCTGTGCCTGTCGCTAGTAAATTCAGGTCCCATATTACAAACAGGCATCAGTTCATAAATTATGGTCTGACATCAACAAGATGAAATTCAGTAAACACACAAAGAGAAATCAAGCACCAAAACATGAGTCAGGGACAATTGGTTTGGCAGAATCACTGCAGAAATGGAGGTTATTACAGACCAACTCAATCTGAATCACCATCATGCTGTACACACAAAGTTGACCCTGCTCTGGGATGCACTAGCAGACACATGACATGCAAGACATGGGAGATGAACATTCTGCTTTACACACAGTTGAGAGATCCCAGCTGGAATATTGCAACCAGATTTGTGCATCACACTAAGAAAAATGTGGAGAATTTGAAGATAGTTCAGAGATGATCAACAAGAATTGTAAGCAGCGTAGACAAACATGATTTACAGGGAAAGTTTGTTAATTTTCATTACAGAAGCAGTCAGGCATTTCCTGACAACAAGGCAGACGTGGTGTTGGTATCTATATAGGTAAAAACAGAAAATAGTTGATGAAAAGACTAGATAAACATCTTCCCAGGCTAGATAAACCCATTTCTGCCTTGGAGCAGGGGAATGGCCTAGCTCTTGACCTCTTAAGTGCACTCCAAGCTTAAATATAGCAACATATATCATAGGATGTACTAGTGAAATAAAGTGTCTTATTTGTTAAATACTCTAAACCAACATAAAATAAATCCCAAAGCTATTAAAATGCTGAAAAAAACCTACCGAGAAAATATTTCTGTACATGTTGGGCATACATATTAGGACATACAGGTACATACCTTGATAAAACATCAAAATCACTTACACTCAAAAATACTGTTCATCTCAGCAACTGCATTTCTTGTAAACATATTTAAGGATTGATTATTGAATCAATCCTTGATTCATCCAATGAAACTGTAGCCAGGAACGTGCATGTTGACCACAAGGAAAGTTACTTAACCCCATTCAGCTAATAATTGCTTTCTAGCTAGAAGCTTGATATCTTTATACCATTTTAGCTAGCAGAGCAGCAGATGATGTTTCTACTTTCCATGCAAATGCATAATCCTTTTCGGAAGACAACTAAGCTCTTTGCCACCAAAATCAGTGGAACTCCGGCTGTTTACATCGGATCTGTGAAGGGCTTTGAAGATTTAAAGAACTGTGCAAGTGTTAAGTGTAGCTATTTTGGCAAGGAATCTAGACCAGAAACACAGGCTGTTACACACAGATCCTATTGTTTCCTGTCAAAAGTCATCTTTATCAGCATAAAGGCAGAAGCCAGCAAAACCCAGGCAGTCTGATAAAAAAAGGAGGAAAAAAAAAAATCATTTGTGATCCAGTAGTCATTTTCCTAGGATACTTTCAGAGGGACTCTTAGCAGAAGAGTACAGTAAAACTTTACTTTGTGTCCATTACTAACGCTTTCTTGTATCTCCTCTAACTTTTTTTTTAATAATGATTTTTTACTTGTTCTGACATAGTTTTTGACCAGTTACTCAATAAGGCTAGTATTTGGGGGACTCCCCAACAACTTCAATTCATGCAGATGAACAGGAGAGGGGCATGGAGGTTGAGGTGAGGAGGCTGTTTGTAAACAACAGCTCAAGGTAAGCAACCAAACATATGGGGTGGGAAGAGTGTTCTGAAGAACCCAGAGCACAGCAGATGAAAGAGCCCTGAAGAAGCTTCCTGGGAGAAATAAGAGAGAGCAGGTGCAAAATCTGGGGGTTTTATTTAGTTTTGAGAGGGTTTTTGTTGTTTTTTGTTTTGGAGTGGGTGGTGGATTTTTGCAGACAAAGGAGTCAAAGTGCCAAGGTCTTAGAAAAAAAAGTTCAAAAGAGAAAAAGGTAGAAAAAATGCCACTGGAAACACATGCTACAGGCAGGTGGGGAATCCACAGCTAAGGTGCTGTGCAAACCAATTCCTTAAGAAATGTAAATAAAAGCAGAGTCAACAATGAAAAGAAAGAAAGGCACTGGGGAAAAGGTGAAAGAAATACCTGCAGATACACAGGCTGCGTTTAGGGCAGTACTCAGGAAAAACATACCAGAATACTGTTTTAAGACAGATCTCGGAAAAGTCTGCAGGACCCAACTAAACCTGATATAATAATTCCATAAAATTTGAGCAGGCTCTGACAGCATCGCACAGAAAGCAGAAGATGTTGAATTCTGCCAAACTGTGACATCCCAAGAGATTGATCAAGCTGACAGAAAACATTTACAGCAAGTCATTGCGTGTGGCAACAGTGGACAAGATGATGATGGAATGGTTAAGGATGACTACAGAAGTGAGACAAGGATGCATGCTATGTCCAGATTTATTTCTACTGGTAGCTGAAGCTACAAGGCTTTAGCCTGAAAACAGCTTTAGCTTGAAAAGATGAAACAAGCAAAACTGAGTTGTATGAAAAGGCTGTTGATCCATAAGCAAAATTGGCAATCTCATGCCATGGATCACAGGGACTTTCTAGAGAATAACTGAAAAAGTGGATGAGAAGACCATAAAACTCAATCTAGGAATTATTAGAGGACAACAGAAAATATGTCTGGTTCAGGTATCCCCAAACCCTGCAGGCTCTGAGGACTCCAAGTGGAGAATGGGAATTGCGAAGGTGCTGGAAAGAGAAGAATCATACCTGTTACTGCTGACTGCAAAATGAATCAAAAATGTTACAAGATCTATGAGGTTAAAGCTATTTTTCACAAAATTCATAACTGAAGCCACTCAGCAGGCTGGAATATGAGGTAAGCAAGAGAAGAAAAGTCATTGGCTGCAGAAATTACTTCAGGTAATTGGTAATGACTTACATGGAATAACAAGTTCTCCTGACACAGAGTGGTAGGATGTCTTATTTCATTTCCGTTGTTGCTGTTGAGTTAATGGACACGCTTCACATCCAGGTTTGTGGAACACAGATGTAAGCAAACTAGCCAAGCAACATCTAGTTTAAGCTTTCCAGTGTATAAAATGAAACACAGTATCACACAAACACCGGCTTGAGCCAAAGCCCCTGCGGCCAGAAACACTCAGCACACTCCTTCAGGTCTCTGCAAACCTCAGACCCAAGAGGAGCACAGAGAATCTGCTGTTCTGAGAGGAATGACCACACTAGTCATTCATGGATTCTGACTGTTGCCCAGGAAAACAGCCACTGTGCATTTACACAGTCTTTTCAGCACTTCCTATCTTAAATTTGATCATCTTCTGTAGTGGGCGAGGAGAATTTCAGTGAATTTCTCTGAGAGCAGAAGACTGAGGTGTTCAGTATAGACCTCTGTGACTGCTAGAAGCACAGCTCTAGTTTTTCTAAGACCAACCTCCTTTACTCCGTGTGTCTTTGCACTCTTCACAGAGAGCCTTCAAAAGGGGCAGGAGATCTGCTCGCTAGGGAAACAATCGTCAGACAAGGGCTGCCTGATTTCCTCATCCCTTCCACCCCATGTATTTGCAGACTGCACAGTGTGGTGGGGTACGAGGGACCTAATGTCATCCTGCTTTGTGTCTCTCTTAGGTCCCCACCTCAAAAGGTGTGGAATGGCTGCCCTGAACCCGCACATCCAAACAGCTCTTGCTAAAACCAAATGAAACAGCGGGGGAGAGGGGGGAAGAGTAAACTTTAAAGCAAAGGCTTGCTGCTATGGTGAATTTCCAAACACTGTGTGAGTCACTTAGAAGAAGTTTCTACATGCTTATGTCTTCCAACTCAAATTAAGGTAATTAAATTACCTTAGCTACTGACTGGAAAAAGCTTTATTATTGCAATAGCTAGGTCTGAAGATGAATCACATTGCCATTATACACCGCAGGTGGTTTATCACAGAAGTCACTGAATTGCCTTTTAGGACAGGTGGCATTTACTGAGAGAAAAATACACTTTTTAATGTCTGTCTAAGCAGAAGATGCAATCCCAATCATTGTCCATTCTCAAAAAAATACACTGACAAGGCGACATTTAAAGGGGAGAGACAGACTACAAAGTTGTTCGGACACTAGTGATTAAATCCTACAAATTTAAGTCAGTTTTGCTTTACAAAAAGAGATGAAAAACCCAACAGCCCATTACATTAAGATTTTCCTTGAGCACAACTGAAAAATGGGCCATGTATGATCAAAGATGTGGCCATACCACTGTCACAGAACATGCCATAAGACAAAAAAAAATAAAGGCATGATGCAAACCTATGCATTGTGTTTTATTTCTCAGGGAGACTTTGAAGCGAGTTCTGCTTCCATGTCATCAGCAAAAGCGACATAATTTTCTAAATGGCTCAGCAACCAGAGCATTGAGATCTTTTGTTATTCTGGCCAAATTAACCCCAAAGAAGTTGCTGGGCATTGAGCATTTTAAAAAATGTGGTTAAGGGAACACAATGCTTCTCTCATATGCCTTTAACCGAGAAAGGCTGCTACATCCAGTTTTACAAAGGGCCAGCTGGGGCAGTCCCTACAGAGAGTAGGAGTTTCGTGGGTAGTAGCACTGAACTTGGGACTAGAAAACTGAGCCCTCAATCCGTATGGATGAGAGTTAATAAATGCTGAGGAAGGTCAAATATGTTGGGTTGTTTTCTTCTTGCTTCACCAAAGAAGCCACAGGAAAAAAAGACAGCCCTTGGTGTTCCGATCTCTTACCCGTGTTTTGTCTCCTGTAATGGTGCCTATGACTGTTCTTTCTTTTTCTGTAGAGAACTATTTTATTAAACCAGAGCAAGAACAAGTCATGTACAAAAAAGTTCCTTAAAAAGGCAAAATTTATCCACCCTTGGAAAATCAATAAGAGAGGAATGTGGATAACACAGCATTTCCTGTGGCTTGTATACTTATCTCATACCATAACGATCAAGTGGCTTACTTGTCTCTACCCGTTACAAAGGGGATTCTTTGCATTTTCACGTGATTCTGCTCTACAACCAACCACACAGTTTCACTACTTTGTCTTAGCTATTTTGGTGCTTAGATACTCAAATCCTTTCCCCTTCCCCCCTGTAAGTAAATTTTCCAGGCTAAAGTTCAAAGTAAATTCCAATGTGATTATATAAACACATGCATACTGTAGATTGACATCATACAATGCTATTCTTTGTAGCTGGGGGTTTTTTTGCTTTTTAGTTTGCAACAACTCGTGTATGCCTGGCTTGCTTCCCTAAAATAGTAGCTTATTACACCCTACTGAATAAGATAGCACTGTATTTATTCCTCTAGCAGTTTGGATTTCACAGGGAAAATCTCATGATTTAATTCATAAAAATAGACTTACAAAGGAAAAATTAGAGTAACAGACCTTATGAATCTCCCTGTTTATTAATGCATGTGATTAGCGGAGTGGAGAGAAAGCAGGTTTATATGTTTCAGTCCATCATGACTGTGAAATTGAACTGTAAATGGTACCTAGTGCAGTCAAGTGAAACAGACACCATGCCGGGAGTTAATGGAAATGTGGAGAGCTTTTCTTTTTAACAAAGTACTCGAGCAATTATCCCAGCACACCCACAGTGAAATGAGATAAAGTTAGTCTGTGCATTACAAAGGCTGTTAACTGCAAAATAAATTTACTGACAGCCATTGGGAACCTTTCGTTCAGTGTTCCTTTTTCTGCACCTATTAGCTACAAATGACAAACAGCCTTGGTGGGAATAAACAGCCAGCGCTTTGTGGGGTGGGACATTTGTTACAGGCATACACTAGCAGACAGACATTTGCTTGAGGTTACAGATACTCCTTAACGCAGAACACAAATAAATAGTTCAAGAAAGTAATACGCTTCATTGTCATGCTCACCTGGAAAAGAGGTGGGGGTTTGGGAGCGATCTGAAGCGGCCTTGTTCTGCCACTCCAGCAATGCAAGCACTAAGTGCTTCTGACAACCCTGCTTTGCTGTCAAGGTTTTGTATTGACATTAACCTTTTACAGTAATAGTAAAAATACATCAGAACTTGCTTCCGGACTCAGCTTTCCCATCGCTTCCCTGGCTGCCTGTAGCACCGAAGAGCGAAGGTCGTGTTTGAGGCATTAGCTGCTTCAGTGCAGTATTGAACTCTGGGGACAATTGGGATGAATGGCAAGTCCCGCTTGCCCTCTAACACCTACCCTTGACCACATGCTTAATAAAGATCTCCTTTCTCCATTTCCACCTGCTCCCCTAGCAGCAGTGTGACAATACCAGGGTGTCTGATGGCAAAAATGGATCTCTTAGGGCACAAAGCCCTCTCTTTGAGTGCAGTCTCTCACTCCCCATCCAAAGGGGAGCTCTGGTGGATGAACCGTACAGATGAAAACACAACCACTCCTTCAGTCAGGAACCTGAAAGGAGCTTTACTTCCCAAGCAGAAAGAGAAAATCTCAAGCAGACACTGAGTGAGAAAGGCTACCCATATAGAAAGTATTCATCAGTGATCACAATGTTTTTCTATAGATTTTCTGTTTAGGGGAAAATCCTTTCCTTTCAGAAATTCATTAGAAATCACAACCAGTACATTGCGGTTTACATTCCACAGGAGACCAACCTCAGCATTTTATAAGAAACCACTAGAAAAGCCGATATAGGAATGATGTTAAAATGTTTTGGAAAAGCAAGCAATTTAAATATCAATTGCAACTGCTGTTTTACAAAGTCCTTTATTGCTGGTGAGGACTGGGCTTAGGCCTCTTTGATATATCTTGTTGTGATACCTAAAGTAGCAGCATACTGTTTGTTTTTTATCATCCTATTTTGAGAGCAGCTCAAATGCAAGCCATCATCTAACACAGTACATTGACCCAGAGTCAAGCCACATTTTATGTAATAACAATGACATCTCTTACTCCACAGCAGTATAATCTAGTTCCTATTTTCCAGTGCAAATGAAAGAGAGGGCTATTTACTCACAGCTCTTCTGTTGCTATTCCTGGTCTCTGTGCTGGAGCATCGCTCTGTTCATCAGGTGTACTGACATCCCTAATCCTCTCTTCTGGAGCTCATTGCCATAGTTTGTTGCTATTAGCCTCAGTTACTCAACCTCTGAAAGCACCCTTCCCTTCTTTTCAGGGAGGAATGGTTTGAAGATCTGTATCTTTTGGCCTCACAGCTATTATTTATGACAGTCAGTCAGACACTAGAAACTGAAATCGAAATAACCAATGCTATCCCCCGTAACAGACCTATGACTGTCACTTTTTCATTACTTTCATTCAGCATAATCAAAATTTATTTTATTTTTCCCTACTCAGGTGTCTTATATAAGCATCCTGCACAGCCCTAGCAGAGATGGATCATAAACCAACAGACCCCTCCATCACCTTAATCCCAACCCCAACAAATAAGAACCTGTTAACTCAGGAACTGCTCTGATTTCAGCCCTCCCGAGCCATACACAGGCAAAGCTGTCCTCACATAGATCCTCACCGCAGAGGAGGGACACTGTATTTTGCAACAACAGTTAGATATAAAGCCAGCCTGGACCCTGGGGAAGTCACTGTTTCGGCCTGCCCAGAGCTACTAATGCATGTGTACTGGCTTCTCTCTCTGCCTTGTGGCATTTCTATTTCTTTGCATGTCTGTCAGATTCTTTCCCTGTTGCTTTTCCTTTGCTGTGCAGCGTAGCAAGATGCCAGCTTTCTATTTTTTGCATCGTGCGCGCTTCTGGATCTAACATTATGCTTAAGGTGGTATCAAGCAGCCAAATGTGACACGTTTTCAAGGTTGGCCTCAAGGTAGCTAACTCGGGGAGTAAGCCTTTCAATCACAATCAGATACCAATCAAACAAAAATAGATGAGGGCTGACAGCAGGCTGGCATTATTATACTGTCTATTTCCAGCTGGTTTAGTTCAGGATGTTTTTATCAAGTGAGCCTCCAGCTCACCTCACTAGTATGCAAGGAAGACAGGAGGGGAAATGGTTGTACAAAAAATGAAATAGTTTGTGATTTATAGCTGAAGGAAAACCAAGACAATGGCTTCCCTGATTTATTAGATGTAATTGTGCCTCTAGCATCATCATAAGACAAAGCAAATCCTAAAGATAAAATCAGTCTGGGGGAGGAGTGGGGACCCACAGCTGCAACGGCATCATTTCAAGATGCAGCTTTTCTCCCTCCCCTTGCATAAACATTATGTCAAGATTATTGTAAACCCGCAGCTACCCAAATGGCACTCGTTGTATCCCCACACGCAGCACAAAGTTCACTATTGACTTCAAAGGGACAGAAAGATACTGAGAATTTTCACCTTTAGTTTGCCGTGCTGATATAGATCAGGGAGATTTGTAGACTTTGATCTTCCCTTATTTAATTAAAGTCAGATGCAGCCCAGTTGAAACGTGAAGTTTCAGCTTTAGCAGTGGACTCTATGGCCTAACAGAGTTTTCGCCAGTCTTTCATCTCCTCCGATCAAAGCTCCCTATCCTGACCCAGCTGATGTCAAGTTATTCTGATCAGATCCTTGTGAAGAATTGTCTTTTTATTTCTGATGGTGACTTCCTGTGAATATCACAAAGGCATCTCACATGGAGGACTACACTGTTGTTAACCATACTAACTTCAAAATACGTTTAAAAGAAAACAGACTGACTGCTCTACAATCCAGTAAGGACCAGAGCTCTTTAAATACAGTGAGAATAGCATACATCTTGGATCAAGGTCTAATATAGGTTCCAGTCTTTCACTGTCTTGTTGCTAATTTTTGCACCTGTAAGGAATCAAAACAGTGATTTTGAGTGTAGCTGGCCTGGGGATAAATGAGAGGATAACTGAGAAGTTGTAGCTTCTCACTAAATAATTGGGCTCAGCTTTCATAAATCCATGATTTCACCTGAACATGTTATAGGTGATTCTAACTCTGCCTGTTCTCCAAAATGTTATCTCTACATGTTATGTCTTCTGTCCTGTTTGTTCGTCTCACTTTCACTAGAGATAAATGTTGGCGTCACAGTGACAGAACTGTTGTAGCCCACAAGGCATAACACCCCGTTACAAAGCAATATTTACATCTTTGAAAAGAAACAACACCAACCCATAGGTCCCATGTAAAGCCTGAGTCCACAAAGAGCTCTTCAGGAGTTGGTCCCTTTGGCTGTCTGTGCAAAGTCCCAGTAGTTCAGGGGGACTTTCTTGTGTGAAGTTCCTTCTGGGCACACAAATAAAGCCTACACCTTGTGCACAGTCCCCTCATTCTTCAGCAGAAATGCTTAACCCTACTATTGTGGGCCACCTAAGCCCACCAAATATCGTGGCCGTGGTTACCCATGGCTGAAAGGCTACTCTTATGACCCAGACTGATTTACCTTCCCACTTGAGAACTTGGTAGAGTGGCCTCAGCAAGCTTGTAACAACCTACAAGGGCCATAGAGACATGAGGTGGGAAAGACACTTGCATTGCAGCATTGACAAGCCAAATAACACATTCAGGTGCCTCAGGAGCTCAGTTGCTCCAGTTAATTACCAGGGAAATTAGAAGCACTTTGCAACCGACCACATACAAAAGCAAGGCTCCTGTTGAAGGTATCAGAATTACCTGCCTGACGTTAAGGGGTCCGAAGACCACTTGTTACAAGGGTGTGTGTTAATGCTGTTCCAATTAGTGGGATTTGGACCCAAGTTTGCTAATGATCTGACAAGTGGCCCTTTCTTCCAGGGGCAGGATCTTAGAGTTTCCCCAAAGTAGATGCGTCAGTGGGAGTTAAACGTCACCATCTACCTTTGGCTGATTAAACTATGTTTTTTCTACATCTGATACAATCGTAAGAGTGCACTGTGCTGATCAGGCACACATTTTGCACAAAATGTCACGCGTGTTTATTATTAGATTAAGCTGCAGTAGGTTTAATTTTAGATCTTTTGATTCAAGTGGTGCAATGAAGATTAAATGTTAGGCATTATTAAAGATGCAGATGTGGTTATATTGAATTATAAACCTCATTAAGTGCAATGTCCTAGACAAGCTTGTGAGATAAGCTACAAAGGACTTCCTTATTTCATTCTAAAGTTATTAAAATATTAGAAGGTAAATCTAATCATAAAAATATTATGATAGAATGAAACTGATACTTTAAAAACCTTGTTACAAAAGACTATATTTCTTTCATGTATAATTACTTTCCTCTCAGTTTAGATTGATGGATTGATATTAAAATGCAAGTATTTTTCCTCTTTTGAACACACATAAAAAGCAAATACAATGGAGCCAAATTTTGTCACTGCTTTCAGTGCCTGAGCCTTGAAAGTTCTTCCTCCTCATTGTCAAGCTTTTAGTTCCCATCAACTTTAAAGTTATCCACTCACGATGATATCTGGTAGCAAGGCCCATCCCCACTTGCATGGATGAGTGGTTGAGACACAGCTATCACAGAAATATATGACGAGATTTTGGAATGTCTGAGGTGGCTGAATTTAGAGAAGAGACCAACAACATCAAACTGGGTAGAGATTCATGAAAAAATAAAAGCACACAAAGAGGACTCTCAGATCTTCTCATGAGCTCCTTTAATGTCAGTCAATTGCTCTCGCCTTCTCTTTTGTAGTAGAAGAGCAGAGGGTACACAGTGAAACTTGAAAGGGCAAAAGGAGAAAAGTTTAGAATTAATGAAACATTTTTTTTATGAAGCATATAATGAACTTGGGGGATCTGTTGCTATGAGACATGGAGGTTCCCTGTCACACTACTACAAAAGATTCCCTATCAGCATGGATAGTAGAATTTCACCATGGCATTGGTGAGGATAAATGATCCATAAGAAACAAAAGCATTGCTGGACCAGACCATCAACCAACTACTGACAGAGAGGTAGGGAGGAAACTCTCCTGTGGGAATTCCAGAATGGCGCTGCCCAGAAATTCCCTTGCTCTTACTATCAAGATCAAGAAGTTGCTCTGACCCAGCAGGGCAATGGCAGCTCTTTCACCCCATGGGCAGGTACAAACCCTTTCACGCCACATCAGGATTTTCAAAGATTTTGTCAAAACCCGATGGAAAGCCGTATCCAGGTTCTGGAGAAGTTCTCACTGCTTCTGCTAAGCATTCCCCTATTGCAAGGCAAGGCTGAGCTATGCTAAAGCCATTGCCTGTTTCCTAGGGTTTGCAGATGAGCAGCTTCTCCCTCCCAATTTAAAGGACATAAACTGTTTGTCCTAGCCTGGACCACCTCTAAAAAAAAGCCCATAAAACCCTTCAGTTCAAGATCCATGTTTTCTAAACAGGCCTTTCTTCTATTTCCCCATTAAACTGTGGCAACTCTTTGACTGCACTAGATAAAGTCTATTCTAATAAACTGCAAATCTAGACATAGCAATACTACTCTTTTGCTAAACGACAGTATTTGTAAAGTGACGTAGGAATTTAAGAGCATTTTCTCTAGGAGCATTATGTCAACTGAATGAATTAAGTGACCGCAATGGATTTGATGCACGATATTTGAATTTGCTTGTTTGCAAGACTTGCTAGATCAGATAACCTAATTTGTCTCTCAGCATACAGAGCTGGTCTCTTTTCAGATAAAGCTGGGGAAAATGTACCAATTTATTTGATTGCATTATATTTTACATTAGATGTTTCTTTTGAGATTCTTGTAAAAGCTGGCATTGATTTATAGCTATCTGTCATTGACTTGAGGCACTTGATGTCAAAGATGGCAGGATAAAAAAGCTTGTTTTACAAATAAATCTTTAAGAGCAGAGCTACAGCAATGATTTTTGTAAAGTAGGCAATCACATTTTAGTGTGTTAGAGTTTGAATATTACAGCTGTTATGAGAATTTGAATATAAAACATGAAGATACCTCACTGCCACTAGAAAAGGAAGACAAAACAAGACTTGTAGCAGAATATACAAATATTTTATTATATTTTTTCCAGTAAACAGTTACAAATTCTCCTGTTCCTTTTAGCTGTGTTTCTGTGTGGCAAGCTAAACGTTTTTAGGAAAAAGGAGTTCCTCTTATACTTAAACCAAATTGTATTTAGCACTAATTTTTGTATCAAGCAGAACAAAATGGCAGGATTTAAAGAGAAATATAAGATTAACTTGTGGGGGTTTCTAAGAAACAGCATGGTTGGATATTTTTATCTTCATTTCCTTGTCTTTTGCAATTTTAATTTGAGAAAATGCACATGATGAAATGTTCAGTTAAATATTTCATTGTTAGTGCATGCTGCAGAAAGCAAAAAATAATTTAAAAAAAAGATATTCATACTCTAAAGATCAGTTCTTCTGTATTTGTTTTGCTGAGTAATTTGTTAGTGTAAACTGGAAAAAAAAAAAAATAAAAAAAAAATCAAGAGTCCTACCGAGAGCAGACACTCTGAAAGGAGGCGAAAAGTAATAAAGCACCATAATGAATTCAAATGCTGCAGACAGAACTACTAAATAAAATATACAAATGGGGGAGCCAGGACTGTTGCCGTTTCTTCTGCTCTATAAACACCGGTCTGCAGAACTTAGATTGCTTCCATAGCTGGAAGAAATAGCAGCTCCTATATCCTTGTTGAGCAAAACCAGTCATGACAACACGATCTCTCACTCAGCCTGTACTTCTTAGCACATGGACAATTGTAAGATGACTCACCACACTTAATTGCAGCTTTGATCATTACATCTTTTTTGAATTACTGAAGACTCCATTTCCGCTTTTCAGTTACAAAACCCATCAGAAAAGGATTTGAGGTTTCAGGTTGGAAAGTTCAGCTTTTCTTTTAAAATTCCAGCCTCGTTCAATGAGCATCCATCAAGTGCTCTGAACACCAAGACAAAGCATAAAACAGACAACACCAAACCAACCTCCTTAGCATTTAGCATCCTACATTGGCATCCACCTCTTTATCCTGTTTGCCATTCCAGGCCAGAAATTTTGGTGCTTTGATAACCTACCAAAACATTGAGAGTCTCATTTTCATTGTAGTTGGTCTGCTTCTGGCACTAATCGCTCTTTTCATTTTAATCAGATGTTGGTTATATTCTTCAGTGAGACTTTATATTCAATAGTCAAGGAAGGCACCACTAGGTGGCTCAAGGGACTAGTAAGCTGCTTCTGCTTCACAGAGGTCACTTAGTGGTGGACCCCATGAAGCGTGGTCCTCCAAACCCAGCCTCCCTTGGCCATGGAGTAGCCATTCAGGCAGAAGGCAGGACCCATCTTTGCCCTGTTTGGGGCAGCCATCCAGCAGCGAAGTCCCTGTGGCACCATGCAGTGACACCCCTCCTCAAACAAAACCAGCTTCCCCCAGTCATACTCCATGCCTCATGAAGCAAAAGGGGAGATTTTGCCTTGTAAAGAGCCTGTCCTGTTCTGACAGAGCCCCATTTCTGTGCGATGCGTCAGCAGTCAACAGAGGAAAAGGATGATCCCTCACTGGCACATCTAATTTGCTCAGAAATGCTCATTCTGGCTTTTTTCCCTTGCATAGCCACACAAATCCCAAAGCAACTTGTCAGTGACTTTTAATTCAAGCCAATGATTAACGCAGTTGGTAGTCATAAACGCCAAATGTTTTCTCGCTGATGTAAATCCCTTCCCGATGGAAACCCAGGACAGCCACAGCCCAGCTTGTGGGGACAGTTCCTCTGTGCATGCTATGTGCAAAGAATAAATTCAGGCATTAGCTTAATGGACTTTTAAGTCTCTCTGGTCATTGGCCCCAGAGAGTTGCATCCAACTGCCTGCTTCTAATAGTTAATTTGTTCCACAATTGTAGAGGGAATTTTTCTCTTTAACAAGCTCTTTAGTGGTACATTTTCACCCCTAATAAAAGTCAGATCTTTTTGACTTCTGCAGAGTCATTTTAGCTTTATGCTGATACAAGGGAGGTAAAACTCAGCTCTTTATTACACAGCTGAGCTTGTCTGCTCAGGGAAGTACAAAGAAAGAGCAAGGGAACTATAAGAGGAAATTATAAATAATGTCAATACAAGTAGCAAAAGAATCATAGTTCTTATCCAAGTGTGCTACAAAACGTTCTCCCAAAACAATTCCACTATTGTATAGTTTTTTCCTACAACAGCACTTATTTTATCTACTCCCACTCTTTGGCAGCCCTCAGGTGGGCAGTCTCGCTAAAGTCATTTTCTTACAGGAGTGGGTAGGAATTGTGGCATTTTTAATATTTCCACAATTTTCACACACATAGTAAATACAGACTGATAAGCTACAGAAACCTGGTCAGGTTTAACTGAAATGCAACAGTACAGTAGCCAATTTATCTGGGATATTTAGAAATGAATAATGGGTCAGTCTTACTAACAGAAACCTTCTAGCTGCCAAGTGAGTTTTTGGGCAGCCAAGGACCCATTGGTAGGAGTTTCCACAAATCTTGTTTTTGTCAGAGTTCTTACAATAGGGCAACGTAATCAGGTGAAATTAAAATGGCCCAGTGTTAGACAGTCAGCAAAAAGAGGGCCCAGCCTTCAATTAGTGTCACCACTAACAAGCCATGTGAAAGTTAATATAATGGATCTTGGCTGATTTCCTGACAAGTTTTCCAGACCTCACTTTGCTTTTTTAACTTTACATGCAGTATCATATTTAGCAGGACTAATGAGCCTGCATTCCTCTAATGGGCCCACCCCAGCATGTGAGTGTTTTGTGCTTTTTTTCTTTTGTTGATGACCTCCCTTCCTCAAGAAATCAATGTTTTGAAAAGGATAAAGAATGAGGTCTTTGCAGTGTTAGCATTCCGAGGTCTCTGCTCTACCCTCACTTTTAGAGCATCATTTTTGCCTAGCAATTTCAGAGGAAATTCACAAAAAACATCTTTCTGCAGGATTGCAAATGTTTCTGCTCCTGCTGCAAGGGCCCAGAGCAGCTCAAACTGTTACACTGAATTGGGGAAGCTGATGGAAGGAAACAGAGAAACAGAAGAGAAATAAAAGCGAAAGAAAGATCATCAGAATTCATACAAGAAACTCACACTCTGCTATCTAAAGAAAAGGGCATGAGTAAAAGCCATCCTTCACCAGCGAGGCATTCCCAGCATCACCTGAGAGAGCTCTGCTGGAGAGATGATGGGTTATAACAAACCTGCCCTAAGACCAGAGATAATGGCAGCTCTGGAATAAATGCAGCATGTGGAATTAAGGACGCTGAAAGCAACAAGCCCTGAGCCCTCTGTGTTTGGGGCATTTCCTCTGGTAAGTCTTCCAGGACACTTTTGGTGGCACCAGGGGGTCAACCCTTAGCAGCACAGCTCATCAGAAAGCAGCCACCATCACTCAAACATAGCTGAAAGTTCCTCTCCAAGGACACAGAAAAAGCCCAGATACTCACTGCTGCCTTCGTCATGGTCATTACTGGTAAGACCAATCTTCAGCAGCCCCAGGACCCTGAAACCAGTGGCAGTCTGAAGCAAGGCAGACCAGCTTTGGTGGAAGAGGCACCTGGATTCAGGGTAGGGAACATTTAAACAAAGTGGACATACACAAACCCATGACAGCTAATCATGAGGCGCTGAGGGAGCTGGATGATGTCACTGCAAGGCCATTCTTGATTGACTTGGTCATGGTGATCAGGAGAGGTTCCTGCGGACTAGAGGAAAGCAAATGTCACTCATGTCTTCAAGAAGGACAAGGAAGGGGATCCAGGAAGCTACAGGCTGGTTGGCCCCACTTCGATCCCTGGGAAGATGATGTTTTCCAGCATTTTTTGAACCATTTCCAAACATCTGAAGGACAATGAGGTGATCAGGAGTAGTTAGTATGGGTTTATAGGGGAGCAGTCCTGACACTCCTTCTCAGAGACCTCAGGGGCATGTTTTAAGTGTCTGACAGCCCTTGGCAACATGAAGAATTTGGTAGAGACAAGTAATAAACAGCAAGAGGAGATGAGCTTCACTTTCGAACATCACAAGAATCAACAACGGTAATGACTGCTACAGTTTTCTTAGAACATTAGTATTAATAAAATTCATTCTGAAAAGGCCAAGACATTAAGTGCTAAGCAGACGATGAGCTCCAATTGCAGCAATTACTGACTGACTTTCTAATGTGCCCTGGTTTTTGCTAATGTTGTCCTTGTCCTCCTCTCCCCTTCCTTTGCCCCTTCTCCAACCGTTAGCTAAGTCTTTTTAGTCTCACTGTGGAGTGAGACTTCATGCACGAGGTGTTTTGTTTGCTGATCACAGTTTCTCAAATTCCATTCTTCCAGTGATTTTCTTTCCCCCTTGTTGATTTTTATGGGGGTATGTATAGGGTCTCTGCCCTCTATCCAGCTGTCTCTTTTCACAAAGCCTGTAGGGACACAATTACTGTGAGCCCTTTTTATGCCTTTGTGAAGTAAAACTATCCACCAGGTTCCGACATGTAAACCATCATAAGGTCATGCCAGTTTGTTTCATGAAAAAAAGTAAATCTCAGAAAGGAAAGATTCAGGTAAAAAAGGAAAATCCCCAGGTACATGCTTGATCTACTAGATCACATCGTCTCAAGAGATTTCTAATGCTGATTTAAGCGTTGAACCTTGCTGCATGGTGCCTGGGGGTGCGGGGGGGTGTGTTCCCATTAATAGCAGCATAGAAATATGCTGAAATGCATGAAGTTTCAAGCACAGAAAGTTTCTTGCTAACTTCACTGAGTTTGAGAAATTCTCAGAGTGTAGGTTTCATTAAGAGTTGCTTTTTTATGCATATGACAGAGAGAAATTGCAGCCAGTGGTGCCTTTGCTGAAAAGACTCCATTAGAATGCCATTAGTTGCTAATAATATATCATAATTATTTTTATAGGGTTAAGCTTGTCTCTTTTCTCATCCACCTGCCTTGCAGAGATAACCTGTAAGAATAACCTGAAGGACTGTCAGCCTTCAATTCAAAAGCTTTCCGTAGCTAAATTTCCTAAACAATTCATTACCTATAAAAGATTGGTGAGAGTACAGAGATATTGCCCCTTCTCTCTCCAATTTACATTCTCATGTAACTCCACTCAATGCCTAGTCAGACTCTGGAATAATTTGATTTTTCTTCAATTATTACTATGCAAAGATATTCTGTATATTAGTGCGATATCCATTCATTCTTCAGAACGTATCTCATTTGCCGTTAGCTACACAAACACTTGACTGTACTTAAAGAATTGCTAGTCACAGTTGTGTCACATATCTCATTTAAAATATCCATTTTATTTAGTGTACAGCATGGTTTTCAAAAGGTTGAGCCTTAGTAGTGCATATTTCTACTAAAAAATGAAGAATAAACGCACTGCTAAGATGTATACTTGTGTATGCACATGCGTTGTTGGAAATATTAAACGTTGATACTTCATTTTCTTCTTAGAAGCTTTGCCTGAAGTGAAGCTTATTGTGAATCTGTCAGGTCTAGTGGAAGCATCTGCTGCCTGACCTTTATGCAAGGGTGTTAGATGATCTTAATTGTAGAGTTGAGCACCACTGCAGTATAAATATGAACAGCACAGCAGCTGACGACTAAGTCTCACCAAGAGGCTTGGGTTTTTTTCCTCTGCTTAAAATCCCGCTTCTGTAGGCTGAGTCCTGCTATGTATTGGACTTCTGTAAGGCTGGAACTAGCTCCAACAGCCTGAGGAGAAGGAGCAGGCAAATGGTCTATCCCTAGGAATAGGCATGGGTGACTAAACATGGAAACACTGGTGAGGTGCTACAGCTTAGTCCCGAGCTTGAGAGGAACTGAAATCCATGAACCTTTCAGTAGTGAGAGTCGGCGCAGCAGACCCGTTGCCATTTTGACTAGTTCAGGTCAGAATAACTTGCTATGCTGCTTGCGTATGAAGGTCAATGACTTTTTCTGCCACTATGAAATGATATCTTTACACACCAGAGAATGCTAAATACTCATTTTCTCAAACTGAATTAACATAATTTAACTGAATGCCACGTATCTGCATTCTGGACTTTCTTTCATTGCAGGAATTTTAAATGGTGACATGACCTCACCAGCACATATGAATCTTCACTGCAAAGATGCTCTGAACTGAAGCCAAGTTTAATTATAGTATGAAAATTTCCACAAGGAGAGTGAATCAGACTTCTTTGTATGAAACCAGAAGATGCTGTAGTTCTCTCCAGAGAACGTTACATACATAATCAACAATAACAAAAACCAAACTTGTGCAAATGGCAGTATTTTATGGGAAACAAGTAACATGATGAGATGGGAGAATTTATTTTTTCTTGTTCTTTTTGAAGAATGATAAATCTGCAGAGACTACTAGTGCATTAACATTCAAGTTAACTAATACTTTCAGGACAAAAACGAGAAGACATCTCCATTTATGGAAACAGTTGAAACCCAACTGGACATGGGCAACCTGCTCTAGCTGATCCTGCTTGAGCAGGGCGGGTGAACTAGATGATCTCCAGAGGTTCCTTCCCACCTAATCAGTTTTGTGATGCTGTGACACTAAAAGTATCAAAATATTTTTTTCTTAATGTTTTCAAAGTGATTTGATGGTTCTGCTTTGAGTGGGGGCAGATTTGTCTTCCAAACTCAGCAATTCTAGATTAGGAGGGCTAAAATACTTTTCGAAGTTTTAAACTGAGTTTTGAGTTTGCATTTCAGAATGACACAGATTAAATATATTTTTTTTAAAGTTGAGGAGGGGAAAGAGGAATAAAGCCTAAGTGACTTACAAAAGAAAAAAAAATCTTTCAGTTTGGGTCAGAAAAAAAAATTTTGTTTGTTTTGCCAAGATAAGTTGCTTGTTACTATTATTTTTAGGTTCAGCCCTTGAAACAAAAATAAGAAAAATTTCCATCTCTGTTTCTAAATACAATTATATTAAGATTACAGTCGTCTCAATT
>VXBH01000006.1:293876-342527 GCA_013400035.1 Rynchops niger
AAAAAGGCAGAACCAAACCACAAGGAACACTGTTGTCAGTTTTGGGTGCTTTCAAAGTTCAGAGATGCCCTGAGAGAAATTAATTCCAAGCAACATGAGACATAAGGAACCCCAAATTGATATTTCAAGTTGTGAGAGAATGAAGTATCAAATTTTCATCCTATCTTTTCTGCTTAGATTTATCCAAACAAATTAGCCCATTTCAGGAACATTTCCAGTTTCTTTCATCTATCTGGTTATTCCAGAAGAGTTAACATGTACTATTTCCTTCTCTTATCCAACCACTTGAATAACATCTGCCCTCTTTGTCAGCTTCCTAAAATAACCTGCCTTTGGCAGGTTAGGAAAGATTTTTCATTCTCCAGTGCAAAATAGCAGTCAAGTAATGAACTTATGGCTCAGCCCAGCAAACATTTAATCTGGCAAGTGCTAAGTTTTAACTCGTGATATCTCATCTTTGCATTCAAATATCTAGAACAGGTGATACATGCATAATGCAAAAAGCTAGGAGCAAACATCACAGCATTTAGAAAGTAGCTGCAGGTTTTTTGCCATGGAAATTATTTCTGCTTAAAACATCAACTCAGAGTAATTGTATATTTTGTTTAGAGTGACAGCTGAATTTTTCATGTATTTGCTGTCTTTTGATGGCAGATAAGTGGGAAGGGAAATGCACTCTCTGAAGGCTTTTATCAACGAAAATCACAGTCAGAAAATTGCACCATAGAGCACAGCAATATTTCCATACTTTACTGCACTTACAGAGAGAAAACTGTCATTAGGGCTAACAGGGTGTCATATAAAAAGAGATGTTTCTTTTTACAGATCCTTTATTTGGCCAGAATTTTTCACCCTATAGTTGCAGGGGGTGGGAGGCCATTATAGCAGAATTTAAAGCATTAGGCTTTTCAGTGAAGTGCAGCTAATATTTTAACAAGGTGTTCCAACAAAATTCCTCCTGGCTCTGTAGACTGTGATAAAACCCAGTATGGGACAGACTCACCCTAGGGAATCTATTCACCTGTATTGCATTTAAACAAAAGAGCCACTATCTTGAACCAAAGAGGGAGAAGAAATACATCTCTGAAGCCTTGCTTGGCCATACAGACATCCCTTGTTCCCAGAAGATAAGGATCATTCCTCCTGGTGCCCTTCACGCATGGTTTGTAGGACAGACATTTCAGGAGAGCATCAGTAAAGGCAGCTGAGCAACTACCTTCTCCTGGGAGGAGCTTTGGGAGGGCTGTCTGTTTGTTCTGGAATCCTCTGGAGGAGTTCAGTCCATTTGAAAGGGAAAGAGTACCTCAAAAGCACACTTGTAAGTGACCAGAATGGAGGAAAACAGGGAGTGGATTCCAAACAAGGCTCCATGGGATTTCAGGAAGACAGGCGCGCTCACCGCTGGGCAGTGAATTGGGCTGTGGCAAGAGCCCTGTGGGCTACTCCTGCTGCTGCACTGACTCACGTTTACTAAAGCTACTAATGCCCTAATTGCCTTCTGCTAAGTGTGAGCTCTGACTCGTAGTAAGAGTTGCTGTATCTACTGTTAGAAATGAAATTCCCAACAGGCAGACCCCTGCGGATTCACAAGAATCATCACAGCCGCTGTAAAACCATTTCATCTCTCTATGACTCAATCGTGCTGCTAATATTTCAATTATTTGCAAGTTTTGTAAACAAAGCTATTCTGGGATCCTTTGGAAGCGCCAGTCTCCTTCTCCAAAGGCCACCAGTTAGTCACGGCTTCATTCAACAGGAGCCCCTTCACCTTGGGAAGCGTCTCACCCAGGCGCTCTCCCAGCTCGCCCTGCACAGCCCGTTGGGCCGCTGCTCTCGGCTGTGCTGCAGCTACTCCTCCACGCTCCCTTTGCAGTCAAGAGCACGACACCTCCTCAAACGTGGCACACAGGATCCAGCCCCCAGTGCCCTTCTGTTTGCTCTCTCCGCGGATTATTACAATAAAAGCAGCAGCTGCCTGAAACAGATTTCTTCTCAGCAGAGTGGTGAAAAATAGCCGAGCCTTCTCTGCCATCCTAGCTTGGCAAGTGACAAAAAAAAAGCTGCACCCGTTTTGTTCCAACAAAGTNTCAAATGATGCTTTTGATACATAAAAGTATTAGCACTAACACAGGTGCACCTTTAACCTATTGCCAGGGAAAAATTGAGTGAAAAAATGAAGAAGACCTCTGAAAATTCTCTGTCTTTTCCCTGACTATCCCAAATAGCTTGAAGCTGCGACAATCTGTTACAGTATCTGGTATTACAGGAGGCCCCCAAGGTAACATTGCAAATGATGAAAGTCCCAATCCAAACCATTCGCTTTGCAAGCACCGAGCAGGATCCCAGGCTCTCCCTGTGACCAGGGAGGCTGCCTGGCTTGTACTAGGGACAATCATTAATCATTTGGTTTGTTTTCATTAGGAAGAACATACTTCTGGGATGTTGTATAGATGGACTCCCAGACCTGAAGAATGCAATCATCAAAAGTTATGGCTAAAATTGAACAGAGAACTGCTAGGGGTAGGAAAGCTTAGAAGGAAGAATTTGCTTAGCAGACTAATATACGCACCGTGTAGGAAATAAAAAGGTGTTACAGTTTGTAAGGATATACAATCTTCCAGTTAGGAAACGGGGCCCAGATGCCTCTCCTCTCAGGACTGGGAAGCCAGCTGCCAAGAGCATCTTTCCCAGCACGAATCAGAGCAGGGAATTCAGCCTCCGCTGTGGCTGGGGACAGCAGTCAGACGGGGAAGCCGGGCAGGGACCCGGGCCGGACGTGCAGATGGCACTGCACCCTGCATGAAAGCCAGGCTGGCTGCACCGCTCCTGGTTCACGGCTGCCTCACTTAATAAACGCGATGAGAGACATCCAAGTGCTCGGGAAAGGTGACAAATTCAGGCATTAAAACTGCCATTAATCAAGTGGCATAAGCCATTGTCTGTATGCAAGTGAAACATCCCGAGTTGTTGTTGGGTGCCTCAGCCCCAAACCCTTTGAACGTCTGTCCTTCTGCTGAAACCTCCTCGTGGTTGAGGCATTGTTTATTTTCTCCATACAGATCCCTGTCACAGCTATTAAGGGACTATTTACTTTTGTGTTTCATGTTATGGATTTCATCTTTGAAGTGTTCACCTCAACTATTTACCTAATCCACAAACAGCATTCAGGAATATCAAGCACAGCAGTATGAAACAATATTTTTTCTTGTCCTGATAATAACCAACTCTTCATCTACTTTTCCAGCAAGGAGCTGGTTTTATCTTTATTTGGGATACTTCAGCTTTCCTTTAGGAACTGACAGAAATGCTGCAGATTTTATTTCCTTCTTAATAACTCATCAGATAGAATGGAACTGCCTCTCTATTAAAAAACAAACAAACAAAACCCCAATAGCCTGATGTCCATAAAAGCTGTTGGTCCTTCCACAAGTTGAATTTAATTTTAATTGGGAGGTAATAGAAAAAGAGACAACAGGTCTGCACAGACAAAACTGTCAGAGACTTCACTGTACAAAATAGTGTCCAAAGTGCTGCAGTTTCATCTTTTAATTCTTAAGATACACAAAATAGAGGAAAGTCAAAGCCTCTTACAAAAGTGTGACTGTTCTCCTGTAGACTTCTCTTCCTCCTCGTTTTAGGAAACTCACTGTTTCTAGTTCTTTCACAAATAAAGGAAATACAAGTGTTGAGCAGGGCCTTAACAAGGAGCAGGAAAATGGTACATGAATAGGTACCGGCAATGGCCTAAGGGCATCTCCTCAGAGTTCTTCTATACTGCTACCTAGATATTGCGAGAGCCCTCAGACTGACTTAGCTGCACTTAGTTAATGATCACTCCCTTAGAAGAAAACTTCTCAGAAAAGACATGGAAAAAAACCCAGGGGTACTGATTAGTAGAGATATAAGGGCTAGTTTCTCCTTTGCCCCAGTGATACTTTACCAAGGTTGCACACTTCCCCCATTTTCAAACACATTTCCTCTTAGAGCCCAAATATCACAGAAACCAAGTAAGGCAATCAAATTCTGTCCAACCCAACAGTTGGGATTTTTTCCAGCAGGGGAAATACTTGTCTCTAAAAAAAAAAATAAATAAAAACCAACCAAACAAAAAAACCCCAAACCTAAGAGTTTTCCTACATTGTACAGACAATTTAGTTGCTGTTACTTTACAAGAGTAGATCCAGTAGGTTTATTTGGACAGTATATTTCATTCCGGTCTTTAGCAGATAACAGATCTGTTTATCTTTTCCAAAAAGATAGACCTACTTCCTTCGCTTTTGCTTGGAAATGTCCTTTTCAAGTAATAAAACAGAAAAATAGAGTATGGGAAAATGAATAAAATATATTACACGGGTTTTCAGAAGTCAAAGACTGAAAAGATCTTACTGATCACCCTGTTCATTTCCCTTACAATTAAAGACCACGAGGTTTTCACATATCTTTAAGCCTGCATTATGTGAAATAAAATATTACCTGAACACTCTCTAGTCTTGTGAAGACGATTAAAAAAAACCACAAGCCACACACACACACTTTCCATCGTGTCATCAGAGACCTGATCACAGATCTTAAGAATACTCCAACCAGAAGTACCATTTCTCCATATTCATGTTTTTTGCATAGCTCCATAGAAAAAAGTTAAAAATTTGCCTGCAGAGCATGATATCAATATTGCTACGTCAAAGCCCAACTCTGTGTACATGTGTGAAGGTAGGGAAATAAATTAGGGGTACTTACCACCTTGGTTTGCTGGCTTTAAGAAGGTGAAGTGGAGGATCTTCTAGATCAACAAATACAATATTCCTGCACAAAAGACACTCTCACAGTATAAATAACTTCAAGATTAACAATTCATTTCACATGAAGTGAGAAGTGGTTTGAAATAAAGGCACTATCATTTCCCATGACTATCATACTTCACAAACACCAGGAGACACTGAGATCACTGAGATGAAACTTCTTGCATTTCACAGAAGAAAATGCTACTCTGGAAGCAATCAGTGGTCAGCAGAACATAATAGTAGCTGACATTTCGGGTCAATATGAAAACAGTTTGGAGACAGTCATTTTGGAAGCACTCCAGTTTGTCACTTCATTGCTAACGAAGACAATGTTGCAACATGTTTTGTTTAATATAAACCCAGGATAGGAGCATGGGAGAATTATTTCCCTCTCGACTTCACCCCCCTCCAACCCTCTTTCCAAATGCAATTGTTCTATTTTTAAAAAGCTCATTTGTTCTTATTGTTTTTGCATCAAGTTGGCAGCTCACCCATCTGTCTCCCACTGTGCTTAAAAAGATGTCATGATCCTGCAGTCCCAAACACAGTCCTGATGTTTCCACTGAGCTAAAACACATCTGCAATGACAGCTTTCACTTAGGAGCGAAGCTATTTTTGAAACAATGGCAACCTCACTACTCAGATTTCAGATGCGTTTATCAAAAAAAAAAAACCAGTGCCACCTCATCCAAGGTACCACGATGTTCACTGGTTGAGACATTAAAAAGAAAGCTTGTAAAAGCTTGTTTGAAGAGATTCTTAGCTTCACCATGCAAGTTGTTTGATAGCAATACCACACAAAGGTGGTTTAGGGAGAATAAGGCTGCCTTTAGGACTGCCCTTCACCGAAAATCCCACTGCCACTCTTGGAGCAGACTCCAGGTCCAAAGAGATCCCATGGGGTCCCTCAGATTTGTGATAGAAATCCTAAGTGAGACACCCCTGGAAAAGTACTACTTGTTCCATGTCAACTGGGTAAGAAGGCAGCCAAACCAACATGTTAAAGAAAGCCAGTTGCAGGGTTTCAAATCCAATTCTGGCAAGTGACTGAAGGCAGACCCGTAGCTTCTGCTGAAAGGAATAACACTGTCTCAAGTCCAAAATCAATTTGCATGTGCCTTTACTTGCCTACAGCAGGGAAGCCTGTGGAGAGCACCAGAAATGTAACACACTGCCAGTCTAGGTCCCCTCATTCTCTCTGCCTCTCAGGTTCTGGCTCTTTGGTGAAGAGAGCAAGGTCTTCAATGGTGGGATTCACTGTACTGAAACAAAGTCTCCCCCAGAAAAACAACTCTGAATTTGGATGAGAACTCAAGCACGAGAGTAGTATAAATACCAAGAAGCTTTCAGACCTGGCACAACATCCAGCACGGTTTATGACCCTAAATATATGCACCTTGGTTACCTCAGTGGGTTCCCTCACCTTATTTTGAGACTCAGCTAAGGGGCCACAAGACTCTTTGGCCTGGTAGAAAATAGAGATTGAGTCACGTTCTCATTCTTAGACTTCTTCCCTGTGAATACATTTGCTGTACGTGTGTTTCATGGAATAAATAGGTTTGACAGCTGAGCATTTCTGGCAAGAGTTGCACCCAAACCTGCATTTTTTTAAAGAAACTGAAAGCAGACAAACAGCCAGGCCATTCTCTTCAGAGGGACAAAACCCAAGGAGATGATTTTTTTTTTTCTTATTACGTTAATGAATATTCTGTCAGTTTAGTAGGGCAAATATAATTGTTCAAGCTGCTATGCTGAGACTAATTGCCCCGTCATTTACAATTAGAGGTGTTAATATGGTCATTAAGATGTTACAAATGGTTCCTGAACATCCTCTTAGGTCACCATGATGTATAGAGCACCCTGGCAGATTAGCAGAGGGAGGTAGAGGGTGGGGACCTGAGCACGTCACAGTGCCGTAGGAAATGTGATAGGCAAGAACAAGCCCCAGCCTTCCTTCCTTCCTGCAAAACCCTCACCGGCCAGCAGCGAGGGGACCTTGCTGAAGGGAGACTCAGGTGTACCCCAGCAAGATGTCCTTCCCCCACTGAGAAAAACACCCCCGTTCAGAGAAGACTGTCCACTCCTACAGAGCTTGCCTGCAAGACCTGCCAGCCCATCCACCCAACTCCTTGCTTCAAGACACTGCAAAACCCTACCAGCCCTTCCCCTCCAGCAAGCCAAGCAAGGTGTGTGGTGCCGCGGGCTCCTGGGGACAATCAGTCATCAGAATTAGATTGAAAGTTAATTTATAAACTTTGTAAAGGGAAAAGATCATCTTTGTAATTGATTTCTGGTGTCTACAGAGCAGCCAACATACAAGACTATGCATTGTGAAGCTTTTACTCCATATTCTGAGGCTGGGGAGTACAATTGCACCCACTCACATAGAAAACTTCTCTCGGTTTACTGAGCTGTTAAAACTTGGTGGGTGTCAGATTGGTGAGTGCAGCCTGTGGGGTTTTGTGCCATATTAGCTGGAAGAGGCTGCATTTGCATGGAAGACTCCAGACTCCAGCTATATTCTACTTTGAGATGCTTTGGAGTCATTGTTTTTCAAGAGGTCAATTTTTAAAGAGGCATGAAAAAAAAACCTCTCTAAAAATAAACCAGCTCCTGTGAAAAGGCTTGGCATTCTCCTGTCAGGTTTCAGCAACTAGGAGAGAGAATAGTCTGTCTGGTGTTGGCTTCCAGCCACAAGGAAGTTCATATCTAATATAATCAAGCCACATTAGAAAGAACTGAGCAGATAAGAAGCCAAATGCAACTCAAACCACAAAGCCTCCATTGAAAATGTGTTTTGTCTTCAGAAGGGGGAGAGGAAAAAAGAAGAGAGGATTAGAGATTCAGGGACCAATGCTCCCTTCAATTGCTCCAGATTTACACCCACTATACTCCAGCAGAGTTGGTCCAAATTCCACTTTGCTGTGAGAAAGGCAAGTGCTTAGCTTATGTCAGCTGCAACATTTCCGATTTCTTATCTCTGTCCTAATTGCCATTCAGGGGACAGTGTGATTTCTGTCACGTCCAGGCTTTCCCCATTTATTCTGAAGGTTAAAAATGTCACAATGGGTGCAGAGTAACCAGCAATTAAAAAAAAAAAAACGTTTGTAGATACACAAGTCTGTTATTGCAACTCCAATGAGAAAATAATGCTCCCTTTGTACTTGTTTTCTCTTGACAGACAGCTTAAATTAGGTTGCTGAATAACTTGGTACATGGTACAACAGTAAACCTGTCACAAAAGCATGTTAATCAAAGCCCAACTGATACTTGACATCCCCTGGTGAAAGGCATTTTTACAGTGTTTCATTAAAATTGAAAGGAGGATTAAGAGGCCTATTTCTTGATTAATGTCTCTCTCTGACTGGGAGATGTAATCCTATCCATAACCTCAAATTACTGGAAACAAAATTAAATCTCTGCCAGCAGATCATTCCAAGCACATATGACACTGAGCACAAAAGTATTCATTTCTTTACACTCTTTATCCAACCTGGAGACCCTCTGAGTTGCAAACACTGCAATGGGAGCTCCCTCGACACTCCAAGTTACACTGTGGAATAGCCACTGGGCTCTATGGGGGTCAGGACATTGCTTTTAGTGTCAAAAATTATTGCAAGATGATATGGGGAAATCCCTGGTGGCAAAGTAAATTGGATTGTTAGAGAACATTTCACAAAGGCAGAAGTTTAGAGAGAAGGTATTCAACCAGCCTTGCACGCCACACCAACGGCAACAGTGAAATATTGCCGTTGACATGGCTTACCAGGCTGTTACTCAAACATCTTCAGGAGGAGAAAAGGCAGCCAGTCTGGAGGAAACAATGTTGGGATTTATGACAAGATACGTCCTCACTGTTTTCTCCACCAGGTGACAGGGATCCTCTTGGGAACCCGACTCTCCCTTGTGACCGATGGCACGTTGAGAAGTGGATTCTTCCTCCCCACCACTGAGCTTTTAATTCTGTAACTGAAAAAAGGCCAGGAATTCGGTGTCAGGAGTGCACGTTCCCAGCTGGTGCGGGGACTTCGGAGCTATGCCAGGTAGTCCTGGCTCACCAGCTGCAACAGGGAAGCCAGCTTCCTGACAGCAAGCGCAGCCTCTGGGACATTTGCTTTTAAAACCCGGCATTACTTGTACCAGCAGTGCTTGGAAGCTGTCTGTGCCCAGGGGAAAGAACAAAAGATGATAAAACTGGCACTAATTTCAGCCTGTCCAACACCAGACAGGGCAAAGACATATCAGGTCAGTAACTCAGCTGCAAACACAGTCCCAGCCACCTGCCAAGATCCCCATTTCACAGCGCTTACTGCTAACACTAAGTGGCAAAATCCTGCGTGGCTAAATCCCAAGAAATCCAAAACAGCTGCATTTCCCATTCAAACAAGATAAAACCATGCCTCAGTAGTCCACTCCAGCAACGCATGGCTGCATCTCCCTTGAACAGAGAGTCACTGTTGCTTCCAAGAGCAAACTCCAAGCACGTTTTTGCAGCAGCCCAGGCAGCCATCCTTTGGCTTCTCAAAGGCAGACCAGACCAAACCGCTTGCAGCTCTGCTGTTTCAGCCACTTCTCCCTGGAAACATTCTCTGCCTGCCTTAGCCAGAGGCTTTATCTTCAGAAGCCAATAGTTGAACTAGAAGCCTAAATTTCAAGGGCACGAAAATGCACAAGAGTTGGACTCACAACAGATGCTCCTCCTATTTGTGTGCTTCAGTAGTCCCCTCACTCTCAAGACCATTACCACCCAGTGCCAGGAACAATTTCTTCCATTAGATAAGAGACAGAGCTTTTCCAAGTGCAACCTACATGCACTGAGAGGTCAACAACTCGCCTAAGGCTACATCACATTTCACAAATACCTCAACTTTAATCTTGTCTTTGGTTGATCTGAATATTACTTCCCTCAGCTACCCTCTCTGCAATGCACTGCTGCGTTGCGGGGGAAGCCCTGTGATTTCCGTCTCCTTGGAGGCACTGCCATGTACCCCCTACTCACCGTCGCTGCCTGCCCAGTTGTACTGCGAGACCATATCAGAGTTGTGCTCAGTCATGAATACCTGGGAACTTTCCTTAAACTAAACAACAACAAAAAAAAAAACATTTAACACTAAGCTCTGGAAGATGGCAGAGCATTAAATAAATGTTTTTAAAACAACATTGAAATAAGTTCATGTATCTGACCTGGATCTTGACCAACCAAGTCTCACTCCAGATATCTACAAAGAGGACAAGTTTGTAACCCATCCACCCCCTCCTTAAATTTTTCTTCCCCTGTTGACTCCTGTTGTCCTTTAACCCCAGCCAGCAGCTAGGACCACAAAGTGCTCACCCACTGCCCCCAGTTCAGACAGGGGAGAGAATCATAAAAGTGAGAAGAAACTTGTGGGTTGAAATAAAGACAGTTTAACAGGTAGAGCAAAAGCCGTACACGCAAGCAAAGCAAAACAAGGAATTAATTGCCAGGCAGGTGTTCGGCCATCTCCAGGAAAGCAGGGCTCCATCACACGTAACGGTTACTTGGGAAGACAAATGTCATAACTCCAAAAGTCCCCCCCTTCCTTCTTCTTCCCACAGCTTTCTATACTGAACATGATACCACATGGTATGCAATATGCCTTGGTCAGTTGGGATCAGCTGTCCCAGCTGGGTCTTCTCCCAGCTTCTTGTGCATTCCCAGTCTGCTCACTGGCAGGGTGGTGTGAGGAGCAGAAAAGGCCTTGACTGCTTAGCCACAACCAAAACCATCAGTGCACTATCAACAGTATTTTTCATCCCAAAACATAGCGCTACACCAGCTGCTAGCAAGAACATTAACTCCATCCCAGCTGAACCATGACAACTCCTCAGCACCAGCTAAACACCTCTGTTCTCACAACTGTTTCCAGAGTCTAATAGATTAAAGCAGCCTGTGGGAAGGGCAGGGTTCAAGAAATGGATAGGGCCATGTTATCCTCAAAGTGTTTTAAGCGCAGTAAATATCAGGATGCTCCTCTCCTTCCCATATGCATTCCTTGGCAAACCTGCCAGCAAGTTAACTCAATGTACACATACAGCAAGTACGTCTGAGAGGTGAGCTTTGAGATACACCCTTTTATAGTGTCTGTAATCATTTAATAAGCTACATGCTGTTCCCAGAGAACTTTCATGGGAGAGAGGGGTTGTTGTTGTTTTAGCCTTCGCAGTTTTGTTAAGATTTGAACTGAGGGTTTTAGTAAATGCACTGCAAGTTGCCTAGAATTTTCCATTATAACGTTTATATCACATAATCTTAGTACTCTTAAGCCTGACATTTTTTATGCTATATCCACTGTCTGAAAAAAGAGCTGGGTCTTTTGTTGCCATTTATAACATCCCAATAGATCTTAGAGAGGCTTACCAAAGGGCAGGTTTAGATATTGCTACAGTAATTAAAAATCTAGTCAGCTTTTTTTTTTTTTTNCACTTTAAAAACTCAGTTTCTTCCGATGAAATAACAACTTCCTCATTTGCAATCTAACTTGTAAGGAAATATTTACACCACATACACTGGCTTATTTATCTATTAAGTGAGCCATATGGCATCAAGACTGGCAATTTAAATGGGAATAGACTGCAAATAAATGGTGCAGAAAGCTAAACCTTAGACAGCCACAAAGGCCGGTTCAGAGATGAGCTTGAACAGAGACAAAAAGAATCATTTCCCTAAGAGTGAGAGGAGTCTTGAACAGAGGTCATTAGGGAAGCCAACAGATAATCACACTGGTGTGCTGTTCTGTCACGGGTACGTTCTCTCACAGAGCATAGATCCCAAATCACTGGTCCATACTGTATTATTCAGTTCTTTGCTCCACCTCGGCATCCCACTCCCCACGACATGCCGGATCACCAGCCCCCTCCACCCTCACATTGCAGTGATCTCCTGCAGTGCTGAGAAAGGGGAAGTCCGAAGGGGAGGCCAAGCAGCCTGAACACTGTCAAAGTGAACCACCACTCCTGGGTTCTGGCTGTGCCAATGGCAGTCAAAGCAGACTTATGTCGGTGAAGATATTTGCAGGAATCTGACAAAATTGAGCACAAAACAGTGTCTTGAGAATGCTCCCATAGACTCTAAAAACTACTTTAGAGAGAGAAGGAAGAGCAAAACCTGCCCAGCAGCTCACTCCCTTGGGCTGCTCATATTACTGATGCTGGTGAGGGGGGAGGGAAGAATGCAAAACAAGACTTCTTAGCTCTACCCTCATCTATGTTATGCCCATTTAAAACTTTCTGCTCGCGTTTCTAAATACAGACATAAATCTCACTGCACAATGCGGGGGTAGATATTGTTAACCAAGGACATGGTTATCCTACCTATTTGGTCTCAGTAGGAAATGACGGGAGGGTCAATGGGGAAATGGGAGCTAGCAGGGGAAGGAAGGGGCAGATTTAAGTTTTCTGCATTTCAGCAGGGCTAGAAACAGTTAAATGGGTCACCCCACCTTGATGGCACATGCTGCCCTAGGACATCGAAAGCAAGACCTTAACTCAGTTGAGATGAACAATTAACATCAGTCTGTAGCTCAAACACTGCTTGATGTGCCTGCAACCAAGTTGAATGCAAGAGCACAGGGCTGGAATGGCAGGGTGGCACGATAAATAATACAGGAGGACCCTGTAATCCCATGTGGAGCAAAAACAGGAGCTGCCTGGCAGGGGAATACAGGCCGTGAGTTGAAGCAAAGCAAAGAGCAGACCCGATGCAAACCTCCAGGAGCTGTTACGAACAGGAGACTTGCCCTGCTCGGTTTTGTCAGATGCACTTGACCACCAGGTCATCTAAGTGACCCTTTTCAGCCCATTTTAACAGCAATACACAGCTACTTCAATTTTTCCTATTTACAACGTTACTTATCACCATTATTTTGACTGGTCCTCAGCCTCAGTTTGGATTCGCACACACAAAGGCAGAGGTCAGCGCTTGAAAAAGGAGCCCCTCAGGAGCTGAAGATGGCAACACAAAGAGACACAGTGGAGCCCATGGCAATGGCAGGGCGTTGGATCTGCAGCAGCAATTCTGGCTTCAGGGCCTAGCCTGCGGTGCCCTCAACAGTCTTAGTTATCTGAAAAACCAGATAACCCCTTTCATTCCAGTTGGACAGCAGCTGCAGGTCACTATGGACAGTCCCTTGTGATTCCTGACATCACCTTGGTACCCAAGGTGCGTATAATCAAAGGGTGTAGGGCTCGGAACTCTTTACCCTCTAGTCAACATTTGATTTTAATAAGAGGAAGGTCAAGTCCTTATACAGTAGTGCCAATACAGACGTTTTGGGCAGAGGGAGATAAGGAGCATGATGGCTTCCAGCTCTCGTTGAAGCATGAAGTACCACTTACAGCCTACTGCAGCCAGCACCATACACCACTCCTGCATGACAAGGAAGAGTGACCAACGTTTATCAGCATTAACTGGAAAAAAACAGCATTTCTCCTGACCGGTTTAAGATTAGAGCCCTTCCCAATGTTAGTCGTGCTGGGAATTTTACCTGTCATGGTTATCCCATTATTGAAGTTGTAAGCAGTGTTGGAGTGTGAAGCAAAAAAAATTCTCTTTGGTTATCTTCAGAAAATAAGCGTGTTTAAAAAGGCTTGGGTCTAACATAGGGACTAAGTGGCGGGGAGTACTGGAATGCTGGGAATTTTAAAAGGCCTGAGGTATAAACATTTCCACAGATACCTGATTTGGAAACCAAGAAATGGGAGGATAGTTTAGTTTATTATGAGGTTGGTTTCTTTTCTGATTTCTATAACAGAGCATTTTTATCATGTGGAACGATACACAGTGCCACAGCTAGTTAAATAAAACAAGTGGGAGAGAGAAGAGAAGTAATTCTGAAACCTTTCTGAAATGAAGGCTTTCTTCCAACTCAGGAGCCATAAATAAAATCAAGTATTTGCCCACAGGGAAGAACTTAACACAACTCCAATTCAGCTAAAGGAATCTTTTACCAAGGCACGTCTTTGCCCCCGCAGTCTGTTACCGTGCCTTCTTGTCACTCTCTGCTGTTTGGGAGTCAGATTCACTCTCTGCATTTAATAGCTGCCCGCTACCAAAAGTCACCCTGAAGGAGCCAACAGAACCAATAAAATCTGGACAAGCTTGATTTCTAACAATTGCAGTTCCCTGAAACAGGACTTCAGCCTTCAAGGTTTATCAAGCAGCCTGCACACCCCACTGACCCTGACACCTCCCACCATCGGTGCCCAAGTTTCTCGCAGCGCCACAGCAACCCTATTCCTTAAAAGGCATTGCAAAAGCTGCAGAGCTTTTTGCTACTGCAGGATTATTTCCCCATCCTTGAACACACCCTCCATATGAAGCTCTTCCAGGTTGGAGGGCTTATTTCAGAAGGGGCTCCCAGCAAGCCAGTTTACCACACTGTGAACCGTTTGCGATCCAAGTTCATTTTCCTCATCCATCTGAAAACCACAGAGAAGCCAAACAAAATCACAACTGAAGACCCATGGAGGCATGGTTTCCCCCTCCTTCTTCCACCATAGTGAAATACTGCCTTCCTCCCCGCCTCAAAAGCAAAGCAGAGCTCAAAACGAATAGCAAATCAGAACCTTTTATGAGGTGGCGAAGGACAGTGCGATGGGTTGCACAATGTCAAGGTGGCCAAAGACTTTGTATAATAAGTCCCAAAGGTCATACAAGGAGCCACCTTGCTTAAGCACATATGCAAACATCTATATACTATTAAAGGTTTGTTTTATAGTGAAGCACATACGAATAATAGCCCTAACAGACCTAATTATTAGCTACAGCATGATTGCTCCTTAGTAGTTACAAACCTATTACTGAAGAGCTGGAAATGGTAACACACACTTACATTAGGAGTTTGCACTGCATCCATACTGACGTTACATTGGTCCCACCTCGGGTGTGTTGGCGGGGCTCGACGGCTTCTCCAGCAATGTTTTTCAGCAGCACTGATGATGATGATAAAGGGATTGGAAAGCCTGGGATATATTGGTACATTTTCAAGAATCATCTTTCTCTCTCCCTCATCTTATCACTTCTCCAATGTCATTACTTAGTGTGGGCTCCCATTTCTGGTGCTTCAGATTAGCAAATAGTGTTAACACCTGCTCCCCTGCCAGATGTCTAAGTCAGCCACAAATCCAAATGCAACAGGCCAAATCACTTTTTAATTCCACCTGTATAAATACAAAGTCACTTCCCAGTGAACTCAGTAGAGCTGCCCCAAATTTACTACAGTATAATTCAAAATAGTGTGAAAATGGAAAGTATGAGCAAGCTCCTGTTCAGGCTGGCTTGTAACAATTGGCAACATTATTTCTTCTTGGAGTAAAACTTGTCAAAATCCTGTAATTAAGAGAATGCCTTTGTTGCACAGAATTTTAATTTCAAATACCAAAGCCATCCTATATGTTTAAATCTATGTTCATCCCATTTGTCAAAAGCCTCATTTCCAGCATGATTTACATTTCCCTTAAACACTTTCTAAGCCAGGCTGCCCTAACCTCAAAACAGCTGAAATAACCCAGAAGTGTGTGCAGTGACAAGGGGGTGCTGAGGCAATATGGTAATCTTCTTTCCAACCTGGCTTTTTCTGCATTTCCATTTTGCCTGTGTTTACAAAAACATAAAGTTTTATATTTCAAAAAAGCCTTCCAAAGGTACTACACCTATTAACCTCAGAGCAAGATAAACCAAGCCTTGGATATATGAACGTAGTACTGTTCACAGATGGCTTCAAAGTGTGTTAAAACTTCTTTGTAAAGAAAACAAATCACACACAAGCATGCTCACACTGTTAAATAGTATGTGGGAGACTTGGGAATTGTTTTTAGATAAAAGTTGCTAGTACAGCAGATGCACAATTACTGCTGTTTGGAGGGGTTGTTCATTTTAGGTACAGCAGCCTTCTGCTGCCTTTACAGCCCTCCCAGTCATGGAGCTTCCATGAGCAGCTCTGAACATCTGCTTCACTGTACAGAGGACCCTGAAATGCCATAATACAGACCCCCAAGCCAGCAGGATGCTCCAGAGACTGCAAGAGAACCACAACCTCCATTACTTCTAAACACTCAATCAGCAAAGTAACCCAAGACCCTCACGAGCAGCAGAAATGGGAATCCACAAAAAGAAAAGAAAAGAAAACAAAACAAAACAATAAAACACACACAAAAAACAAACAAACAAACAAACAAAAGAACCCACAAAACCCTTCTTCGGTGGGATAAAGGGGTTGCATCCACCATTCAGGTGTGGGGACTGAGCTTTCCCAGGAGAAATACATCCCCACAGGACCCAGCTAGGAACGTGCCTACAATAGCATGGAAAGAATAACACACCAATATTCCAGTTCCAGCAACAACATTGAAAAATGCTGAGTTTGCCAAAGCTGATTCATTTGTCTATGTGGGGTAAAGAAAGTTGATTTTAACACATCTTGCTCCTGCCGCCTGTTTCTCTCTGCTTCTTTGAATTTCAAAATTCAAATGCTATAATTGGAGTTGAGTAAAAACCAGAATTTCTGTCATACGAGAAACTGACACTTTGGCATGTTTTTACACTGAATCAGAACCAAAAAAAAAAGAAAAAAAAAATCTAAAATTTCTCATGAAGTGACAATCCAAAAAAATCCAATTTTGAACTCATCTATATTGATACATTTAAACATTTTGTTTTGAGAATGTCAAAGCAATGTAACAAATTAAATTCTGCTAAAGTATATCAACATTTTACGTGAAGAATCCAAACAAACACAGAAACAAGGATTTTACCTTGCCAAAGCAAAACAAAAATGTTCCTCAGTTGAAAATATCTGTGTGACTGACACCTCTCAGTAAGACATTCTGATTTTGATGAAACTGCATTTTCTGACAGAAAATTGTTCCATCAGAAATTTTTATTAGCTTTCCTGCAATACAAACATGTTTGTTTTACACATGTCTAGGAGCCAATGTCACTTTGCAATATTTTCATTGGTTAGGTGCCTTCCCATAAATATGAGGATATTACACTGAGTCTGTGTTGGTTTCTCCCCATTCCCCCCTCCCCATGCAGAACATGTACATTTATCATCTGATTAAAAACGTTATTTATCTTTATATAAAAACATATATTTCCTAACAAGCCAAGACATTTATAAATAACTTATAATACTACAACCGAGTGCTAAACATCATGATTTAGGATGAAAGAAGAAACCTTTCTGATCATTGTCCTTTAGTATTTCAAAGCCCATTTTTCATGTTTATTTGCTGTCACTGGTGATAAGTGATTGCCTTGCTGTATTGCGTTTCCTCTGCGATGGTGAGTTGTTTGCAAAAGGAATGGAGGACAAGCTGTCACATCAAAGAGAAAAGACTAAAACCCACCAGGAGGTGAAGCAGGGGTTTATTGTCTTTTGCCCTGGGTTTTGACAGGTAATTAGCTCTCATCCAATTTATGCCTGTGTGGCAGCTACACCAGGGTCAACAGCAACAACTCCAAGGTGAGCCAAACGCAAAGGATACAAGACATGAAAACCTGCTATGGAGCCCCAGGAAAGCAAAGGGCTTCATCTTTCACCCCCAACCACAACTGATGGACTCGTTCCCTAATGAAGCCTTTGACTTGTTTATTTTTTCCCCTCACTGCATGGAGACTTCTTTTGACAGCTTTGGGCACTGAGGAATTGCCAAAGCGGCTGCTAAATTAAGCAGTCAGCATAGCAGCATCTATCGATAAACGCTGTCCCTTCAACTTGCTTTGTGTCAGCTGCCTTGGCAAGAGGAAGAAGAGGAAGAAGTCATGGTGGCAATGAAGGGCTTCACCCAGAGCCTGCAGTGCTCCACAGGGCTGGACATCCCTGTCTGCCCTTCAGGACCTTTATTCCTCCTCAGCCACCTCCTCTGGCATCCAAAGACCTTTCAAGACTTTGCAAAGCAAATGTGGTTCCCCTCTCATTACCTGTTGCTCTTTCTGCTGCTTTAGTGGATTTTGCCACCTGCACTCTTCTTACCCCCACTGCCGGTTTGAAACCCTGAGTGTGGGGAGCAAGCAGTGCCCAAGACACGGTCCTGGGACAGGGGCAGGAAAGTAGTATTTTCACACCATGGTATAAAACCTTTGATCAAATCACGTCTTAGCTGCAGTAAAAGCTTAACGCCTGGAAGAGGGCTGCCCTACTTGATCCCTAGTGTAATGCAGCAAGGCCTCACCTCTGAAAAGAGAGAGAAATGAGAGACTGTATCAATTTAGAGGTCCTGTAAATGTCTCAGGGGAATGTAACTGACAGTAGCACTGGAAAAAGAATTGGAAATGAGATGCAAATTCACTTTGTATTAGAGTAAACATCCACTGAATGGGAACTTCTAGACACAACTGAACCAGTCAAGGCTCAGACTGCAGAGCCAGCCTTGAATACTACAGAGTTCCTCAGCATTGCCTAAGATGTGCCCCATTTCCAAGCAAAATCTTCATTCCTTGTAGAAAGTACCTACTGCCTCAAAAAACAGTTTCTTTTCTAGAATTACCCATTCAGACCTTAGCCAAGCAGAGCTGGGCAGTTTCTAGGCACACAGGAAGCTAAAGAGACACTTCGAAAGAGACAGCCTCATTTAGCCACATTAAATATGGAAAGCACTGCAGTAAAACCAGCACTGGCACAATATCCAGAGTCTGATGTCAATACTGCACGTTCCCTGTGATAGCACCCGATGGGAACCCGTGGCTGAATCAGGGCTTCCTGCCCTATACCCCCGTGATGGGATGCTATATGCGCATCATGATGTACATATGTGCTATTTGATACTACACTCCTTTCTATTCTCTTCATAATATACATTGAAAAGTCACCAGCAAACTGTAAGCCTGAAGCACAGTATTATCAAACTTTTTCTGTTGAAGTCAATTCTGAGGAAATTTCCCCTAAGTCAGCCAGTGCATAACAGGAGTCACCACAAGCAAACACTGAGCTACCAAAGACAGTGGTCACCCTTCTGCTTACGGCTACTGGAGGCAGACTGTGATTTAACTGCTAGTGAGACACAGCAATGAGCCCATACGAATCATCTGCAGCCTGGGTCTCAAGGATACAAAAGGCTGAGAGATCCCAGCTGAACTAAAGAGCCCATCCCCAAACATTGAGGCAGCAACAGCAGGGGAGCCAACACCCTGTCCTAATCCCCTTGGAGGGGATTAGGAGCACATATCCCCCACCCTTGGAGGGGATAGAGGTGCACATTTCTGCATGAGTCCCCTGCTACACAGTGAGGAACAACCACCTCTGTGACTTCCCCTCAGAGCCCATGGCTGAAGTGACAGACAGGGACCTCTGTTTTATTAGAGATCTCAGCTCAAGTTCACTGAGTGCAACTTCAAATTCATCACGCAGGAGCCTAAGTTGTGAATCTCATCACCCTTCTCTCTCCCCATTGGTAATAAAGACCCAAATGTCCCTCTGCAGACCCCAAAGTTGTCACCCTCTTTCCTCTGACTACAAGGAGCTGAACCCCTAAGAGACCCACTTCATCTGAGCACCTACATGAAGGTAGATGATTCTATTTCTAACATCATCTGGCATAACCTTATGTTATGCAAAAAGAAACAATTCTATCTTAATGAAGGCCTAATGTTAATACAAATTGTATGAAAGTGGTCTCATGAGACACATACAGCAAACAAAACAACAGACTAAACTTAGCTCGTGAGCTTGTGCCTTTGTGTTTCTCTCAGCTGTGAGTCATTGTGTGCGGCAGAAAACTGCCTTCCTCCCCCAGAATATCATGGAAAGTAAGCACTGCCTCACGTTACAGTAAGAGAGGCTGTACGCAGCAGGGGCCAGAATTGTGTTACTCACAGGGAGCCTGAAGACTTGGCAATGTTGCGGCCAAATCTGTCAATTATGTTTCACACAGGCCATTGAACAACCAGCAGAAGAATCATTTTCAGCCAGTCCTGATCCAGCAAGGTTCAGATTAGAAGTAGGATAAAGACCCTTGCAACTCAAGGTCACCTACCTCCTTCCTCTTCAGTTCCGTGAAAGCCTTGTTCCAATTTCCTCCCCTGCTATCATGAACGTTGTGCACAGCACAAATCCTTTCCCCTGAGGTAACGTGATCTGTGACTGCTGCTTTGGGATGTGGGTGCACTGCCTGGGAAGGCTGCCAGCCGGACAAGAGAAGTGAGCACCTCTCACAGATCAGCAATGAGTCCAAACAAGCCTCTCTTCTGCACAAATTTGGGAGTTTGAGAGTTTGAGCATGTACACTAAACGATTCCCAGCAGATTTAACAAATTTGCATTGGCAAACATTCAGTGATTCAGCTCAGGTCTCCCTCATCTTCAAAAGTATGCACATCAGGTATCTTGGCGTGCGTTACCTGTGCATATCCCTCAGTGCTATGAAACACCACGACTCACCACATTGCTTTAGCTCAGGTACTGCATCCGCTTTGCAGTGTGGGCGTTAAAAAAAATAAGGTGTTGAATAATCAACTCAAAGGGAAAGCAAGTCAGAAAACCTGAATCCGAGTCTTCTACTTTGATCAGGAGACAATTTCCTCTGTACATGCTTTTCTTCACAAAGGAAAACAAGTTCCTTAATACCAACTCCGGAATACAATGCATAAACATGAAGAGTAAGACACCAGGGAGACGTAAGAAATACACATGTATGCAGACTGACAGCAGCTTTCCACATGTTTAATATCCAAGCATACCAACTATTGCCTACTTTGGGACAGTGATCCGTGACCAGGGCTGCAAGATGTGGGCACTGACATCCCGTCCCTGAACCAGCAATTAGTCATGCAGCACAACGAGTAAGAAGTCTCATATGCCATGACCAAGGCAGGTACCAGGAGAGAGTTCAAGTCACACAATGGAGGAGGAGGACTGTCTCATGTCTGAAGTGTTGCAAGATCAGCCAGGATGGGCTTTGTACCCACACCAGGCTTTTTCCTACATTTTTTTGTAGTAATTTCCCCCAGCCCATACCTATGAGGAACACCAAACACTCCTCCGCTATCTCTCACTGAGGATTATTGACACTTCTTTTGGGCTTACAGACACTGCATGGGGGGAGCATAAGCTTGAAATCAATCACAGCACTTTACAACCCTCTCCATTAAAAGGCTTTTTCAAAAGTCTGCTGCTGCTCAAAGGACCTGAATAAGCAGGACAATCAAGACCCCTAATGCACAATGACCTGTTTTAAATGTCTATTTACCTTTGGGAAGAACACAGTGAGGCTTTCGAGAATGGATTACAGAAGGTAAAACTCCTAAAGAAAGATCAATAGTTCGACATCAAGTACCTCTCCATTGCAAGCCCTACCAAGAAGAAGATCTTTGACATATGCATGCGTATCTTTTGTCAATGGAGCTGTAAGTCAGACTCATGAGAGAGTGTTGAGTAGGTTTTTTTGAGCTACCCTCAACCCCATGTTTTACAAACATCGCTTTTCATTTCTGACTGCACTGCAAATCCGTTATGGATAAGGAAAGTCATCCTAAAACACAATTAAGAGATGGAGCCATGAAGTCATAGCCTTGCAGCTATGAAACAATGACCTCATCGCAAGGAATAGATGGAAGATACACTAATCCCTATTAAAGAGGGAAGCTGGCAAATAATGTTTTTTAAATCATTTAAATTTGCAGCATGCTGAGCCGAGGGTGTGTGAAGCTGGAGGAGAGCTGAAATAGCCTTACCAATATATTTGTCGGCTCCCTGGGGCTCGAGAGGCACCCTGCTAGCAAAAGCACTGGAGAACTTGATGAACACTGCGTGTCGAAACATGCACATAAACACACATGGTTTTTGGTATCATCACCCAGGGACTAAAGAGGCTTTCTGCTGGGGGCCTCCCTGCTGACACAAAGCAGCCTGGTTCACACAGAGCAGGCATAGCTTTAGTTTCAGGATGTCACAGCTCCAAAACAGCCCTCAGGCGGTGCTCTGTTGAAAAGCTTGTCCCAGGCCTCTACTCATACCCACATCTTTTGAGCCTTCCTGGTGCTACAGAGGAGCTCAGAGCTCCCGCAAGCTCTCAAGCACCCCCTGTGCAGAAGTTAAAATATAAGATCCTCCCTCAAGAGCATCACCTTTCTGGCAGGCTCTTCTCCCTCCAGTTTCAAAACCCTTGTCTTTTGAGGAAGTGCAAAGCTTTCACCTTTAAACAGCAGTCAGAGATTATGAGATGCAGCTGGGAGGAGAAGTGCCATTGCACAATCAGTCAAAGCAGCGGTGTTTCTTTTAGAGGCATTCAGATGCCTGGGCATCCTACTGAGTCTCCAAATAAATAATATTTGATTGTGACAAGTGCCTAGCATACTTCTGAATGCTGTAAAAAAATAATGCACTGACATTAAGAAAATATTCGAGTGGCATAAGTCAATCCCACTCATCCTATTAAGAACAACCAAAAAAAATCCAAAAGCCCACACATTTGATTAAAAAAAAAAAGTCCTCACCACCATTAGCAATCATAAAAGCCACTTTTCTGGCAAGGCTCAAGCTACCTGCAGAGAATTCACTTTCCTTGTCTTCTGACAAGAAGCTCATGGGAAAAATACCATCCATCCCTCTTCCCTCTATATGCTCTATTCTGCTCCATATGGTGCTGCCTGATAGTAAATGAGAAATTAAAAACATTAGCACCAGCCTCTGCCCTCTCCTCCCCTTATTGCTTTCTCCCTGCAGTGACTGTACAAAATATGCTGGCCCAAGCTGGAGAAGGAACCATTTAACTGCTGAGCTCTGGAGTCACATATGAGCTCTCTGTTGTCTTCTCAGTTCATAGATGCCAGTTTTGCCAAGCGCTGACTGTCCTTCTCAATTATTTCGTCTTGGAAAATAACCCTATTGACAGACTGAAAGTCTCCCCATAGATTATTTTTTTTTAATTCAAAACATTCTAAAAAAAAAGATACCGAGATAATCAGAAATTAAAACTGACTAAAACCTTTTGAGTTTGAGGCAGGTAGAAGTAAGCTGTAATACTATGTCCTTCCGAACCAGAATTTTTAGAGACATCTTTTCTCATTAAAAAAAATAAAATTCTGAACCAGAAAGATTTTCTGATAAATTCTAGTCATAATCTTCAATTGCCATTTTACTTTATGTCTTAGATCCCTTCAAAATCAGCTTCAGCATATGCCACGTGCAGTCAGCTCCTTCACAAAAATACTGTAAAACAAATCCAAACTTTTTTTTTTTTTTTTTTTTTTTTTTTTTTTTTTTTTTTTTTTAATACTTTGGAGCAATTGAATGAAGTCCAAGAATAGGGGCAAGTAGTCAGTAGGCACTAAGTTTTTATTTTTATTATTTCTGTAGCACCCAGGAGTGAAAGCAGGCGCAGGTGCCACTTTGTCTCAGAGAAAGCTGTCCCTCCCCAGTGCACACAGCAGGAGTCAAAGCCAAACAAAGGGAGAGGAGGTCACGGTGAAACAGGCATGGCGAACGTGACAAATAACACATCACCACGTGTGAGCGTATGATCTCTATAGATTAACCTTGGCTCCTCGCAGAATAGCCATTATAATCATCCCATTTTTGTAGGCATCACAGCCTTTTGGAAAGATTTGAACGCTGAGGGTAATTAAGCTTCATCTTCAGGCTATCACAGGAACAGCCTTGACTTTCACAGGCATCACCACAGGCACCCCTGAGCCTCCTGTGCACAAGGATGCTCTGGCGAGGGGATCCCTCCCTCCCTCCGGGCAGTGCCTCAGCCCCACACCCCCAGCCACATCAGCTACTGCCACGACTTACCAAAAGAGCAAAGACTGATATATTAATGAAAAGGGTATAAGAGCTACCATTAAGGAGGATGCTCTTGCACGCACATTTATACGCATCTATATTCTGTGTAAGATGCTTGGCAGGGCACCGGCACCAAGGCAAAACCACCGTGATCAAGCAGGCTAGCCCAGGAGCCCATGGAGGTAGTCTGCCTGTCACAAAAGTTGCAGCATGTTTTCAACAGGAGGTTTCAAGAAACTTTGTTTCAATTGCTCCACTGATATTTCCATGTACGCCCGTCATCTGAAACAGCAACAAAGCAAATTGCGATGTGTGGCACTGCTCACACAGGGGCACCGACTGAGATTCAGGCTGCCCCAGCGGCGTCCCTGTGCAAGGGTTGGGACCCTGCAGTCCCTATTTTCATCAGCCTCCACACCAAAATGTTCCCACCAAGAGGATAAGGCCATAAAGTCCCTCAAGCAGATCCCACTCAAAAGGCCTGGGAGAAGCATGCAAAGTAAGAAGCTGTAACAAATACCCATTTTTCATTCAATCTGTGGAAAAAAGCTTGCTCCGAGATTTAAAACACACTGATAACTGCCAAAAACTGCTTCAGACTTCATAACTGCCACATCAACAAAATCTATGGCCCTAGCTACAATTCACTTAGCATACTTCAGTCCAGCACAAGCTAAGTGCAGAGAAAGCCCACTGAAAGGAGGCACTGGCTTCATCATTTCACAAAGCCAATATAACCTGAGAAATCACTGCTTTTCCCACCCTCTTCCCTCCTACAGCAGCAATGGCAGCTATTTCCCATAAAGGGAGCACAGAGAACAGGATGCATGAAGCTTGCAAAGTGGGGAATAAAAGAGGTGACAGTAGCTTATAAATACCAAGGAGCAGAGAGAAGGAATTCAAGGATAAAACCGGGAACGGGCCTGAAACTGGAAATGGAAAAATCCATGCTGAGCATGATGGAGCTCTTACCTATGCAGCCAATTACGAGGAAAATCATTTGCCTGGAGAACATGAGTATAGATGCTCAACAGAAAATTAAAAGATACTTGCAGGGAAATCCAGTAACAGAATTCCCTCTCTAGCTAGAAGATTGTTCAGATATTCAATCCCTCTCTTAAAAAAGGCAAAGGGATTCATACCTAATCGAAAAAACCTACCATAAGTGAGTCCTATCTAGTAAGCCTTTAGAAAGCACACCTGTCAACAAACTGCCAAACCAAGCACTTTTTATTAAACATATTTTTGAGATATACATAAAGAAAGATATCTAGTAGGCAGAAAGTGATGTGAGAATGCTCCTTCTCACTTGATCATTGTTTCTCTAGCCAGAAGGACAATGCCACGTACCATGCAATGCATATACAGAGATAATTCCTGTTCTTCAAAAAAAATCAATGGTACTTTTGTCATAGACAATGTCAGAGTCCAGATTTCACTCCGGGGCATTTAAAATGCATTTCAGTTCACCATGCTTAGATCAAAGAGCTGACCAGGATGTCAATGACCCCTCATTTGAAAGGAGTGGCTAGGCATTTGCCAGCCCTCCAAGTACATAGCAGCAGTGCAGACACGATCAACAACACAAGGCAGATCAAACCAAGTGAAAAAGCTTTCTTCCACTTTAGCAGGCAAGGCTACCTCCTTACATTCCTCTCAGTCACAGCCATAGGTATCTGCATGTTTGTCACTGCCACCCATGGCTGTACTTACCAAAGGGCCCCAGGAGTGCCAGCCTCCTCCACAGCACCGGCTGCCTAGGGCATGTCGTGCTCTATCCTCTGGAGATCCTCCTGCTCCTGTGCCCAAGTCATGGCCATCGGCACGCAAAACTCAGAAATACAGTTTTCCTCATTGCATTCCAACCTAGCTGCCCTGGCATAGAGAAATATGGTCAATAAAACAAAGAACAAAACCAGACTAGGCATTCTCTCCTGACTAGATTAGCTGCAAAATGTTCTGCGAGACAAAGCCAGGCTGAAATGAACCACTTTGGATTTACATTGCAATTCCTTTGGACAAAGGATTCCCACCTCATGTAAAAGGTTTGTGATATGCCCACCAATCTAACCTTTTGTCATGTGGTGAAATTAAAGCGTTACAAGCAGAGTCCGTTAAAACCTGACACACAAAAAACTGAGGAAACTCCCTTCATTCGCAAATCCAGGAATACAGGCACGGTGCTCACTGACATGGTCTGAGCTCCAAGCCTGCAGACACATTGGCAGATGTCCCCCGGGCTTTTCCAAGCCTTTGAGGCTGTTCAGTCAAGTGTAGATGCTGTCTATGAGCCTCTGTCATTGCTTTAGCTTCTCTCTTTGAAGGTGTCTATAGACTTGGGGCCCCTCTACTAATACAGCACAGTTGCAGAAAAAGCTCTGAGGGAAGCTTAAGACCAGGATAAACAACTTATTATGGTTAATGGTTTTCTCAGCATTTCAACCAGTGCAACGCTAGTCACCCAAAGGCAGGGCTGGGAGACTCAGCATTAGCACAGGCATAATAGAAAGTGCTTTTCAAGGTCTATCTTCCTGCTAATACTGGATTACTTTATATTGTATCATAAAAATTGTCCAAATGGCAGTTCAACAAGCCAAGACTTGATTCACGGACCTGCCATGTTACTGATGCAGCTGAGGTCAAGAACTGCAAATAGAACAGATAATTAGAAGGGAAGTGTGTGCTGCTGAGCAAACACATCAGGCACAGGAAGATTTTCTGCTCTGGAAAGGTAGAGGAACTCCATTTACAGAACTACCTGAGCATCTTTTTTTGTATTGGTTAGAAAAAGCACCCACTGAAAGGACGTGGAGGTTTATGAATACACCAGAATATCAGCCTGTATTCATTGCAGTTGCTCTTTTAGGGTTTGAACATGGGGCTCTGTGTATACCTGAAAGACCAAATTCACCAGTGGCATAACGCAATGCAGGCAGCCCTTAGCAGAGCTGTCCCCTTATTTCCTAGGAAAATGAGATGTCAGGGACAACCCTTAGGGATTAACAGATCACATTCATTGCAGGAAGAAATTAAGAGAAATGCATTACAGCAAACAGAGCTGTGCACAGCTTCCACCAGCAGAAAACAACAGGCTTCGCTGTCTTGTTTTACACCCTGGAAGGCAGGGCATGAATACCTCCCGCCTAGATGAATTCAGTTGTCCTGTCTGCTGAGAGAGAAATGCTTACTTTGACACAGAAGCAAAATATCAAAAGCTTTGTGTTCAGCTTGCCTTAGCTATAATTTTTTCCAGTTTTCCTGTTCCATTTCAAGATTTGGTTAAATTTTGTGTTTTGTTTGCTTCGCAAAAGCTGGCAACAGACCACCAGTTTTGGATACACCTTTGTGCCTAAGGATGTGGTAGACAAACAGTCCATTCATGCTTTGAAGAGGCACTGTGCGTGTGGACATCAGGCAGTATTCAGATGCTTCAGAAGACATACAATCCACATAATTCATCTTGTCAGTAGAGTAATGCTATGCCATTGACAAAACCCCTACATAAACACCCAGCTGGTAATATGATTACGCCCTGAGGAAAAAAAAGATTGATAGTCTTGGTGATTTTACTGTGCTATAACAACAGAAGCCATCTTTGTCCACATATTTCTCTAATCCTTTCCTGAAACATTACTAAATACCATTGCCTGACAAAGGTGAGCTCTACAAGTTAATAACACGTCACAGAAAAGGCAAGCTAACACCCCAGTGCTAAGCTTGAAGCTGCAGCCCTTTTGCTCACTAATGAAGCTGCAGGTACCAGAGATATTTTTAGGATGCCTGCAAACCTTGTTATAATTCACGAAGAAAAGTTTAGCTACAATAGGAAGACATGGAATGTTACAGAAAAATAAAAACTAAAATACTTCCCGGTGTTATTAAAAATGTTTGAAGAGCCAACACAAAAAGCCTTACCTGACATAAAGCAAGATTTAAACAAATATTCTTCAGTGTTGTAATTCCTGGAACAAAACCTATTAGCAAATTTAAATTAATTCCACTCCAGGCGTTATGATACACTATCAGTTACTCCCTTTCCCCCCCTGGGAAATATTTCGCTATTGCTGTCAGTCAACTGCTTGAACGCTTGGAGTTTACCAGCTGCATAACATATATTGATTTTTGATGAATGACATCTCTCTCTGGGCCATTATGGTTTTGTTTTCAAACCTTATTTAATTGTTCGTCTATTTTTCAGTGGAATAAATGCAAAGTGTTTATTCTCCAAAGGCTGTAAACAGAGATCTCAGGTCTAGTTTCTATGACAACCTCACTTGATACAGCAAACCTAGATTATCTCTAATGACAGACATGAAGTTTAAATTGCATATTCTGCACAAACAGTGCACTGTTGACCTTTTATTGAAAAATGGAATACAGTGTGATTAGCATAATGTGCTATATGAAAGGGAAAATTGTGGAATAATGCAGATTGTACTCTAATCATAACTACAATGCTAATCTCTAGCAAACTGTTTGGCAGAACATGAAGCTTTAAAAATTAAGATTTTTCCCAGACACCATTTTCAAATCCTGTTAGATAGTAATGCTATCACATTAAATAGTTTTCAGATAACACTTGCTGCTTCTGCTATTTTTCTCCCATTGCAGTTTTTAACAGGGGAGTAAAATTGGACAGGGTTATGTAGAAATACGGCAGAAAAATTCCAGCTATGAGAACTATTTTTAAACCTCCTGAAGGCATTTTTTTCCCATGCTTACAAATTCATTTGGAAGCGAGAGCCAAAAGACATAGTCCTTTCTGTCAGGTGCTGTCGTCCAAAACCTGCATGTTTTCCTAGGAGGAAAATTTGCATGTATGCTAGTGAATAAACCCCAACTCATTTATGGAGCCAGAGAGGCTGCAGGAGACATTCTGCTTTGCAAGAGCAGAGATGGAAAATATCTTGCTTTCATATGCAGCAAGTTTCAGCAGGCTTTGATTTTGCCAGCTACAATTTGTTGCTGCTCACAGAAATGTCTGCAGCAGTTTCCAAAATGTTACTGCTTTGAGGAGTTTGGTGCGCAAATTGCGGTTCCCATTGGAGTCCAGAGAGTCACATGCTGCTGTAAGGGGACAGCAGGCTGTTAAACCTGTCCTTCCCTCTGCATAATACTTTTAACTTTATTTCCTTTAAGCTTTCATGAAACAATAGGAAATATTTCCAATTACTGAATGAGATGTCAGCTCACTTGTATTCGACATAATCAATGAACAGTCTGGAGACAAGCAAACAAACAAAACCATAATGAATATCAAAATTCAGTTATAGATAGTAGAACTGATGGGTCAAGGAATTAGAGATGAAGCAGAGAAACTTTTGTTTCTCCAGTGCCCAAAAATAACTCCTAGTTGACTGTTATCTTCCTGCCTATGTTTAAAAAAAAAAAAAAAATATTTAAAAAGTGGCATTAGCTGTGTTTCTAGCAAGTGTCAAGTACGGAGGAAAAAGATAAAAGTAGCTCTCCATTGCGTAGTAAGAAGCCTTGAATTATCCGTGCCTGGTCATAAACACTGAAAAATCATAGGTACTCAGATATTGCCCTTCTTTCTTCCAGAGGATGATATTCAGCAACTAGATCTTATTAGCGTCACATCAAAATGGTCTGTCCATCCCTCTCTATTCAGCAAACAAGCTAAAAATTATTTTCAGGTGCTTGTCTACAGAACAATGCCATTAGAGGAAACCTATTCCCTCATTTCTCTCTGTCTAAGGGGTTTATGCCATTAATACTGTCAGCCAAGTTGTTTTTAACCAGCAGTTAAGGCAGCAGCAATAATAAACCATTTTTTTTAGCACAGGCAGACCCCAGTGTACTTGCATTCTAAGCAGCTATTCACCACCACCACCGCTATTCTCTGTGTATCAAGAGATGTCTGGTTTTCAGGATTTTCCATTTGGCAGTATTATATTTTTCTTAATAAGCATTGTCTTCCTCTAAAGCAGCTGACAGGAAGGAATCAATCAATTAAAGACATCCACTTGTTTTCACATGGAGTTATTACACTTGTAAGTGTAATCCTGTCGTTTGATATATAAGATAGGAAACTGTGTGTTTGGTAAGAGGGCTTGTCCCAGGATTAGGTATTTCTAATCCCTGCAACACTGCCCAAACTTTTCGACTCATAGGAGTGATTATTAAACCCCACTGCCTCGTGTGATGCAATGAGCATCTGTGGTGTCGCTCAAGTGGTGGGTTACGGCACAGAGGCTGTATTGACCAGATCCGCACAGCTGTTCAATGTTACCATATATTTTATAAATCTTTACCAAAAAAAAAAAAAAATCAAGGTAAATATTGACAACAAAAATGGCAGCAGAAGCCAACATGTCTGAGCAGTGACTTTACAAGCAGCCTCCCTACCTACAGGTATGTCTAAACACAAATAAATGAGTGCTTTTAAAGACACTGTAAATTATCAACCTATTTAAACACAGACTCTCACCACGAGCCTCTCTGTCAGACTAATACATCCCCTGAATATTCACTTCCAAAGGTCAGAAGAAAGTAATTACTTCCTTGTGCTTCTAACACATTTCTTCATTTTACCTTGTAATATTTTTAGTTAGGATACTGACTAATTTTGGTACCTCCAGTTAATTCTTATTCTCTGTTTCACATTTCCGTCAGGCACAGTTTGCATAGCTCTAGTCACTTGTACAAATATTTAAAACCAGCAAGACAAACCAAGCATAACAATTCCAGAAATAAAGCAACTCCCACAGAAGCTGATGTTTACCCAAACCAGAGTATGAAATATTCCACACCTCTCTCCAGGCAGCCTCTTCTGTTTCTCTAAGGTAGGATCTGATGCCACTCTGGATCATGAGGACCAAAAAGCCAAATTCCATGCCATTTCTGCATTCCCCCCTTCGACCATTAGTTGTTCAACCTTTCCAACCTACTCTACACCATCCTGGAAGGGCTGAAGCTCCTCTAGGCTGAATGCAGGTGCAGAGGTTGAGATGATGAAGGTGCATATATCAGTCCCATACTCGTCATACAGAAGAGTCTGGACTCCAGGCCAGACATGCTGTTGACCCCACAATACAGCTGACCTGTGAGCAGCAATCACCATCTCTCTTTATTGCTCCATGTCTTCAATAGGGCTGTGATTTGGCTACCCTAACAAAGTGTATGAAAAAGTTCAACTGGGCAAGAAAAATTAACAGACAGACCTAATTAAGTAAATTATTCCCATCAAAGTAAAGCATGTTGATAAGAACACTGAAAATTCACACTAGCTGATACAATCACCTTCCTGCAGTAAGTAAACATCTCCTACAAAAAGTCAGACAGCTGAAATGCCATTTGTTTTGAAATGAACTTTTAGCCCCACAGCTCAGGCAAGCGTCCGTGTATTTTTTTTCTCTGAAACATAACCAGCTCCGTGAGATGCCAGACAGCTAGGAGAGCACTCCAGACCAGAGAAAAAAAGATACTATCATCTTGGGACTGCCACAGTCATTGTTCCTACCTATACACATCCCACCACTTCTGCAAGCTCACAAAACAGTCACAGATAGCTCTTCCACTCACAACTGCTTAGCGATGCTGGGAATCAAAGCTGGAGCTGGAATAAGGCAAGTGGCAGAAATGAAACATAATATGCTCAGACGCTGCTGTAAAGACCAGAACCAGGAGTCCCAATCAGATACAAGACTCCCATTTACCTTTACCCACAGTTTTATAGACACAGGTAGCTCACCCTGCAGGCGAAATTGGTTTGCCACTCACTTAGAAGGTATCTAGTCCTCTCCTCAGCTCAGTAAGCTGCGAGATCCCTGAAGGGCCACCATGCCTTTAGGTCCCAGCGACAGGTATCTGAGAGTACCCTTCACCATGCCCATGAGCACAGGGAAGAGCTGGGGTGCTCAGGTAGCACCTGAATGTTTCTAGGGCTCTGAAATAAAACATCTTGCAATTCAGGTTCTGTAGTTAATATACACTTTTACTTTATAAATGATTCAGTATACTCTGTTGTCTACCTATACGCAACATTCATTCGTTCTTTGATCCAAGTGCAAACTAGATTTTTAAGTGAAAATCAGGTTGATGTTTACAGCCATATATTTTAAAAATGACTTAATTTTAAAGAAAAAGGCATTCATAAAAAGGGCTTCCGCTTCCATCATTTGTTGGCAACCTTTTAAATACTCTTTGTAATGACTCAGGACTGTTCAACATCTATCATTGCATCCTCTGGGAAGAAAGTAATGGATCGAGAGATGTTGGGAAACTATTGTCCCATCCATGGAGGAGATTCTTAACCAGGTCAAGAGAAGCATGAGGGTAAGGTTTCTCAAAAAAAAAAATTCTTCAAAGTCTTCAGAGACGTGATCTTCTTCTCTGGAGATATTCAAAACGCACTGCACGCGATCCTGTGCAACTTGCTCTAGGTGAACCTGCTTTGACCAGGGGGTTTGGACTAGAGGATCTCCAGAGGTTCCTTCCAACCCCTACCATGCTGTGATTCATCTGCTCTAGCCCCTTTCTTGTTTTCCAGCAAGGTAGTGAGTTGATGCAATACCATAAGTGAACACCATGAGTAAATGTGAGCAGACAGGCCAATCCCAAAATGGGTGATGGCTTGCAGTTCGTGTGGCTTCCTGCTATACTGACAGGCTGTAGCAGAATTTGAGAATTATATTATTAATCAGAGCCTGTGAAAAACAAGATGAGAGTCAAACTGCCAGGCACGATAGGAATGTTAGGCAAAGGTGTCTGTAAACTTCTGCTGACCCCTTACAGCAACCAGGTCGAGAGCTCTTTCATTAATGCTAATGCTTTTCATATTAGTGCTTCACATAAAGAAATCCTGCTGACTGCTAGGGTCAAAGAGTTCACAAGATGCGTTGGCCACATCAGCAATACGCTGATGATTGTTTCTGACATGACCCCACAGCTAATGAAGGGCCATTTGTGAGGGAATTGCTTTTCACACAGAAAGAGGTTTGTGATGAAGGTATAAAACACATCTGGAGTAGGATAGGCTGCTTCTTTCATGATGCAGTAATGAAAAAGACCACCACCCCACTGAGACACGGTGTATCTGGGCAAGTAGCACACATCCCTGGGTTTCTTCTTGCCATTCCTGTCACTAAATTTTCCCACACGCAAGACGCTGCTTCCACTCCTTGTTGCTAAATGACCAAAACCCCTTTCTTCGTGACCCCCACATCAAATACTACACCTGTAAAATCAGACATTTTGAAGTCTGAGTCAATACTACAGCTCAGTGTTTCTCAGCCTACTACATCTCCTGCCTGCCCCTCTTTGCGGGCTCCTGTCAAGAAGGCTTTATAAAGGATAAAAGGCTCAAATGCGCCGCAGTACAGGGATCACAGCAGCAGGCAGTACAACGGGCTAACCAAGTAGTCCCAATCTTTCATATTGCTGAAGCTTCTCCTTTCTAGCCTGCAGTTTGAGCCACCGTGCAGAAAGGATCCCAGGAGCAGAGTGGCAGAACAAGAAAGGCCCTTAGCAATAGGGTGGGTTTTTTCAGTAAGAAGCTGTCTGAAATCTGTTCTATAGTCTTCCACTAGGATACCCGTGGCCACAAATTAGCCAGTGTGTTAACCTTGCAGTGTAATCCCACGTTAGGCAACATTTTATTTTGCTGAGATCGGTTCCTGTGCTTGCCTGGGCATGAACCTACCACAGAATCATAGGAGAGAGGTCTGGAGGGGGCTTTAGGAGGTCACCCAGAAAGGGAAATTAACTCTGGCACTCCTGACAGATATATGTTCTAAAAACACTCCATGGAGACCCCCAAGAAACTGGACCTGAGAAGCCACTCATCTGGTTTCAAAGAAAGATAATCTCTACTACTGTGCCTTCCCAGGATCTCAGGAACATCCTTCACTTTATGTAAATTATACTCTTCTGTGGTAGCCTGGAGGCTCTCTTCCCTAACAGATAACACCTTATCTGTTTATAAAAGACCTCCACAGACTTGCATGTTTAATTTGTTAGTGAATAATGGTTTCATTACCTAATAGGAAGGGCTACATGTATTACAGGGGACTGCAGAATTACAGGTTTTTAATCATTTGCACCCTGAGGAGACCAAGTTACCATAATCATGTATGAGTATATAGATACTACAAGATTTTGAGGAAGAAGGGAATACATGCAAATCTACATAACCAAACAGAAAATCTGCAGAGAACAGAAGCAAGGAACAGTCATGCCGAGAACATTTCCCTTCATCACCTTGCTGGAAGAAAAGAATTCCAAAATATGAAAAATGCCAAGATGTCAGATATTCCTTTTCATCCCTGTGGGGATGAGACAGTGTCTTTCTCAGTAAACCTCTTCTGTTGGATCTGTTGTTCTTTGCAAAAACATGATATGATACCAAGCAAGGAACTGCAGTAACAGACTCAGGTATCCCACCCTGCCAGTGACCTGCAAAACCATGGGTTCTTCTGCTGGCGCTGTTTGTCTCTACGGCCCAGGACAACCAGGCAACCAAAAGCCCTTTTTTAAAAACCACTTTTCCACAGAAGGTTTTAGCCTGGATGAGCCATTGCTCTACAGAAGGAATACATTTAGTCAACATTCCCAACCTTTTCTTTAGCTTCACATTCAGGTAAGGGAATGGGCAACAGTTCACAGCTGTATTATTGCTGCTGTTAGGGTTGCAATGGAGAATAGAACTCCAAAAGGCATCAGAGGACACAAGCAAAGAATCTGAGGTCGATCTTCAGCCACAGTATTTTTCCCTGCTGTCTCTCATGGAATTGTTTTTTCCCCACAGAACAAGTGGCAAAAATTCATTCTGTAAATGGCTGTAGTTCAGACCACAGCCACCAGCATGGGTGGTGTAAATCAGGAGGACATGTACCATACCTCTCGAGACAAACCAGTTACAGCTGGCAAAGTGCAAAAGTTTTTAATAAGAGCTGGGCTGCTGCCTTAATCTAGGGCTGGCACAGGAAAAACAAGAGTCCATGTGTCCAAAAGCTTATCTGTTTCATTCAGCTGTATCAGCTGGTCTAATAAGAGATATCTCTCCTTACAGCTCTCACCATGGAAATGGGAGTCATTTATCAAGAACGACTTTTCCCTGAACTACCTTGACCTCTTCTGTTGATGCTGCTTTTTCACTGTGATTTTTTTACACATTTAGGGGATAGTCACACATTCTAGTTTTAAAAGCATTATGATTTTACATGCCCTATATAATAATGGGACCCCAAAAGCAATTGCAGAAAGCTGTTAGAGTCCTCCAGTTAGATGCTACTGCTGTTATCTTACTGTACGCACCTCCAGCATATATTTCTATACATAGACTTAACTATGAAGCTAAGTGGATTTATATTGATTTCAATGTTGTCACAACACATGGCAACATGTATACTTGAAGCATATTATTAAACTTCAAATTATATATATTTTTAAAGGATGCTAATAGCACCATTTGATGTGGTAATTGTTGATATTGGCTTCCTGTAGAAAGAGCACTCAAACTACCAGCTAATTTCACACGGAAAACAGCTGTCACATGGTAATGACATTAAAAGTCACTAAGCTGATCTGCATTCAAAGCCATGCCATAGAGGTGAAAGGCCCTGTAGCCAATTATTACTCCTCCGAGCCAGACAGTCCCCAAACACAAGCAACATATGCAGATCCATCCCTCCTTGTCTTTAATTAGATCCTGCCTACCCTCTGTAGCAACAGCAGTATAAGTGAGAAGGGCACATGTTAGGCAGTGAGGAAATAATCACAAAGAGATCCCGATGTGCACTGTCTGGCATATCCTGCATGCTGTACATGGAAGGAAAACCAGCAGCAAGAGACAATTTTTATAGTGTCCATGCTGCAAAACGTGTAACTTTCATAGAGCTAATAAGAACATGGCATTCTGTGCAGAATCTCCCAAGTCTCTTTGTCCACTACAAACAACCACGTCACTGACAGATTAACAGTGACTGTTTTTTCTGGTAGGTGTGGGTACACAAGGAATACAGGCTTGCACCTACTGCTTTTGAGGAAACAACTTTAAAATCATCATTGGCACAACCTGGTACTACTTGAGTGCATCTAGTGAATCTACCCAATTGGCAGCGATTGTGAAATTGGGCAAAAGCTAATAAAAAGGTCCAAAGGAAGGTACTAGAGCAGCCAAACTGCCTCAGCAGAGATTTTACAGCCAAAAGCTCACCTGGCTGTTGCTGCAGGTTCTGACATGGAGGACTCCCTTGCCCATATCTATGTTTACTCCCTACAAGGTCCCATTTACTCTGACTCCAGCCTTTCTGGTAGAGTTGGCACAAAGTCCGGTTCTGCTTCTCTTTCCAGAAGGAAGAAGCCCCACTGCCGAAGGTCCCAGCCCTCCATCTCTTTTCCACTTCTCCCAGAAGCTTAAGCTGATCTTTTCTGCAACACCAGCCACCCCGCAGTAGCGGATACATTTCTTGTGAGCAGAGTGGAGTGAAAGAGGCAAAGCATTGCTTTAGCCTGAAAAAGTGACACAATCCATATGAGTATATATGAATGGCATGATCATACCATTCAAATAATAGTGGTCTACAGGGTCTTTTCCACACTACTCCAAGGTATCACCCTTACAATTGCTCCTACTCATGATTTTGCTTTGTCAGCAAGTCCCTCCTTTCCCCCAGCCCTTCTCCCTGCAGCAGCCAGTTTCACCCTAGGAACCCACACTGCCACTGGAGAGAGGGAGAGTTATCCTTTCACAGTTTTAATCCCTCTGTCAGGTGAATCCCCACCAGCTGCTGCCTATTCACCAACCTACCTATTTGGCAGAACCAGATTTCTAATGTGGAATTGATACAGCCTGATAAAGCATGTGGCCAAGCAACAAAGCCTTGAAAGCCCACTAATCCAGTGGAGATGTGGCAGCAGCATGCATGTACATTAGTCCATTGAGCACGTACTTCCCAATCCCAGAAAGCACCTCTAGAAAGGAGACAACCCCCTGGGATCAGCAGACAAGAAGCACAAGATCAAACCAACACACTGCATCATGCACAGAGGCATTCTCATAAAAATCTCTCTCCTTCTCTACAGTACGCTGATTTCAACACTTACTCAGTAACAGATTAAATATTTCATTTCTGAATTTTAAGGGCTGCAAATTAAAACAACATCAAAAAGGAGAGGAATTGTAGCATAAATAATCATAGCTGCATCCACAACTGCAATTAATCACTTATCTTTTTACACCGCAAGTCAGAGTCTACGAATGTTTGGGGTTTTTTTCCACTGATCTGCATGAAACTTAACATGAATTTAAAAAAAAAAAAAAAAAAAAAAAAAAAATATCAGTGCCTAAGCGTTTCCAAAATGTTCCTATGAATTTCACTGTAAATGAGTCAAGAATGACCAATAAATAAAAAATCTGCAGTAGGCGAAGACTTCTGCATTTTCCCTCAGAAAAAAAATGGAGGAGATCTCAGAGCACAGAGAAACTAATGGAGTGCATGGAGCGGGAAGGGAGGGTCTGACATCGTGCCCTCAGAGCTATGGCTCAGACTAATGAATTATCTCTGCTTGGTTAAATCTCTGGCATTACTAATCAGACAAGAAGCATAAAACGGAAAGTTCATTAGCAAGATCATAAAAGAGTCATACTGACAAAGATCATTCGACTTGGCAGTAGGAAGGTCAGTTACAGGAATTGGGAAATCACTTTGTTTAAGGAAAAGAGGGTAGACCAAAAGTAACTTAGAGTCCAGAAAAGACCTGCACTGGAGTTGTGTGCAATATTCTGCTTTATTTTTGGAACTTAAGCAGGGAAACATTTCCTTTGACAGTGGATAAACTAGACCTTCTTTAATCAACATCATCCCAGCCTGGGGTAAACTGGACAATATCAGCTTTTCCCCACGGCTGATTCACTTACCTCCTCCCAGATGCAGCCAGCCCACAGCTCCTCTGTAGCAAACGCTTTCAGCACAAGTCACAAGATGGTCTCAGAAGCAGAATTTGCTAATTGTGTCAAATTACGTGTGAAGGGTTTACAATACGGATCACTGCCCACTTGGGATTTAAAAGAGATCACTAAAGTAATTTGAAGACTTCAAGATAATTCAAAAACCCCATTCCCAGAGGTTACTAAATGCTTTGTCCCCTTATTACTACTACAACCATGCTACTGGGGGTTGGATTTTTTCTTCATGGGTAGGAGGGAGAGGAGGGGAAGTGGTGGTGGGTTTTTTATTAGAATAATTAGGAGGGAAAAAAGCAGACTGTGTATATTCTCCATATTTAGTCTATTTTTCCTAAAGAAATAAGGACTAATAATGTTTTATATGCATCCTTTTCACTTTTGAGGTCACTAGCCTATTTCAACCACATTTGGGAGAGAGGGCAATGGCAAAGAGATTCCTACACATCTCATGAACATGAATTAAGCAGCTAGAAAGGAGGCAAGGAATTATTGCTGCCTCCCAGGAAAACAATACCACCTGAGCTCAGTCACGAACGGACACTGGAAAGAGCTTGTTAGGAATGCTGCAAAACCACGAAAAATTACATCTGTGCCTTTTTAAGCCTTGAATAACCCCCACAAAAGACACAGACCTGCAGGTAATTCAGTTGCAGTCCTGATGCATGCAAACAACTTCTAATCCGACACCTCTACCTGGAGATGCTCAGTCAGCTGAAGCAGCCAACTCCCAGTAAGCATTTTTCTTTCCAAAGCAAATGTGCCAGCCAAAATGGACTGAGGCATAGAGGAAATTAAGATGTTTGTGTTCATTTGTTTCTATACAAGCCAGCAATCAAGAAAAAGCCACTAGTCAAGGTTTTTCGGCTTCAGCCCCAACACTTTGCTGCTGCTTGGTGGGACAAGGCAAGCCTCATCCTCTCCAAGGGCACAGCTGCATCCTGGCAGCCCCAAGCACTGATCTCCCGCACAACAGGAGCTCCTGCACCCCAAAAAACTGTCAATGGAAAACAGAAGACTCTCACCCCCCCAAAAAAGGTATTTTCTCCCATTCTGCAATGAAGCCAGCAAGAAAACATTTAAAACACGCAACCATGCAACTGTCGCTGTAGCCAGGCAAAGGTAAGACACCAAGCACCTTGCCATATGCCACTCTCCCTATATGACTGAAACGTGTCCGGTTCCTCTTATTTTTTCCCCTCAAAAAGCCAGCACCCTCCCTACCTTACAAGCAATTGTCATGATCCACATTGTGAAGAAAAAAATAAATAAATGTGAATGGTTTCTAAGCACCCTGCTCCATGCAGAATTAACCTGTACAAGATACATTTCGGAGTCCAATCTAAATTGCAGTGGGGAAAAGTATCCTGACCACAAAAGCGCTAGACAGTTTTACAGCCTAGGACACATAACACAATAACCATTTAGCCAGATTAAAGCATACTGAGAGCTGCATCAAATATTGTTTAGAGAACATAAAAACTGCTTTAATATTTAAATGTATCCCATGGCTGGGCTCTTTAGATTTGCTAGATTCACTGGGGCTGCACAGCTATTAGCTTCTACATTTCATCTTCAATTCCTCTTCACAGTAGGAGAAACATAAAAATGAGGGTCACTGCTTGGTCATTTCATTACCCCTGGCAGAGAAATGTGCTTTGCACAAATGAGGAAATATTTCAGATGTAGATTGTTGTAATGTTGGTGTGACAAAATAAAACCAGAGTTAAAAAATAATAACGATATTATAATGGTTATTTTGTAGAATAACATTAAAATAATATGCAATGTAGCAACAGTCCCCTTATCAAAGGACCTGGTGTATTTCATTGTCATCATTTAAAAGGTCCATTAGCAAGAGCCCTCGAAATGTATGGCTCAAGGTCACAACCAAACTAAATGAGACTGAGCAGTAGTAATTCAAAAACATTAAACTGTTTATGGTTAGAAGTCCAATAAATAAATCCTCAATGCACACACACACACACAAATCTTAGCGGCAAACTCCTCTACGAGTCTCCTTTTATTTCTCCGAAAACAGAAACTCAGTGAAAGAAATTGATAATCTGCTTAAACCCAGAAATGGATTAGATGAAATGTCACTTTGGGAGATGTGTGACTTCCTGCCACAGACACGGATTAGGCTGCACAAGCTGTTTGGCAATGGGCGCCCTTGCGAGCCAAGCACAAACAGGGCATTCACCCAAGTCCAGAGGCCCCGACAGACGAAGGGATGGGCAAGACCCAGGCAGCAAACATGGGGTAATACAGGCATGGAGCCCTCTGCTGTCATATTGCCTGGGGACAGCTCACGTTGGGCAAGGGGAGATCAATACAAGTCTCGAGGAGGAGATTAAGTGCAAAAGAAATACAACACAATGTTATTTGTTAATCATGACGTATAATAAGAAAACCAATCATCTTCCTAACCCTTAGCTCTATTTGCACTATCTAAAGCATGACATTTAACCCATATTCTAAGCATCTCAATAAAAGGGACTTGCTGTTCAGTCATACTCTTCTCCTCCCCAAAAAAAAGTCAGGGGAAGGTATATGCTTCTGCTTTACCAACTGTGAATGAAGATGAGAATATGTTACTACTTTGCAATGACAACACCCAAGAGAATCACTTCTGGCACTGAATGAGAAATGCTGTTGAAATGAGAAACTTAGCATCACTTACTGCTAGGCTGTTCCTCTGCAGACTCTCTGTTCTGGCCCTGAGCTCTTTCTTAGATCCTCACACTGGTCGTTTCACTGGTCTTGGAGGACCAGGACATATGTCTTTTGATGATCATACCAGGAATTTCTGTGTATAAGAATCACAGAAGTTGGGCATATTCAGTGCAAAGTCACAGAAGTGTGGGAAAAGTCATTAGGAGGTTTTGATGAGAAATATTTTGGTATATTTAGACACATATACCAAAAGACTCTCCTATGAGCAACAAGCTCCATAATAGCCTCCAACACAGAGTAGCAGGACCTAAAGACCCAAGCCCAGCTGAATATCAACAAACACAGGAAATCTTTTCCAGTCTTACTGTTTCTGCTGAAAATCATTGTCCTAAATCTCCCGGTTTAACAACTCTCACTTTCATAAGCCTATAAAAATGCCAGAAATGGAAACGAGATTCACATAACACAAACACAATCAATCACAGAAACTGATTCTTGAGGAAAAAATGCACAAAGTAGACTCCGCCGCCACCTGTAAATGGAATTCAGCTTACAGGTAAGGCACACATCTTGCTGTCAGCATGTTTTATTGATGTTTCCATGATCCTGTATTTCATTTCCTAGCTGAGTGTGGATGCAAGAGAAAAGGCCTTTGCAAGCGATTGTGTTAACACTTTGCATCTGTCTGTGCTCAACAGCCATTTGAAGGCTGTAAGTGCCTGGAGAGCAGTGGCACACCTCTCTGGAAGTTTAATCCATGACAGCAGCTGAATGCACGTCCAACAAATTATAATTACATATGAGGAAAAATATTATTCTGTTAGCAGTTAAGTCACAGCCCTGCAATAAGTAAATTGCAAAGAAATACAGCTTTGTCTAATGACTATCAGTTGGCCAAAAAGAGCTCAGGGGTATGTAACACAGGCAGAAATAAAACCCCATGCATCTTGATTTAGATATGTTGAAAGCATTTCCTCTAATATGGCTTTGTAGTTTCCCTAAAATCTTTCATCACAGCAGCCCTCAGCTCCCGTGCTTGCAGTAGCACAACTACCACAGACAAACCCCCTCTGCCTGGTGGGTCACTTAATCGGGGCTCACATCTTCCCCGAGTACAGGATATGACTCAAAAGTGACATAATGCACATTCAACCCAGTTTCACAATAATCCCCTTTCACCACTTGTGGAAATGCTTGGTCAATAAAACGTAATGACATTATTGCAGTAAAGTAATTTTCAAGTTAAGTGCCTGGCTCTCTGTCTCTGGGACCCCACCAATAGTTAGGCTCCATCGTGGCAAATAAACAAAGGCTTCAATTTTGCCTCATGTTTGATTAAAAGAGGGATAAAAGCTGAGTTTAATGATCTCGCTTACTAAGGGCCAATACAGATTCCATTTAAATCAATGTGAGTTTGTTGCCTCTAAAGGCAGTTGGACTGGACTCCACAAACCTCTCCTTTCACACACGTTTCTTAAACCCTTCTTTACAGGATTTGCCAAGTCCCTCATGGTGGTAATTTCTCCTTGTGTCACAGATTCACCAGGCAATCCAGATGTGCTGCAGCAGCCTACAAGGTTGGTCCCTAAGCAATGCCTGACACCATCTTTTTTTGATGTCTGTGGAGTCTGAGTGAGGAAAAGTAAGCTAGCAACTAAATAACAAGCTTTTAAACTAAAAGATTTCTAGGCTGGGATCTGACAGGGCTTCCTGGAGTAAGAGAGGGAAGCACTACTATTTATATTGATGGTCATCAACGTTACTGTCAAAAGCAACAAGCACCTTTTCATTCCTTACAAAATCTCTGCCACTCGTGACTGTAAGACATTCCTGTCGAATTCCCTCCCCTGTAAAGAAAGAAATAATGCTGAAAATGAATAACCAAGTCCTATCTTGTTGATAGGACTTCACCAAGAAGGGAGGGGAGCAGCAGAAGGTGGTTGCAGGGGAATGAATTCTGCTTTGTCCCAAGGCAGGTTGCCCTGGAAACAGGAAAGAAGTCCCTACTCTCTCAGAGAGACTCCCCAGAACCTCTTACAAGTAACCTTCCAGAAACTCTAACTAAGACTAGATGCAGCACCAGCCCTGACATGGCCCCAGCCTTTCCATTTCATCCACCCAAATTCACAACCCCTTCAGCAGCCTGAGCAAGCCAGAGATGCCTGAAAGGAAAAAAAGGTAACTGGAGACTTCCATCAACACTCTACGTGCATCTGCAAGTTCCAGCTAAGAAGTTTAGCAGACATGAACATTCAGTGCTTAAATTGCACTGTGCCACCACAGGCCGCTCACAGTGTGAAAAGACCTAGCACAAGTCTCATAGTATCTAGAGAGCAAACCATGGACCAGGGCTCCACTTTGCCAGGCACAAAAATTTCATGGATATTTCAGGAATTTCTAATATCTCCTGTTCCGTAGGACCAGGTCTCCGTGTTCTTGAAGGATCATTTCTCCCAACACATACACTCCCTTACAGGCAGGGATAAAAAAAAGGAAAAAAAATATATATATCATTCTTCATTTATTCTTCTCTCCTCTCTTCAATCCTAACTGTAATAGTGTTGCTCAGATTTGGAAACTTGAGGGGCCCCCATGGAGACAAGGCAATCATTTTTCCATTACAGCAGTGCCAAGCAGCCATCCCGCAGAGCAAGCCATCCCCTCGCACACCCTGCCCCACAACCCATGGGGAGACAGGGAGCACCACTGAACTTTCCGCTTAACTTTCTGCAATATATGGAGAGCCCCCAAAGGAGCTCCCAGAGCAGAGCCTCAGGCTGGAACAGAGACACGTTCTAAAACCCCAGAGCAGGGATGCAGTGACTTAATGACAGTTCAGCCCGTGAATCTAGAATAGCAACTCGTTTATTGTCTGAAGCTGGAATGCACTTTGTGTGATGACAGATAGCTTAGGAGAAGCAGACCTTGCCTGCCAAGTGAACTTCAAAAAGGACAGGGGGAAAGCAAAAATCTGGCTAGAAACCAAATGCTCTGCTAAACCTAGATAACACATTGTTTACCAACAGCAAACTAGATTAGGGAAAAAAAGGGGGTTATGCAAATGTTCTTAATTTAATAACTGTGATCAGATATGGCTTTGTTTCTTCCATGTAATTTGTGTAATACAAATATAGTACAAGAGTTCTTTTCCACTATAGGAAATGAGAATTATTAAACATTGCACTGAAAAGCAAAGGAATGTGTTTATTGACATGAAAAACGATCCTGCGGATACAAAAGCTTTTGTATGTTAATTGTTAAATGTCAATGCAATTTAGAAAGTGGTTGCAGAAGGAAAGAATTCCTTTCCAAAACAGAAGTGGCTTTTCCTCATCTACCAGTCTGATTCAAGACTGCATCTTGAAAGTATTTATGGCTGCGTTTTGATCGGTGACACTAGGTCAGTACCCAAAACCATCCTCACTTCATATTGATGTGGTTACTTGCTAGGAGGCATAAAGGAAGTGAAGGATTTCCTCCCAGTTTTATTACTGAATGCTCAAAATGTTTCCTGGGGTAAACAACACTAAAGCCATCTGTTTTTTTCTTTTCTTTTTGGAAACAAAAGGAGAACAACAGTAGCAACTAGTGAATGGAAAACTACAGGTCTAGAGCTATGTAATGAAAAAGACCTTGCTTTGAAAGCTGGGAGGGGACAACCACACATGTCTTTGGCTGATATATAAATTCAGGAACGTTGGAAGTCTTTGAACATGGTGTCACTGGTCTTCCGTCCCACTCCATAAAGGAGAAGAGAAATATAAAATGTGTGATTCAGCTGCCAGCTAGTTAGAGATGCTTCAGTAAATTACATTTTGGACTGGCAAATGAAGGAGCTTCTTAAATTCTTTAATCACAGCCTGTTGATTTACTTCTGCAGGGGGAAAGAAAAAAAAAAAAAAAGAAAAAAACCACCAAACTTTTGTGGCCCTGATGGAGAAAGACAATTGAAGAAAACTTATCACGCAAACATGAGCATATTTGCAGAAGGAAGTGAATACATTTTATCCAAAACCTCTTCTGTGAGGCACGCAAACCCTGCTAGGTAGAGAGCAGCCACCAGCAGAGCTAGTTTCACTAAATCAAAAAAGAGGCCATGTTTCACCAGGACAAAACAGCAGAGCTTGCAGAGCACACTGTGGGGCCCTTTCACATCGAGCACCACCTGGAGAACCTCTGGCTGTAAAACCTCAAGACAGTTTAACTAATACAAAGGAAAGGTTGATGTGTCATGGGATGACTGCCAAGCTCTCCCTTCCATGTCCAACACCTTTCTCTGCTAAACCATATCCAGCCATGCTCATGGAGATCTCTCCCTTCCTAAATTCTCTCCTTAAAAGACACCATTTCCACAGCTCTGCAAAACTGGTCCTCGTAGCTATGGACAATCCATGGCTTTCCCAGGAGTATGGTCAGAAGCAGCTCATCTTCATCAGCCCTTATCTAGAAAATCTAAACATAGGATTGACACTGGGGGAGACAAATATAAGGAAACCCAACAGGAAAAGGACTCCAAAAAGAAGTGAATCCTAATGGCTAAGCAGAACAGTTTGCTGCCGCACTCCTGCCTGGAGAAACACAGGAAATCATGCAGTTAAACCACTCATCTGGCAAACTGGGCTCATTAATAATGCTTTTATTACAGTTATACAGCAAGAGACAGGGAACGCAGCCTTGCAAGTCTACATGGGAACAAAATGCCTCTCCTAGCACCTCTGCAGTTGTAGCCACACAGCTCAGCATACGTGTTCCCCTGGCACTGCTGTGGGGCTGCAGTTGTGTTTCTCCATAAAGCATGGTGAAATTAATGCAGAAAGACCATGCACAACTCCGGCATCTGTACTGTCCTAGAAGAAATTGAAAAACTTGAGAGTATGAAGAAACCTGCCACCAAAATGATTTAAAGGCTGGGAATTGCTTCCAGTAAGAAATTTGATGGGCAGGATTTGTTTAGCTTATCAAAGAGAAGACTAAGGGTGACTTGATTACAGGGTATTAAGCACCTCCATGGAGAGAAAATACCACTGGCAAAGGGCTTTTTAATTTAGCAGAGAAAGGCTTAACGAGAACCCATGGCTGGAAGCTAAAGCCAGACAACTTCAAATAGAAAATACAGTTCAGATTTTAAACAGTAAGAGCAAACTGGCAAAGGATGTGGTGGATTCCTCAGTCCATCTTGAAAAATGCTGCACAGCTGCCACCATTCATAGCAAGGGCCAGCGCTGCAAGGAGCACTGCTGACACCCTTCTCCTCTGCACACAGCAGAGCTCCAGCCGCAGGAGATGCTGTTAAAGAGGGACTTGACCTCCCACACCTGCCTTGTGAAAGGGCCCCTGGCTGTAGCTGTGTTCCCTTCAGTGCAGGGTATCTCGATGAGATATATGGAGCGTGGAATAGCTCTTTCTACAGAAGAGGAAAAAATTGATCGCAATTATTTCATAGATAAATTTGAAGTTCAGCATTCATTAAAGAGAATACAAATTTACTGCAACTGATTTTGACTTTCCACCTGCAGAGCAAGATTCAAAGAAGATTTAAAGACAGGTTTTTGGCTACTGTTTTGTAAAGTATTTGGTATCCTAGTAATGTTTGGGATTCTTCCTCCTGTCTGACTAATTACTTCTATTTCCTGTTTTCTTTGGAATTGCTACTATGTTCTGCATTGCTGGAATCTGAAATATTGTTTCATGGAACATTACTGTATTTATTCATACCACAAAATCCAGAGATGCTGAATTCCTTTTGGTTCTACTGCTCTAGCTTTTGAAAAGCTATTTCCCATCTCCAACAAATATTAATACCCCCCCCCCCAAAAAAAAAAAAGTGTAAAAGCATTAAATCTCTACAAAAATGTTTAACCACTAAAACACTACCTATTTGCATTTAAAGCTAAAAGAAAAAAAAAAGATGCTTCAGTTTTCAAACACAAAATAACATGTTGTTGACAGTATTGAAAAAACCCATTTTGTCACAAAACCAGTTTCTGTTCAATAAACAGTGATGAAAAATTATATTTCTCTACTCACGCTAGCTGCGTGCCTAATTCTGTGCTCCAGCAATTTGGTGAAAAAAAAAACTTTGATGGCTGGCCAGTTCACACGTTCATTTCCTTCAGCTGAAAGAAAAGCTTTGGACTTAAAGCAAAGAACTGGGAAACTACAGTTTTTTCCTAACTCTGCCACAGATCAAGAGACAGGTCCATTATCACACACGCAATTTTTCTCATACTGAAAAAAATATAATATTCAGTTTCAGGAAATACTACTTTTTGCTTTAGTGCTTTCATATCTGTAAAGGGAGGCAGGGTCAGCTGATGGAAAGCTAAATGTATTTCAGGTCTTCATTATGTTCTCTCATACAGTAGCTTAAAGACACTCAGGTTTTGTGTATAAAAATCCGGGATTCTGCAAGTAAGCTCCCTTGGAAATTCCACTTTTTAGGTACCTCCCTCTCCCCAGCCAGTGTCACACTGTAACCTGCACACATGTGTTTTATAGTCTTTGTCTCCACCTCATATTCAGGAAGGTTCTCTGTTGTCTTGCTTTTGTGTCCTTTTCCCCACACACCACTCCTATTCCCATCATTAATGGTTGATAAATAGCTAATGAGTGAATTGGACATTAGGACCTCCCTTTCCATCTGGGCTGCATGCTATTTTACAGGCCCTGCTAAATCTTTATTAGATTTGGGTGCAGATTATTGATTTAGGTAGATGAGGTCGTTGTAACCTCATCTTCAAGAGAAAGGAGGCAGGAGAAGCCAAATGTAATTCAGCTGTTATTTTCTGTAGCAGTGCAAGTCAATGGGAGGGAAAAAGTAAAAGCAAAACCAAAAAGCGTCCAATAAAAAAAGTCATAACTGGACCTTATACCAAATGCATTGCTCTTACAGGCACTTGAAAGCAAAAGACCTGAGACAGGGTATGAGAGTTAAGAGCTTTTCCCAGTTTAGCACTACAGAATAGGTGGTAGGTGCTAGTAAAGAGACAATGTTAATAAAATGCCAGGATGTTTCTAGGGCAAAGTGACATCTATTTATAGAATAACAACACTTTACCTAAGATATAGTGATGGCTTAATAAAGGACATCTTTTGCTTAAGTTATTTTTACTCCTGTTAAAAGGCCATATCAGCACCTACAGATATAATAAAAGCAGAGCTCAGTCTTCATACTAAGCACTTTTGAGCATCCTGTCAGAGGTAACTTAAGCACAGAAATCTCCCAGGAAGTCTGGCATTCAGGGATAGTCCCTCTAAAAGACTTCAGCACACTGTCACCACTTATAATCCCATGGATGTGAGCATCAAGAGTGTATAGGGGTTCAAAAAGAGACTGCATAAACACATGAAAAAGAAACCTGGAGAGACCTTAGGAGATGAATCGTTGCATAGGTAGGTACAACAGTTGTGTGTTCATCTTTACCTGAAGCCCAGCCCACGCACAGGGAAGCGTGAGCCCAGGTGGAGGATAGCACTAACACAGCTGCTGTGATCCTGGCAACTCAATAGCAGCCATGTTCTTCTTCCTCCTCCTCTTCTCATAGTGATCTCAGGCCAGTCCTGTCCTTCCCAGCTCCACCAGACAGCTCACAGCTGTAAATTCAAAACAGATGTGATTCCAAACTGAGCACCTGCCTCTGAGATAGAGGTGCCAGCTGCAGTTCAGCTCCCCCTTGGCCATCCCCACCAGCACCTCTCTTATCATTCTCTGTTTTGGGGAATGTAACCCAGGGTGGCAAATTCCACCAGGCAGCAGAGAATTTAGTCAAGCTCACAAAGGACTTGTGTATTGTGTGCCTAATCTTTGGGCTTTTGGGGATTCCCATCCTAAAACCACATACCAAATCACACAAAAGCAATTTTCACCTGGACACAGGGTTGTTGTTCACTCCTAATGCACTGTGACAGGCTGCTGGTTGTTTCCAAATCACAGCTCTTTGATCTCCTCATTCTAAAGGAACATGAAATTCAAGACTGCCAGTTGTATCCAGGGGCTGTCAAGTCGCACCAAGCTCCCTCCCTTTCACATGACACCCAGCTGGTGTTTACCTCTGCAGCCACGTTCTTGTGTGGAATTCCAAAATCACCAAGTGCAAGAGCTGCGGGGAGAAGGCTTGTGTTGCTCGTGCACACTGAACTCCCGAAAGACTTTGTCCAGCTTATGGCTGAATCTGCACAAGTCACTCTGTCTGATTTAGCAGATGAATTTGGTTACCTGGAAGAATGCCAGGCTGGCAGCACAGCCCTCTCCCTGCAGTGCCACAGCAAAAGCCAACAGGGAGACCTGGCAACTCAGCAGTGACAGATCCAAATGATTTATTTATTCCTGTGCTTTACCTAATATGACCAAGGGTGTTGCAAGTACCTGTTTACCTCTTGTCCACAAATGACCAGCATTAAACGCTCAGCTCAACAGTATGTGATAATAGTCACACAGGATTCTCTCTCTCTCTGTTTTTGGTAAGAAAATCTATCAGAGAGAAAAGCATATTCTGTTTTACTGCACCTGCAACCAGCTCCCAACCAGA
>VXBH01000006.1:347781-444789 GCA_013400035.1 Rynchops niger
ACTGAGAATTAAGTCTTTCCTAGCAGATAAGGGCTGTGTCTGTTTTTAAAAGGAACTAAAAAAAAGGCAAAACAAAACAAAACATGCCCAGGGAAAAGCAAACAGACAAAAGAATAGTGGCAAAAGTCTTTCTTGCTGACTTGTTGAGACAAAACCTACTGCAGCCCAGATTTCACATTTTTCTTTTTGGATTAGGGGCTGCAGCAGTGAAGGCAGTATTTTAACACTCACATTTAGGAAAAGAACAGCCCAGGTGGACACAAGGCTACTGGTTTCCTTGTCCCGATATCGGATGCTGTTTCTTTTGCACCATTAACTACGAGGCTTGACACAGAAAGCCCAAGCCACATTTCTGTGGGGAAGGCCAGGCCTCAGCATCTTTAAAAATCAGTAGTACTTAAACGTGGCATTATGATTCTTATCATACTACCCAGGGACGCATGACAGGCATCGCAGACCCCATGTGCTAGACACTCTACAGGTATCTATTTCCCCAGTCTCTGCGATCTTTTAACCTGAGGGCCCGACCTTGCATATGCTTACACACTCGAGTAAGTACCAGCATCTCAAGGCTCTACTGAAATCAACAAAACTGATGAATGGAATGAAATCAGTAATTACCCATGTGCTTAATTATTTGCAGAACTGGGGGCTAAGTGCTTCATTTTTAGCTTTTCACTTGAAAATATTAGTTCTAATCTAGTGTGCCTCGCTTTGCGCTCAATCCCACAAGGAACAGCATGGTCTGGCCTAATTAAGCAAAAGCACTTAGCAAAGTGTTTAACTTTAAGCACGTGATCAAACCCATTGACTAAACGCTGTGTTGCTTGGGTTAGCATGCTTGGCCCTTTGCAGGATTGGGACCCTTAAACCCAAGTACTAGGGATAACAACTGCGAGCAGGGACCGGGACAGAACCCTGGAGCTGCCCAAGGCTGTGTGCGCAGGGTTCTGAGCACCCCAGGGTTTCCCTAGCTGCTGCCCAGCAGTGCAGTGGGTGAGCCAGGAGCCCTGGCAGAGCTGGGGATCCACTGATGGGAGCCCTGGCAGAGCTGGGGATCCACTGATGGGTCCCCTGTCCCCTTCCTGGATGGCATTTGAGTTTGCCTGTGGAAGAGGGTGCAGAGAGGCAGCGCTGGGATTTAAAGAGAAGCTGCAAATGTTCTCTGTAATTAACTGACTGAAAGACTTCATGCTCAAAAGCACATCCCTCATTTAAGATTGGCCACAACTCCCACTCTGCAGCCGCAGCGCAGTTCAGGGAAAGCAAAGAGACAGCCGAGCCCTGCTGCAGCATGGATGTCCCCAGGGACCAGAGGGGAGTGGACCTCCCTCGCTGCCAGACTGAGAGAAGCACAGGACAGCGATGGGGGCTGCAGTCAGGGGCTTGCAGGTGGCACCTCTCTGCACCTCTGTTTCTCTCTCTTTACTTGCCAGGCTGAGGAATTCCTGGGACAGGGCATGTGCATGAGACCCAGCTCTCCCCAGCCTGGGCTGCCTGGGATGAAGCCTCCAATAGTGGCTTGCTTTCAACAAGCACTAATTTTAGGCCCTTTAGGACACAAAATAATGATAACACCCTCCCTGGAAAAAAAAAAATTCCCCCTGGGCCTGTGTAAAATTAGCAGTGTGCTGACTGTCCCACTTTCACTCCTTCTATGTGGGGCAGCCTGGCTTATTAATACACTGGACTCATTTCAAGATCCTTTGCTTTCCCCCTTGCAAGGGGAGCCTGGGGGCAGCCAGCCTCCTTCTCCCGGCGGTGCTGAGGATGCCCCTGCTCACCCTGATGGCCAAAGCCTCCTGCACACCACCCGGGGAAGGTAGTAGGGGAGGACAAGCCAAGCTAGGCAGAGATGGAGGCAAGCTGTAGGCTGCCCTGGCTACAGGAAGAGAAGGAAGAGAAGGGTCGCCCTCCCTAGCAATAAGGGCTGGAGGGGGAGGACAGTTTGGACTCTCCAAGGGGAAGAAGGTAAGCCACAGGTGCCCTCCACCCTTCAGAGCCCCTAGGAGCAGCCTGGCAAGGCAGCAGGGACTCCAGTTCCACTTCCTGAGCAAGGAAGGGGCTGTCCTCTGTCCTGCACACAGAGACACAGACACGTATGCCTGGAAACAAAGCACAGCTTAACAGGAAAACTCCTCGAAAGTGGCATCATGATCATAATCCAATATTAGTATAAAATACGGCCTCTACCCAGGAGCTCAGAGGAAATCGGTCCCTTGAGACCTGTTATCTGCCCAGGTGAAAACCTCCTGTAATGACTCCCCAGGGTGAAGGAATTTCAGAGCCACTGTGAGATTTCTTCCAGTGCGGAATAAAAACCCTGGCGAACCTGCAGTGCCCAAGGAGCAACTTGGGGGGAAAAGAAAAGACAAAGTGACCCCCAAACACATCTACAAGTGATGTGACTGCACACGTTAGTGCCATTCAAGGAAAGGAAATCTTGCCTAAAACAACAAAGACCTCAGAAAGAAGCTTTTTCATAACGTCACATACCCTGTTCTTTCACTCCAAACTACAATCTGCTCCAACATTATTTTATCTCCCACTGTTCACGAGTGTTGTAAGATTCTGATCCTGACCCAGCTTCCCTGTTAAATACTGATCTAACCTCATCTCAAACAAAGCCTCAGAAAATTAGTACTAGATTTGACTCTGATATGAAACATAACAATGTATGAAAGATGTCAGGTACCTTAAACAAGAGAGGCAGATAAACTGCCCTTGCCCCGCACAGCTAAGGCCCAAGAGCTAAGCCTAAGCAACAAATTTATTTTAGTAATCAAAAATCTACCGGAATGGCACTGGTTTTCTCTGTGCAGTTTTTTATCCCCATAGGGACATCAAGTTGTTGTGTTACTTTTTTTTCCCTTTTTTTTTTTCACAAGGCACATTATTCCATTTAAGTGCTTGTGCATGTTTATTAATAGAGCAAAAATGAGTGAACAATGAGCTACTCCGTGGAGGCTGAAAGCCTGCACTGGAGCAATGAATCAGAGGAACAAATCCATTTAGCAAAACGCTCATTTTAAGACATGTTCCTTTCACACTTGAGTTATTTTCCTCTACACCCCAAACATAATCAGACTCCTAGTGACATGACAGTCCTACACCTATAGCACCGGGTACATTTGAGCTACCCCAGACCACCCTCCCCAGCCGCCTCAGGCACACCGTCAAACAGGCACCCCGGAGCTATGTCTCCTGATGTTGAGCTGCAAGACAAGCAGAGAGCAACCAACATCAGCTCTGCAACATGTTGGGAAGCAATTATCAGTCAGTAGAAATCTCTAGAAAAACATCCCTCATTGCAGCAAGGCCTGAGTTGGGCTGCAAATGAAGGGATGTAAAATGAGCGTTATTCAAAGATACCGCTGCCAAGTAGTAGATGGAAGATGTGAGATACTGAGATGATTCTGGCCCTCTGTTGTGTATCCTGTAACCACAGGCAAGCCTAAGGGCTGCAAAGACCTCCTGGGCCAATGTAAGACAGTTTACACCTCCTTGCAACTACTCTACAGAGGCATAGGTTGCTATCACCAGTTACCATTCCACTCTGGAGCAGGGAGGAGGCCCCACTGTGCTCAGTGCTGCTGATAAACCCAGTGGAAAGACAGTTGCTGGCATGAAGAAATACACGCATGAATACAGACACAAACGTGGGCACAATTCCCAATGCAGTGGAAAATCAGGTCCCCACAGCTGGTCTTCAAAAGGGAGTCAGAGGAAAGCGGGGCATACCGTGAAGATGTGCTAGCTCCGGGCACCAGAGAGGGAAAATACACGTTGCTTACTTGTTATTGAAAGGAATTTAGTAACATAAGACATTTTTCATGACCAGCTCATCACTTATTATACCCCCACAGCTTTGGCAGTCACACCTAAACTCCTGCTACCTGGGGACCACAAAGCTCCCTGAAGATACCAAGGGTCAAATGTATTTTAGTCATTTACTGTTTCCAAACAGGATTGTTATTTACCAGCTGTCAGTAGCTGTGCATTCAGCAGTTTCACCTCTCTCTTGGCTTTGCTTAAATAGTTTCCCAGCCACTGGGAGGCTGCTGCTGGCTTCAGCAGAGCCAGGACAGTCTCTGATGTGGCCATATCCCCCGGCGTACCCCAAGCACCAAACCCCTCTGTTTACGGTATCACAGTTTCTATGTTCACTCAAACAAGATTAGCTGATTTCAGACAGTGCCTAATGAAAGCTGAGTTTTTCTGTGCCAGCATTCGCCTTTCCAGGCTGCAAACACAAGGCTGGAAGATCAGCCTGGCATTCAGTCTGCAGCATGTGACCATTTAATGAGGGAAGTCTATGAACTGCAGGACCAATGCACACAGGCACAAAAGCAGCTACCCGATGAGACTTTCTTCACCAGAGTGGAAGGATTTTTTTTGCAATTAAGGCCCATGATGGGGAAACAAACCTATTCCTGGCTCTTTCACAGCCCTAGTAGGTGACTATGGACAAATTCTATAACCATGTTCTACCTAAGGAGTCCCCCACCATAAAAAGGAGATAAAAATGCCCTTTCTCACAGGAGGATGCGGTGGGTTCAGGTATTGGTGGGATGACTGTCACAGTAATGCTTGCAAAATCTAAAGACTAAGATGGAAAAAGCCTTGCAGTGCTAGGTTTAAAATCCTGCATGGAATTGCTGGATCGCAGTGGTCTTTTGGGTCTCTGAGCAGTACCTGCAGCAAATGCCGTTTCATTGCTTCCCTCCACCCGGCTATCCTACCCAACAACAGCCTGCCTGGAAAACATCAGGAAGGAAAAGCCAGCAAGAACAGCAGCTGTTACAGGCACAGCATGGCTGGGTGGCAATAAGCATTTCGTGCCCATGCAGGGCACCAAGGGACAGGCGTTCCTCGATTCCCACCTTCAGTTCCCTCACTGTCCACTGGACTGCTGTTTCTCGTGCAGAAGAGCCAAGGGCAGCTCGTTCCTGAGCAGCCTGTCCCAGCCGCCCTGCTCAGTCCAGGGTTCCCTTCCAACCGCTCGGTGGCTCGCGTTTCCTCATGAACCTCGTTAAGTCAGAGCTTACTCCATGAGTCTCCAGCAAGGTTGTTGTCTTGAATGACCATGGTGAGAACAAAATTACAGCCTTGGAAGGAGACAGGACACCACAGTGCTCCATGACTCACCCCAGGCTGAGCAGATCAGAACCGGTTTTAATTCTTCCCTCCATCAGACCTCTTGCAAGCACGCGTCCATCTTTGACCTCCTTCAACTGGAGATAGCCCCGGCTACAACAGGGAATTCCTTAGGCTCCGGCAGCACACAGGCAGCTGCCAAACCCTTCCAGTCCCATGGGATAAGCAGCATCAGGCACCACTCAATCCACCAGATGCTCCTGACAGTTCGTGTCACCTTTATCTAATTTGCCTCTGAAAGAAATAGCAAAACAACATTTTGTCTCTGCTGTTGCCAGGAGAAAGTCACAAATAAACAAGAGGAGAAAGCAAGTAACTAACTAGAAATCAGTAAAACCAAGACAGCAATCAGAGATGGCAGCTGGAGTTTGTTTTTTCTCCTTTCTTTCCCTCCTGGTGGCCATGGGGCTCACCTCCAACAGCAGCAGGTAAAACACTGCTGGGTGCCTTTTTTTCCCCTCTAAAGAATTTGTCAGCCTTTGACGCCTGCCTTGAGCTGACAGATTTTTGAAAACACACATTTTGGCAATGTCAATATGAAATAAAACAGCAAAGACCCAGGCTGCCAGGCCTCACTTGGTCCCCACGCTGCCTCACGTTGCCAGGGAAACGGCGAGTGCTGCCTGCACCGGCCTAAGACATGGCGGCCTCCGGCCCTGCCACCAGACACTCCCGGCCACCCCACAGACACCCAAGGCTGCCCCACAGATGCCCCTGGCCACCCCACAGACACTCCCAGCCACCATAGCACTGCCAGGAGCCTTCCCACACCGTTCCACAAAGGCTGCAGGCCATGGCCACCCTGAGGGGATTGGGAGGAGATGCCCTGCCACAGTGGCATGGCCGGGCCCTGGCCCATGGGTGGACTGCATTACTTCAGTGAAATCAGCATAAAATCAGCTTTGTCCAGTCCACATGGTTCCATGATTAGTGGCTCAGCATACCAAGTCTATCCTTTTTTGCAAAAATGTTTGCTGTCCTCCCATCATCCTGATTCAGAAAGATTATCCTATCTGCTTTGAATTGCTTCAAACTGTATTTATTTTTTCTGTCTTCTTGTCACATCTCTCTCTCCTCCCTTTTTACATGTTATCCCCTGGTTTTCCACAGAATGAGTAAAAGCCAACCCAGATTTTCATATTTCACACACATTTTTCTTTTAATGAACCACTTCAGGACTCCCACTCTCCTGGGATTAGCCCTGTTAGATAACTTGTGCTTTTTTTTGCAGCCGCAGAACAAAAATATTATGGTTACGTACAAAAACAGGGCTTTCTGTGGGCTGACAGCCACAGGAAGGGAGATGGGCAGAGCCCAGCCACTGTTGCAGCCAGCACCACCAATGTGCCAACATGGGCATCCTCTGCGTTCTCTGTCTATAGCTACAGCAACTTAATGACAAAGTTACAGTTGCAGAAAAATTGCTGAAATGATGACGGGTTGTTACAGGGTGGCCATCACCTGGAAAGAGCAGAGAGGCACCTGCCCCAGACTGACGTGGTCAGCATGGCTGGACAGGCAGCCAGACCTCACGACTCTGCTCCCAGGCTCGCTTGCAAGGCTCGCTGTTCCTCATTCCTAAATACAGGTTGATTTCTGACCTTAAACTATTTGACGGGCTTCCCTGGAGTATCCATCGTGGTTTCCATGGAAGTCTCCTCTTTACAATGAGATAAAAATATGTCTGATCTCTTCATAACATGTTAGCAAACAGTGAAGGAAAACAACAGAAGCCTACATGAGAAAATATTTTAGCTGGTTTGCAAAGCCATAAAAATCAGTGTTACAAAAAAAATCCATATTAAATGTCTTAAAGATCCAACCAACAATCTCTCTTCTCATTATGAAGAATATTTTAGAAGGCAAACAACCTCCTTCAAGTAGATGCAGCTATCTGTCACTAGTGAGCAAGGGGTATAAAGCCTGCCCTCAGACAGCATTTCAGGCAGCATTTAATAAACTTCCAAAGATTTGTGTGCCATTTGCCACACCATACAGTGAGGATTTCTCCAAAAAGCAGATTAACAATGGTTGGATTTTTTAAACATCTATGTCCTGTCTAAAAAGCTTGAAATGCTGAAAGTGTGGTTATATTTTGTCTGACGTGAGTCCAAGAGGAATTGGGAAGAGGGGCAGGAGTGGAGTGAGTCAGTAAGCAACACCAAGAAAACCAATCACCACCACCTGTACAGTCCTGCACCGATTATACAGTTCAATTATAGATGCATACAGATCCTGCGTGGTGGCACTGGCAAAGTTGGTTCAAGGTAAGTCAAAGACACCATAACTGCATTCACAGGAGTCCCAGAATTTAAGAACAATTAATTCAATTTCTATTTGTTTCATTTCATAGTAACTTTGACCCTCATATATTATTATATTTCAAAGCACATTGAACATCTTTGAACTCCAGTGTTGTGATGTTTTGTGACATTGCTGAACAACAATACACCAGCTCTGTCTGTTGTCTTTGGTAAAAAAGAAGGGCTCCTGGCACTCGTTAAAACTCCATTAATAAGAAGCAACCCTGTTCTAGGAAGGATTTCATCTCTGTTCTTTGTTTGCAGATGAATGAAAACCTGTCTCATGCCTATTCCCTCTTTTGCAGGCACTGTCATTTCACCAGCATTCCTCCACACCGCAGCGATGGCCATGATCGAAATAACTATCTAAATGAAACCATCTGGATTCTGCACGGGTGAATTTATGTTGTGAGGTTTTCATGAAAAACAGCACAACATATCTAGAGCAGGTGAAACTTGGCACGTGTCAGAATAAAATGATGATTTTTTTAAGATTTCTCACAATTTCTGGGAAAAAAAAACCAGAAATATTAAAATGAGCAGTTTTAAATGTTTTATTTCAACAAGACCAAGACACTCCAGCTTTATAGTTCTGACAGCCATGGTTGCTGAAACAACATTGAGAAGCATTTTGAACTAACCATAAGGTTTTAAAACTGTTGTTCAAATACTGATGAATTCCACGTGTGTGAAACACTTCCATTTCAGTAAAAGCTTACAGATATACTGTTTTCAAAGGGATTCACTTTGGTTCCAGTACACATATAATGTGTATCTAGGCTCTCAGGAGCATCATAAATTTAAAGGAAAATCCAACCAAATCTCAGCACTGTTCATTTTTTATCGTCGTTATTTTATAACCTTGCCTAAAATCAGTTCAATAATATTCTCTTTCAGTAGCATGCACTTTCAATTTTTATAACATCTGGGTGTTAAACTTAGAGAGAAGTTGTTTATTAGTTTAGGAAACAATGGTGTTTATTCACATTATCTTTTTTTTTTCAAACGGGAAGATCATTCATATTCATCTGGAAAGCTATAATAATTTAGTACCAGGACAAAGCTGCTGACAAAATCAAGATGATCCCTCTAGAAATTTGAATAGTAGAGGAATCTTCTCACAACTCAACATACTTATGAACAAATATTTTTGCTTTCCTCAGCTGCTCAAACAAAAATCCAAGTGCCCAGAATTGTCAAATTACCAGAAAAATGGTAATAAATGGATAAAATATCTACACAAAAAATACAAAAAAAAAAAANTCTTACACCAGGGAAATAATACACAACTAGAGCGCGTGGCACACTTCCCTATCGGCGGAAAGTTATGACTGTGATTTTTGCTCTTTTTGCCTGAGTAACAAGACAAAAAGGTGGAATATGTTGTTGCTATGGCTCTTTGTGTCCAGCTATCTCAATAATATGATTACAATAACTGAATAATTAAGGATAAACTTAGCAGGAGTGTTCCCATCAATTTCAGTGGGAGCAGACTGTCATGAGTTTGTCTTTTTAAAGGATTGGGATCCAGGGCCATCCTGGAAATCTGCATTTACATTTGTGCCTGTGCATTTACATCTGCTAAGTGGCCTATACCATTGATCGTTCTGCCTATTCAGAAAACAGGATTTAAACATTTTAAAATCTGTTTTTCTCCATGTCTCATCTCTGTATTCTTGCTGGCCTCACCTGGCTCTGCTCTTACCTTCAGGTCCTTAACGAAATGGTTTTTCCTGATCTCCTTCCCCACAGTAAAACAAATTTCCTCATTGCTGGTCTTGCCATCACTAGTATGTCTTTGGTTATCTGCATGCCAGCAACAGCTTGAAATGCAAACATATCCATTTCTCCCTTTGGCACTGACTCTATCTTTGGAAATCTTGCTTTTTTCCATGGAGGTTTCATAAACAAAATTCCATGACATGGGATTATACCTTATTTTAGTTAGTCTACTACTGGAATGGTCTGAAATATCCACCCTGTCATCCTTCCAGCAGCCCGAGGGCTGTAGTGAGACAACAGTGCCCAAACACAGGGCTTGTGTCTACAGCAAGTACATCTTACTGAACAAGCTTGGTGTCTTTTAACTGTGAGACGGTGAAGTCTGTTGGCTTATGTGCTAATGGTGATGCCACAAAATGCTGCGTGACACCCAACCTAACACACTGCATTGACTGAGAAACTAGAACAGCAGAGAACTAACCTGGGGCACGGCAAGGAACCTGAAAACTGGCTGACAAAGCTCCAAGTGTAACTGTAAACAAGGAATCATCACCCGCTAGTTTCCAAGAAGTTCCACAGTGATCTATTCTCAGCTGTGCAACATCTTTACTGGAAGAAAACATGAAATCATGCTCTAATAAAGTTGCAAATGACACAAACCTGCGGAGTAGTAATGGAGGGAGAGGATTTGTCGCTGCCGGGAGCTGGGCGGTCGCATGGCAGAGGGGAGGCAAGGAAGCCCCATGTGATTGGTGTGGCCAAGTCAAGTCCCCGCAGCTCCACGCTCACAAGAGGCAGGGCTTCGTCTTGGGACTCAGAGGGGCTACAACAGATTTGGGGATCACACTGGTTTATCAGCGAAGCACAAGAACAGTCACTACAGACGGGGAGACATTAAGAACATTGTATTAATGCCTTCCTTGTCACTGTCAGAGCTCCAGCAGCCCCTGGCAGGGCGCCACGTTTGCTCCTGCTGCCTTTCGGGGTGTCAGCCCCTGGCATTGCAACACGGCCATCAGGCGCGAGGGTGGCAGGGCAGCCTCCGGCGAGCCGGCCCATTGGCGAGCACTGTCCACAGAGAGCAGGAACGTGCTGTCCCTCCGTCTGGACCGTGGCTCTCGCCCTGCCTTCTCTGGGCCCTGCTGTGATTTAAAAATATCCTTTCCCAGACTCTTAGCAAAGGCACAAATCTTCTGGCTTACAGTTTAACTCCTTGGGCAGCACATGATACAAATGCCAAAAATGGACAGGCGTAAGAGACCATATAGACACTGAAAACATATAAATAGCAAGGGCTTTGCATGGAATTTCAGATCATGTTTTTATTTTAAAAAGATAAAGGGAAGGCTATGCAGGGAAATACCACCCTTCGGTATCTACCCACTACAGGCTACTGTCAGGAACAAAATACTGATGGAGAGAAACCTTTGGTCTGAACCTATTTTTATGTTCCTACTCAGTCGTACAGAGTATGTGAGTGTAGTACTGAAGCAAAGAATGCAAACCTTCCTGTGCTCCTGGCATTACTGGTGTAATTCCCGCTGGAGGGCCGTGTTAAATTTAGAGCTCACAATTCATAAAGGATGTTGACAAGTTGCAGAGAGTTCAGAGAGGAATATGAAGGACAGAAAAACAGCCTTTACTGTTACTCAATCTTACCCAGGAGCTCAATCTATTCAGTTTACAAAGAGAGGAGGTTAAGCTATGGCTTGGCTAAAGTCTATCAATGTTTACAGGGAGAATGAAATTTGGAGATCAGGGTCCTCAATTAGCGTAGGAAAACCTTGACACTGGAAACAGACAAGTTCTGACTGGAAAGATGAAGCATATGTTTTATTACTGAATTTATTACTGAAGCCAGAGCTGGAGCAGACAGGATGATTCTTCGTTACAGGTTTTTTTGAATAACATTTGGGTGTTTTTTTCCTAAAACAACATGCTGAAATTCAAACAAGCACAAACAGAAGCAGCCTTGTGACCTGTATCATCCCAGGAAACAGACAGTAATGCTCCCTTTTGCTTTTATAACATTGATAGTCTTCTCTCCCTTCTATCAGCAGTCCTGGCAGTAATTCCAAGTGTATAATGGGTGTGTGTATAATCCTGATCACAGATCCTCCCGGCAGATCTCGTCTGTGTTTGTGCCAGCACCAAGCAGCTCTCTGGCCTCTCTGCTACTAGCCTCTCAGCTGCATGTGCCTTGAACTATAAAATAACATCATAGTGGTGACACCGGTGCTTCGGCTCCCCATCACCTGAAGCCAGGAGCAATCACACCCATGCCACCTCCGCCAGTGCCTCCCTCACCTATTCCTGGTGCCTGCCAACAGGGGAGAATCCTTTGACGCACCCAGGTCCGAGCAATATCAACCAGTCCTTAATTATCCATTCTGTGTTTCCCTAATACCCGACGTCAACCACCCTCACTGTGCTTTAAGCCCATTCCTCTGTGTGCTATCCAACACGATCATGGAGAACAGATTATTCCCTTCTTTGAAGGCGTTTAAGACCATTTTCATGCCTCACTGCAGTCTCCTCCTGACTCTACAGGACCAATTCTTTTTACCTTTCCTGAGAGGTCACAGCTCTCATTAATTTTGCTGCTGGACTCTCTCCAAGTGCACCTCCTCTTGCTTGATTTGTGACCCCCCCAAACTCAACATGGGGCTGCAGGCGTTACACAAACACACACCAAAATCCCAAGATTTGTCACATGCGCCTGAGAGCAGAACTTCGCCCTCTTTTAATCCCATCTCGTTTATCAGCAATATAACGTTTTGCACATTATCACCCCAATTATAAAGGCTTGTAGGTGATAATGAGATTCCACTGGATATATTCCAGCAAAGCACATTTTAGGTTTTACTAACTTCATTAACCAAGAAAAGCTGGTTAATGGCTGAAAAGTGCAATGATGCACATAATCATACCAGTTGCTTTGCTACTACAATTATATTATTAACACGGATCTTTGAGGTACAATTTCCATGTATAATTAGTGGTTTATCCCTTCAGGAAAAAAAAAAGGCAAAAGCACCCAAAGGTTCGAACAAAACAGTTCTTACTGAAAACACAAATGAAGTCATGCTCTCAGGGTCAGGCTCAGAATGGGATTTGTGAGAAAAAAGAAGCGCGAGAATTTGGAGACTTAACACAGGCTCCCAGGGGACGTGAAATGCCAAAGTGCCAATTGCAATCCACTCACACTGCTGAACACAGAGACCTGCGCACAGGAGCACCCAATTTCATGTGTCATCCATGGGCATCCATGCCCACGGCTCCCAGGGTTAAGGAGCACAGTGGGCAGCAGCCACCTACGCCCCAGCCTCCATGCAGAAGGGACCCCATAGTCCAGGAAGTGAGGGAAAGCCTTGGGGTGGATGGGGTTTGTGTCCCAGCCTAAGCTGTGAGCATGGGCATCAGGTGTGATGGGAGAAGGGAGCAGCCCAGGAATGAGGGAGAAGCCCTTTGGAGGCACACACCACGGTGGAGTGCAGTGAGAGGTGGACGATACCTTCCGTGCCTGTGGCCCTAGCCGGGCACTAAGGTGTCTACCAGTTGCATTGTACATCAAGGGAATTCCCAGCACCGTGGGACCCTCCTTCTCACCTGACACAAGCCCCAAGCCTCAGAGCAGCAGGACCCAAGAGGCGGAGAGCACCGCAGTCCAAGGCCTGAGCCTCAGAGATCTCCAGGATCCCTCCCCAAACCTAGATGCGCTTGACTTAAGATGTTTACATTGACATTCTGAGGAGCATTCGCCTTCTTGCACAGCACAAAACGCCCTGAGAAACAGCTCACTGAGACTGTGTCTCTTTTCCCATAAGATCAGAGGAGGTCAGGCTCCAAACCCCGATGTTCTCTGTTCAGCAGGCGGATACACCCAATGTCCCCAAACACATTTGCTGGAAATCTCAGGGTGGAGGTGTTGAGTCTGTAAGAAGGCCTCCTTTCCCCATAATCTTAAATCTTGGAGTTAACAATGACCTCTTAGAATATCACAGAATATAGCAGAAGCATAAAACATTTAGATTGATTAAAAAACCTCTCCTGTTGTTTTGGAGTATTCTTCAGTTGTTTCACTATTTTCTCAGTCATCACTGTTCTTCGCAGTAGAGACAACTTCAATTTCAGATTAAGCAAACGAGCACCGCCAAGCAAGCAGAACAATGAAGAACCCTCTTTTTACTCCTTTTACCAAATAACAAAACAGAAAACAAGAGTGCTGGTCTTCAAGTGCAAGCCTGATTTTTTCATTTGTTTTTCTCTTCCAGTTAAATCATACTTATCAGCTTGACAAAAAATGCAGTGACTGTTTTCCACTAGGAATTTTCTTACAAATTTAATCAAGTTGTCAGGAGAAATACCATTATCCTCACCATGTGAAATTAATATATCAGGAACTTATCTACTGTCTTGCATGTGTGTATGACATTTATATGGATCAACTAATATATATGTCTTCTTCTTGGTAAGATTTCACACAATAAAAAAATCTTCAGCACTGAATTCGCGGTCGTCTTAAAGTCCTTGATATGGCTGGCTCTGCCTAGGAGCTTAGCAGGAGCCTTTGCTGGATTTAATCAGCCAGGCAGACCTCAGAAATTCTGTTGGAATTCCTGTCGCTATTAGAAATATGCACCAGCATTTGCTAATTCAGGTTCAGAACCGATTCAGAAACTAAAAGCAATAAATCCTCATGCAAGTCTCGAGCTCTCTCAAGTATATCCTGGAGCAGTAATTTTTGGAGAGGAGGAATACATAAAGGAATGTGGAGTGTCTAGCCAAAATTTTATTTGAAATACTCTTTTCAATGAATCCAAAACGGAAAGCCTCCGCTTTTCCCAAATGCATTGCCTTGGTCTCCCACTTCCATGACCTTGCAGAGGAGACAACAAAGCGTGGGCAGCACGCGATGCAAGCAGTACGTAAGCTTTTGGCCACCACCTTTAAGTAAGCAGGAGTTTCATCCCTGACATCAACTGAACAGGATTTTACCCTGCACTGCAAGTTACCGTAACATCTCTCTGTGCTTAAAAAACTCTGCCGTCTCCTGAAATCTAACAGAAACTGCCAACTTTGAGACTAACTGCAAGTACTGTAGAAAGGTCTGTAATGGTAAGCAGGTACTTAAGTGTTTGCTGAACTGAGTTTTCACTTATTATTAAAATGGAGTTAAAAGAAAGCGTGAAACAGCATTACATGCAGGCGAAGCCGACCGACACTTCAAATTTAGATGTGTGAAACCTCCGAAATACCAGACCCTCCAAGAGGCACTGACAGCACGAACCTCTGACACCCAGCCACTGGGGCAGACTCTGACAGAGGGGCACGATCATAACCTGCCAGCCATGGTAAGCTCCAAAGATGAAACCCCGGCTGCATCGGAGACCAACAAGTCAGGATTTCAACCTCGGCATTTCAAACCACGCCAGGTCACAGGCTGGTGTCAGTGGACACAGTCGCATCAGCTGCAGTCAAGCAGCTCAGTGTGCATCAGAGAGCAGCCAGTCCCCATCCTGCCTTGTCTGCTTCAACTTGAGTTTGAGATATCCAGTAATAAAAAAGTCCAAAAATACAGAATTTGATTTCATTTATTATAAAACTGTAAAATTAACACATTTTCTGTGCTATTTCAGGTTCACAGGATCTTTACAGAAGAACCTGACTTTCAGTTTCAATGACACTCTGATTTGCTGGAAGAGGGAAACCTCATTTGACATTTAGAAACAGAAAAGCTTATAGCATTTATTATGCTTCCCTGATGTATTTATAAAATGCATAAACACAAATTTTTCTTAAACAAAAAGCCCTTTCACTTTTCATAAAAACTGTTTGATTTTCTCATAAACAGTATATGTGAATTTCTATGCTACTCTGACATTCTTCAACCGTGAGATACTAATGTGAGTGACTGTATCCTCAGGAAAAATATGCTTCTGCTGATAAACATTTGATTCTTGGCTTGTATTTGTGTTCTGCAGTAGTTTGGATGGGCAAGTCAAAACCCTGGCTGGTTGTCTACGACCTTTGCATTCTCCTTTAAATTCCAGGCATTTGCAAAAGATGATGGAAGAGCTGATAGTGTCTACTGTTTATCAGCCATGACAATTAGAGTGGATACATTTATGATTGTAGAAATAGTCTTGCAATGGATTTTTTTTTAACAGCTACTATTTCCAACACTTTCAGCAGTGCTCTGAATTTGAAGATTTAAAAAGCTCTGTGTCCAGAAAGCACTTTGCCTCCTGCAAACTAGTTCAGCTTCAGCTGACAAACTCTTCTGGGGGAGAGGAAAATCAGTTTCTCTCCTCTCTGCACTGTCAGCCCCCAAAACACGAAGTCTCTTCTCCTCCTATTTGCTGTCAGCCCTGGAGAGGACTCAGCTGTCACCTCGGCAGCCCCCATGCATGTCCCCATGCACGTCTACCACTATGGCCACAGCCAGGCTGATGCTGCCAGACTGCAGTTCAGGCTCAGCTGAAGGCTCAGGTTCCAACCATATAGGATGCAGAAGATGCCATTGGTAGAGATAAAATTAAACAGGGAAAAGGATGACATTTTGCTGGAAAATCAAGCACTCAGTCAAACAGAGCTGTATGTCGGTTGCCCATATAGCTTCCTGCTGTGAACCACATCATTACCTACATGATCACTACTTGGATTCTCCATGACACCCAAAGCCCAGTTGTACAGTGCCCAGGTTATGAGCTAGCTCTTCGATATTCTACTCCAGGTCTTTCAACTTGGGGCATTTGTCAAAGTCTGCGGTTAAATTGGATTATTCGTTTCTGCAGGGTTTTGTAGGAGCTGGTCTGGGATCACAGTTCCAGTTCTTGCACTCCAGTTCCTCACTGGAACCTTCAACAGACACTGGAATCTTGAACAGTCACAGAGAACTGGGGAGGTTTTGCTGGGTGCTAAGACCTGGGAACCACCAGTCTCATTCTGCTTCACTGGGGACCTACAACTGCCTCCTCTGGTTTCACACCCATAAAATGGGGACCCACATTGTGCTGTCTCTTCACCAGGCAATGATGTACTTTCGGAAGTACCTTTATTTTTTTCCCCTCAGCTCTTTCTAGTTGTCTGCATGCAAAGAGGCAGAACAGCAGTTCTTAGAGAACTGGTTGTGTGCTGCTCTGCACTTTCAATGGCTGAATCAAATTAAAAGACAGCTAAAAATACATGATGTTCCCCACCAGCTCTGTTTGCCTGGGTAAACATTTGCTGGAGTTGCCAAAGGACTGTCATGTAACTCCAAAACGGCCAAAGACAACAGATCCAAACAGTCAATTCTGCCTCCAGCACAGCGAGTGAAAGTTGTGGTCTACACCATGAGAAGTTTGGTACCCTGGTACAGAAACACCTAACGTGTTTGGTTTTGCAGAAATAGCCTGCTGGGCTCAGCACAGATCAGAGGAAGGTGAGACCACCACTGCCTCCCCTGCAATCAAACAGATCTCCAACTCCTTGAAGGATCAGCTGCTTCCACATAACAAAAGCACAAGCACATCTTCAAACAAAGATTCCCAAAACCCAAGTTGTATTTCACAGCTGGCTTTTACTTCCCTAATCCTCCATCCCAGTGTATTTTTTCCAGTAAAAAGGGCTAGAGTCATTTCATTACGTTTCTTACCAACCCCCCCTGTGCCAGCTCAAGCCCTCCTTTCCCAAAGCCCGGGACTCACCATGCCCAGAGCCGTCCCCGCCTTCCCCACACTAGGGATGCGGAGAAAGGCCTTCCTCCCCAGAGCCCCCCACCAGCACAGCTGCCCCACGTGCACGTACAGCACACCTCTCCCTTTCTAAAAGGGACAAACTGGGGAAAGAGGTTAGCCCACGGGCACATTGAACATCAGCACTGGAGCCTCTGAGCAGGCTCCAAGCTGGAGCTCTGCTCTCATGACTTGTGTTTGCATCCTCTGCTGAAACCTAACTCGTCTGTGTTAGTCCCACCAGCTGCTTCCAATCTTCTGAACAGAAGGATCGCTCTGTGCTATAAACTTCAGCTTTCCAAACACAAGCATCATCTGTTAAGCCAAAAGCTTTAGGTAGGATCCCCGAACACTAGGCTGGGAGTCCAACTAGCACAGGCCATATCTTTCCCATGTCAGCAGACACCTAATGTATTTTTAGTGCTGTCAGAAACAAACCACTCCTTGATATTCCAGAGCGGGGAAAAAAAATCCTCTAAAAGTGGCGGCGAAGCTAATATTTTAAAAGACCCTTTCGAGAACTCGCCAGCCTCCTGGGGGAGCATGTCAACATCTCCCACGTTAAATAAAACTCACTTTAACATCCACAGAGGTTTTAAAGAAAAGCTGGAACGTATCCAAGCTGCTGGGATGGCAAGCTTCATAACATGCACGATACATCAACACTTACAGACACTAAATCCTCCCCAGCCTCAAGGGAGCTAACAGACCCCGGAGTAAGCTCTTTTTCCTAATGTATCTCTCAAATGAACCGCTAATCTCCTCTCTAAACTTGACAGCTGTCCTGCACGCACTCAAAACCCCCTGTGCTTAAATCCTTGTATCGTTCTTGTTAAACGACTTGTTAAATCATTTTTCCCATAATATGAAGAAAGAAATCTTTCCTACGACCCTATACAAAGACTTCACTGACCCGCTGTTGGCGTGCGCAAGAGCGGGACCGTGTTGCTTTGGCCCCCTGGGTTTTGGAGGCTTCCTGAGGAGGCAGCGATGCCCAGGGACAAGGCACCCATGGCACACAGGGGAACGCTGCCCAGACAGGCTCTCCTGGTGGCAGTCAGCAGCCAGACGTGCTTTGGTGACCCTGAGCACCACGGCTTCATCCCTCAGGGTCAGGGTGACACGTACACTGGTGTCCACTACTGTGCCTCTATAGCTCCATAGTTTTCATATATAGAGAAATATATAAAGATTCTCAACAAACTCCTGTGGCCCATGGGTGATCCCATACCAGTTCCCCTGAGCAGATTACTTACTCACAGCAGATCCAGTGGCTTCCTGTGCTTAGATTGGCTTAAATCTGTGCCATGGCTTCTCGCTGCTCTGAGGGACTGTGGAAAACTTTCCCCTTCACTGGGCAGAGTTTGGCCTGTGGTGTTGAATTCACGGTGCCAACAGCTATTTGTCACTTCAGCTCCAGCCAATGGTTCTCCAGGGTTGATGTGCAGCTTTGCCGTGAAAACTCACATAAGACACTACCAAGACACTGCCAAAGTCCTTGCAAGGGTTGCCAAAAGGGTAGTTTGGGATAGAGTCAGAAATAGCCACAACCTCCAGTTGAGGTCAAGGCAGTAGTTTTTCATGCAGTTCTCAACATTTCAAAGAAAAACATTTTCTAAGAACACCAAAACGCCAATGCTGCATCCTTCCTAGAAGCAGCTACTTCTCCATTAGCTGTTCAAGACCGTATTTTTTGTTTACTGTTTGAAACTGTCTCATGAAAGACTTTCACTGAGACGTTGACTTGTTCCAATGTCAACAGCAGCGTTCCCTACTCTTGCACTGTGACAAGCCACCCAGCGAGCAAGGTCTGTTGAATTCTGATGCCACTTGACAGCTCTGCAGAGACCCAGCCCCTGAGCCAAGCTGTTGAGTGAGGAGCCATTTGCAAAAGCCTGGACAGGGAACGACGCGCAATAAGTTTTGCAGCACACCTTGTACTCTTGGATTGCCGGCGCACACGAGCTCTGCCAGAGCTGTCGGTCAAGCAGAGGGTGCTGCTACTGCAGTGCTGGTGACAGGTACCTATCCTTCATGGGTTTTTTTATAGTGCGGGTGTTTTTTATGCTGCTCTGTGTTCTTCATCACTCCCTGCATTAGCAGTGAGGGGAACAGGACTGTGTTCCTCTCCGCCTGTGCTACTTACACTGCTACAGCATAGACTGATATGAAATCATTCACTCTCCAGGATACCTAGAGAAGAAGACGAGCCACAACAATTGCCCCAGGATGCAATGCCCCACCACTCTGATCGCCCTGCACCATTCGCCCATCCGTTACCTCTGCCGTTCCCCGCTGGCTCCAGCACAACCTGCAACGTGCACCCCTCCTGAAAATCAGGCCGTCCACCTGTGTTCAGAGAGGCGACATCCCTGTTCCTCACTGGACAGGCCCCAAAACACGCCGCTGAAGAGAGAAAGGGCCTGCCACTTAACCGCATCTTGGAGAAGGGCTCTAGGCTGAGCCTGACGCCACACAGCTGTGACATGTTCCTGTGGTCATCTGGTGCAGAGCTGTGTCCCACCACAAGCGTGACTCCAGACCAGAACTTCTTTTGCAAATGTTTTCAGTACTGAAAGGAGCCCTGTTTCCAACCAGAGCATTCACACTCTGAAATGCTCTTTCCAGCCAGCTCCGCTCCCTGCAGCCATCCGCATTGTCCCTTAGTCCCCGGTACACCCACGTCCCAGACACTTCATGCCTCTGCAGAAGCATATCGAGGCCTTGCGGCGCAGGGAGCCGGCCCCTCCGGAGGTATTTCTGATACCTGAGCTTATGAAACCTGCTGATTTCAGCTGCAAACAAACCACATTGCAAAGCTGCTTTACCTGCCAGAGGAGCCCCTGTCAGACCTACAAATCAAGGCCCTGCACAGGGGAGACAGATTTACTGCTGACAAAACTCCACCCACCGTGCTCAGCCCAGCAGCTCTTACCAGGGGTTGGAAATTAATAGGATTTTTAATTGCAGCTACATTTTTCACTCCCTTTGCTCAAATGGAAGTGCATGCATGTGATGCTTCCTGGAGGAGGATCTGGTTTCTAGGGGTAGGAATGGGGACCTGTGTCTCCCCACCAAGGCCCCACATCCTCAACGTGGCAGCTGCTCTGCAAGCACCAGTCAAAGGGGGGCAAGAGCTGGGCCACTGAAACCTGGACTAATCAGACTCGCCGGGTGGGGGCTGCGGGACACCCGTACCCATCCTGCTGTGAGGTGTGCCTCGCATGGCATCCTCCACATGCACCCACCGTACACGATGCGCTCGCAGCCAGAGCGTAGGTCAGCCCCCTCCCTTTCTAGGGTTGAGTCTGCCAGAGCGGTTGCACACGCCCCAGCAGCATTCCGGTGAGCGCACGTACCTCATCTGAGACCTGATCCAAAACTTTCATTAGCTTTAGATGACAATAACCAAACCCACTTCTTAAGAGGGGTCCAAAGAAGAAATCATCTCTGCCCCATGCAACTTACTAGCACCTGTGGGAAGGCACCTGTTGCCCTTAATGAGCTTACTAGGTGCTAATTGCTTTCCATTTTGGGTTGCATATTAGCAAATTTGTTTTAGCCTTGCATGGCTCTGCTGAGGATGGGTCTCTGGTGAGACCCTCACCTGCAGTACTGCATCCAGCTCTGGAGCCCTCAGCACAGGAGACATTGACGTGGTGGACGGTCCAGAGGGGACACAAAGATGATCCGAGGGCTGGAGCCCCTCTGCTGTGAGGACAGGCTGAGGGAGCTGGGGTTGTTCAGCCTTCAGAAGGGAAGGCTCCAGGGAGACCTTATTGCAGCCTTCCGGTACTCACAGATAGCATACAGGAAAAGCGGGGACAGGCTTTTTAGCAGCCCTGTTGCAACAGGACAAGGGCTAATGGCTTTAAACTAAAAGAGGGCAGATTTAGACTAGATATAAGGAAGAAATTTTTTACGCTGAGGGAGGCAAAATACTGGCCCAGGTTGCCCAGAGAGGTGGTTGATGTCCCATCCCTGGAAACATTCCAGGTCAGGTTGGACGGGGCTGTGAGCAACCTGATCTAGTTGAAGATGTTCGGGCTCATTGAGGGGGGTGTTGGACTAGGTGGCCTTTAAATGTCCCTTCCCACCAAACTACTCTATGGCTCTATGAAGACCCGTCCCAGCCGACGCTTTGCCCGCTCCGAGCGGCACCGCTCGGACCCAGCGGGCCTGGCCTGGGCTGCGCCGCTCCGTGTCCCNGGCGCAGCCCCGGCCCCGCACCGTACCCGGGGGGGGGAGCGGGGCGCTCCCGGGCGGCGGCACCCCCATGGAGGCTTTTCCCGGCGGCAAGCTGGAGCAGCACCGGCACCTGCCGGCCGTGGAGTGCCTGCCGGGCGCCCGCTACGGCGGCCGGAGTCACAGCGCCTGCGGGAACGTCTTCAACTCCTGGAACGACTACCTGGGGCTGGCCACCCTCATCACCAAGGCTGTGCGCCCCGGCAAGGGCTTCGGCGCCGAGCCCCCCTCGGTGGTGGTGGCGGCGGCCGTGCCGCCTGCCGAGGAGGAGGAGGAGGAAGAGGAGGAGGAGGAAGAGGCGGCGGGGCCGTACTTCGAGGGCGCGCTGGACTTGCAGGACCTGGACCTGTGCGGGCATCACCACCACCACCACCACCATCACGGCGAGGGCCTGCTGGAGGAGCGCTTCGCCGACTTCAGCCCCTTCCCCGGGCGCGGCGGTCCCGCCGCCGTGGTCTTCGACTGCTCGGGGGATCACCCGGGCCGGGAGGGCTCGCCCCACGCCTGGGGCGGCGTGGTGGTGGCCGGGCGGCTGCCGACCCACCCGCGGGCCGCCTCCCGCCTGCTCAAACCCGAGCTGCAGGTCTGCGTCTTCTGCCGGAACAACAAGGAGGCGGTGGCCCTCTACACCACCCACATCCTCAAGGGACCCGACGGCCGCGTCCTCTGCCCGGTGCTGCGGCGCTACACCTGCCCCCTCTGCGGTGCCAGCGGCGACAATGCCCACACCATCAAGTACTGTCCCCTCTCCAAAATGCAGGCGGCCAAACAGCTCAAACACGCCCGGACCGCCCTGGGCAAGAAGGGCCGTTAGGCGCCGGGACCCCGGGGGGGCGGCCCCGGCCCCCTCCCGTCTCTTTCCTTTGGGTTTTTGTCTTTGAAGCGGATGGCGGTTGTTTTGTTGGGTTTTTTTGTTTGTTTGTTTGTTTTGTTTTTTTTTTGTTGTTCTTTCACATTAATATATATATCAAAGGCGGTGACTGGCGAGCGGGAGCGCCGGGCCGGCGGTCGTGCCGCCGATGGCGCCTGGTGCGCGCTGGCCCGCGCGGAGCCCGGCGCCGGGCCGCGGGAATTGCGCAGCTCAGATGCACTGTCTTTGTTTATTGTAAGGAAAAAAAAAAAANAGCGGGGCAGCGCCGCCCGCTCCCGGCTCTGCCTCCCCCCGCGGCGAGGGGGACCGCTCCGGGGCGGCGGGGGGGCCGGCGGTGTTGTTCAGCTTGATGCTGTACTGGGGGGCGGGGAGGAGTTGGGCCGGAGTGCTGTCGTCTTGCCTGTTAACAGCACGATGTTTAATTAGCGCACAACACTCCGCGTGTCAGGTCTTAAAGTAAACATCCGAGCAATTTTCTTCGCCCATCTTAAAACGGGGAAGCAAATCGTCATCAAACCTGCGCTCGGTTACTGGCTTGGTAATTAACATCTCCTCCCCGAAATCGCAGCATCTTCCCTGGCACGATGGGCCAGCGGTGCTGTGCCCCACCGTCACCCTTGAACAATTCCACCAGTGAGCGTGGATGGTCTCACAGTGTCTGATACGCGGTCTGAGAGGAGAAAGCGTCAGTGTGCTTGCTTGGAAACGTAATAATGACCCTGGGGCTGAGGTGCAGACTGAGCCCTCTCTGCTGAAGGAAAGGCAGTAAGTATGGCAGAGAATAAGCTGTGATGCAGTTTGTGTTTGTGGTGGAGAATGGGGAGGTGATGGGAAGCCTTTGCAGGCAAGAGACCTGGACAAAGCAGAAAGCTGTGACGGTAGCAGAACAGTGGAAGGGGAGGTGGCATATTTTTAAGAGTTGAGAGAATGTGGCCTTAACCCATTGTAAGGTGTGGGGGATCTACCCATGTGGGTAACAAATATCCTTAACACTACATAGATTGTAAGATTGATGCTGAAGACCTGGAGCCTAGGTGATGGCAGTTCCTTGGTACCGAGTATCGGTCAGGGCTGATTAGATTGCTTCTAATCCTCAAGAGATCAGAAATCACTTTTATTGTGACTCAGAGGCAGGACAAGGAACAGCAGCAGGTCTGTAGTTTGCTCTGGAGCTGAAAAGCAGGTGCCCAAGTCATCGGTGCAGAGAGGGTTATGCTGTAGATGGCTTTACCGACACCTGGGATGTGGAGGGGTGCTTGGTCTGCAAGGGTTGCCCTGCCAAAAGCAGGGAGGTGATGGAAGCCTTGTGCAGGAACTGCTGGGGCATCACCAGGAGGATGAGAAAGGAGTAGGGTCCCGGCAGAAAAAGGGAGCTGGGAAAGTGAAAGGTGGTGCCTGCTTGTGTGGATTCCCTTTGAACAGGGTGGGAGATGGGGCAGGAGTCGGGGAGAGCAGGACAGTGGAGAATGGAGTCAAAACATGCATGGGGGGAGCTGGGGAGGAGGGCCCAGGGCTGGTTATTCATCGCTGCTGTTGACTCACAGCTGCAGCAATTAGGAGGGAGAAACTGATTTTGTGTGGAAGTGTTCTCTTAAATCTTCATCACATGGCTCCAAAGATGGTGTCGGGTCTAATTACCAAGTGCAGTGGGGCTTGCATTAAATAACACTTCATAGTGGCTGCAGCTACGCTCTCCTCATGCTAAGTATCAGTTGCATATTGTCTCTCATTCCGTGGCGCTTGCAGCACGGGCTCCGCTTAAGCTGTTAGAAGTTCCATGTGTTCAGTTTTGGGATGCCTGGTCCACATAGGTTTAATCTGTATCCACCACACGTGAGAATCCAGCTCAAGTACGATGCTGGGGGAAAAGTTTTCTTCTGTACTTTTGTTACCTCCTTGTGGGAAGTTTGAGGATCAGTACGTACATTTTAATGCAGTTGATGGTTGCTGGGCAAGCGAGACAAAAGCAAGAAAGATCTTTCTCGGGTGTTTTCTGAGGGGTAATTCTGTCAGGGCTGGCTGCGAGGCGCTCCTGGCAGCGTTTGCCGCGTGCCCACCCCTCCTGCCTCATCTGTACACGGAGTTACTGTGTAGCCCCAGCCCTATCAGGGCGCCTGGAAGCTCATCAAGACACCAGAAGGTGCCCTGCTTCGCATGGCACTGGCCTTTTGCAGTGCCCGTTCCTTCCCTCTCCCCGGGCAAGAGGAAAAGTGCTGCATCCACGGCCTCTGCTGCTGCCCGTCGCTCTCGGCTCCCCTCTCCTCCTACCTGAGGAAGGGCCGGGAGCTGCCTGTCGTGGCCACCACGCGGCATTAGGCACCTGATGAAAGGCTGGGCAGGTCAGGCGGTGGAGTAACAGCTTCAAAAGACCAGTTGGGGTGGGAAAAAGAAACCCCCAAACTATTCCAGAGAGGAGACAAGAAGATTGAGAACAACAAAAGGCAGCCTGAGAGCAAGGCTCTTCAGTTACTTCGCATCATCATTCAACGGGACAACGCGCCCTTTAAACGTTTGCAAGTCAGTGTCTTGCAAAGACTGAACTTTAAAGGACATCTTGGGGGGAGGGTGGGGGGGTTGAAGCAAGCTGCTGTGATTTCTTGTGTACCAGCACGCTCCTTCTGGCACTGAGTAAGCAGAAACGCGCTCGTTCCTGGCCGCTCTGAAAAGCTTATTACAATAGATGGTGCTTATAGTGTTACTTTGAGTCCTTAAATTACTGGAAGCAATTTACATTAGTAGCTTAAATCCTAGGAACAGCAAATAGCTTAATCTGAAAGCAGCCCAGGTTGGAAGCTGTTACGTGCTCCTCGGGAGAGGTCTAAGAAAAGCCTGACATTATTTTCATTTATTCTACAGGCATCTGCAAATCAAAAGATTACGGCCACTCCTTTAAACTAAATATTTTAGCTTCAGAGAATTACTTTATTTCAGGGAAATATTGCTAAGGATGTAAGCGGTGGAATCTTTTCCACAGCGGTATTTTGGTAAAAGGAACGAACACGGAGGGGTGGATAGCCTATAACCATCCTCAGTTGATACTGGACTTGTCAAAAAGCAAACTACTTGTAATTAAAAACTACTTGGAGGTGCATAGATAACTTGATCCATCTGAAGTCAGGTGCGTCTGTTCCCATCTGTAGTGAAAGTCTGGACAGAGTTTGCTCAGTCACTGCTGAGCAGTGCCGCAGGTAGCTGCTGTTGGACTATAAAATGGCTATAAAATGCCTTTACTTCCCATAGATGTGCCGGTTGGACCCACCAAATGTATAGGATAATAGATACCGGAGATAGTCTGTTAAGAGTCACGTGGGGAAGAAGGTAATTACTTCTAATATGCCTGTCGTCTGGGCAAAGCAGAAGGGTGAGACGCGAAATTTGCAAATGTGGTAAAAGAGGTAGCAAAGCCAAGAAGTTGTCCTCCTGCCCGAGAGTGAGAGCACTAACAAAGCTTCAGTTGCAGCAGGGGAGATTTTGATTAGCAAAAAGCAGTGGAACGGCGTGTAGAATCTCCATCCTACCATAATTAAATGCATTAATAGTTCTTGTTAAGCGTGGGACCAGACAAAGGGCAGAGCATTTCAGTTCTGGCTGGTCCTGCCATGGCCAAACAGGCAGGCTCAGGTGCGCCTGTTCTGCCGCTCGGGTGCTTATTGCAATTCTGCAGAAAACTACAGGGGATGGGCGCTAGTGCCTGAGTAACAGGTACGCTTCGAATCTTGCATTTCATCGACCTTGACTTTGTGGGCTTACACAGTTTAACAGTACCTTTTAGTTACAGAAGGAAAACTTGCTTAAATGTTAGCCGTACCTGTCAATGCCTGCAGCCCATGGATATTAAAACGTCAAAGATACATTTCATGTACAGCAAGACAAGAGTTCCAGCGCTCCTCCTGTCTGAGACTGCCTCCTGGCTGGCCAGCAGCCCACCTGTAGCTCCCCAACGTGCTCACGACGGCAGGGATGTCCATCTAACCAAGGTCGTGACCTGTCCCGCGATGCAGTTGGGGCTGTGCCCAGCCTGGAGAGGCACCGCTTTGTTCACTGCCCCTGCCCTGGTCTGCCACCTCTCCCAAAATACTGATTTGATTTTATTTTTTAGAACAAAGGCGCTTCAGAGAAAGTATAATGGAAATATCTATACCCTACTTCTGCTGGGCAGCCTGGTGGTCCTCAGCCCTTCCCACCAGCTGGGGACCAGTCTCTGGGCTGCTCCTGGAGCAGGAATCAAACCGGACTGTTCACACCTGATCACCCGCCTCGCCCTGCTCCTGGGGGTTTGTTTTAACTGAGCAACATTTGCATCCATTTAACCAGCGGCAGCCTCAAGTTCTGCCTTCTACACGCAGCATGGGACAGCTTGTATTCCTCTGAGGTTCACTGAGAAGTTTAGATGTTGAAGTGAACGTGAATCAATCAAACAGCAAAGCTCGAGAAAGAAGTCATTTGCCTTCATCGAGGCAATGTACATGAGGTCGCCAACCATCAGGTGACATGTAGATCAAATGTACATCAGGTAACCAAATGTTGTGCTGATGGAGGTTGTAGCTGTTGGATGTGGTCAGGAGTGGGTTTTGTGTTCCGTCTAAAATGATCAAGCAGTAACATAAACACACTGGCGTGTCTATAAATCTCACAGCTCGCGGATCTTTTCTCAAGCTGCCCAGCCTTGAGAATTTTACGTGTGTTTCTAACATTATCACAGTCTCAAATAATGGAAGTTTTGGGAATAGCTTTAGCTGGTGCAATGATCGCTAATGTTTATGCCCATATAAAAATGGCTTTGTTTGGATAAAATTAAAAATAAGCAACTGCAAGTATAACCACTCTTTACATCTCCGTGATGACTGGAGAAAGGCAAATGTTGCACCCATCTTCAAAAAAGGCCCGAAGGGCCATCTGAGAAGCTACAGGCCAGATGGTGTCACTTCAGTCCCTGGGCAAATCCTGGCGGAAGTCTTCTCAGAGCATGTTTTTAGGCACATGCAGGAGAAGGTGATGGGGAACAGTCAGCATGGATTTACTGAGGGTAAGTTGTGCCTTAACTCACCTGCCTTCTACTGCAAAGTAACTTTGTGGACAAGGGAAGGAGTGGTGCATGTTCTTCATCTCAACTTTAGCAAGGCTTTCAACGCTGTCACACACTCTTCTTGCGCCCAAGTTACCAGGCGGGCAGGAAAAGTGGTCGGATGTTCAGGCTCAGCATCAGGATCAATGGGCTGGGCTGCTCCTGGAGTGGGCTATCACAGGGGGCTGTCCTGGGACCTGCCCTGACATCTTTCTCAAGGACCTGCAGGCAGCCGGAGAGTGTCCTGGCAGCAGGTTTGTGGATGACACCGAACTGGGAGGACCAGTCACTACGCTTGGGGCAGGGCTGCCATCCAGAGGGACCAAAGCAGGCTGGGCAGGACCGTGATGAAGAGTCCTGCGCTGCCAAAGCAGAGGTCCTCGCAATGACAGGCTGGGGCTGGCTCAGATGCCTCCAGGGTCCTGGCAAGCGTAAAGCTGAGCATGAGCCATCAGGTCTGAGGCTGTTTGAACAGGACCAGAGCCTGTAGATGGGAGAAGACAGCATCCCCTTCTACTCAGCAGACCTCATCTTGACTACTGCATACAGTTCTGGGCCCCATCTCAGCCCCCTACAAAGAGGATATTGCCAAACTGGAGCAAGTTCAGCAGAGGGCCAATGAGATGGTCAGGGGCTGGAGCACCCACCTGGGAGGAAAGGCTGAGGGAACAAGGCTCATTCAGCCTGGAGAACGGAAGGCTTTGGGGAGACCAACAGCACCAAACCAGAAGTTATCAGGACCACAAAGTCAGGCTTTTCACAGCAGCACGTGAGCAGGAGGATGAGAGGCAACAGGTAGAAGCCCAAAAAGAGAGAGGGTAACACTTTTTCACTATGGGAGCAGTCAAGCATTGGAAGAGGTTGCCCAGAAAGGTTGTGCAGGCTCCATCCTCGGAGGTTTTCAAGACCACACTGGGGAAACATGGTTCTGAGGAATGCAGTCTGACCTCATTTAGTGAGCTCTGGGGCTCCCTTTTAGCAGGAACGATCCTGTAATCCTGTGACACAGAATGGAAGGACAGCAGCCGAACAGCAGCAGTGCCCACTGCCCCAGCCCCAGAAGGTGCTCTCTGGTATTAGGTCGCTGCCATGCTCTAGTTTCACCCTTTATAGGACTGTATGAGGCACAAAGAAATGGTTTTGTTTGTTTAGAAAACACTACTGTTCCCAAGGAATTCTGTAACTCAACAAGCAATGAAGTGACTCCAAGGGGCTCCAAAGGCACAAAGATCTGGCCCTCAGCGGACGTGTACAAGATTGAGTTCTTCCTGAGAAGTAAAAAGGACCTGAAAAGCTCAAAAGAGGACAGGAAAAGGCCAAGAGGAGAGCTTTTGTTCTCACACGTTAAAATAAAACCTGGGTTCTCAGGAAGAAGCCATCCCAGGTGTCCTCACATTCTCCTTCAGCTGGTACAGAAAGAGGTATGTATCAGGAAAGAGTTGTTCAGCAGCTGCTCCGCATTCACCTACATTGCGGGAAGTTACTAAAAAGTCAAGACACCGTAGCAGCTAATTCCTTAAGTTGTTTATTTATCATTGAAGAAACACACAGCAGCAAGTTCTGCGTTGGCTTCAGTATGACCAGATAGTTAAGCGTTGTTACCGCACCCCAAAATTGAAGCCAACACAGCCATTACTACAAATCACTTTTTTTGGAAAGGGAAAGAACTGACCCTGAAGACAAAGAACTGGGGGAAGATTCAACAATTTCTCCAAAATCACACATTTTAAATATGACAATATTTATAAATCCTTGAAAGGCATGAATTATCCAGTAATGGAAAAAGCGGTTGTGATATTGGCAACAGAAAATACACAGCCATATGCTTACCGAAACACGTAAATTGTAAAAGCTTGAAGTTTTGTGGTGGTACACCGCAGCAGTATACATTACTGGAACAACGACTGCAAAATGGCCTCCTAGGCGTTATGTATTCAAGTAAATCTACAGAAAATATCCCAGTGTAGCTAGTGCTCATGTTTATTGTATTTAATTCAAATTTAAACAAGATAGTGATAAAATACGTCTCTCGGAAACCGCCTGCCCTCAAAGATACCTCTGTAAAAGAGGGCTTTTATATTTTTCTTTTTTTTTTTTGGCTAGTTATGGAAATCAATGTAGCTCTGCTTTTTCAATAATTCCACTGTGTGAACAGAAGTGTTTTCAAATGCATGTTCTGTAACAATAATACTCCATTCCAAATTAAGAAAGACTAAAAATAAAAAGGTCAGCCTGTTTTGGTGCGAGATAGAAGCATTACTCAAGACAGCTGTTGGGCTCGCTTCTTTTTATTTTAGCAACAAATGACCCATGAAATAAGCCTCATTTGGAATTTCAAAAACTGGCATTCAATTTCCAACCTTCTGCTGTGAGTTTTGTGCATGATCAATCTATATGAGTAAGTAATTCAAGCTCATGCTTTCATGTTACCTCAAAACATTTGTTAAAGAATTCAAATTCAGAATGTTTATAAGCACAAATATAATCCGTGGATTCGATCAAATCAAAGCTAAAACATTGGTTAAACTCTGTGATTTTCACTTAACGTCGTACAGTGGTCCACCCTTCTTCATCTGTCTCATTTTTTGTACGGCGAATGGGCTCACGCTCCTTTTCTGTTTTCCAGGATCCCTTCTCCTTCTCCCCATCTCTCTCTCGATCTTTTGATGCTGGTGGGGGAGCAGAAGCTGGAGAAGCAGCAGGAGCAGGTGCCGACCGCCGAACTGTTTCGCGTTCTTCTCCGCGTTCTTCTCTCCTATCGTCGGCACGCCGCCATGAGCTTGCTACAAATACAGAAAGACAATAAAACAATTTTTGTCATGTTCCACCAGCAGCCTGCAAGAGTTTAAACACATATGCCTGGCACCGACAGTCTGATTTACTGATTCTCAGTCTTGCCAAGAGGTAATATGATGATGACGGCCAAACGCACAGCTTAATTTTATAGTGAAGTAACAGACAGGAACTATTCGAGCCTCTTCTCAGATTCAGGACCGTTGTGAGCAACAAGTGTCATCTTTAAAACACAGTAACTGTAAAAAGAATGTTCTATTGATGTACGTGGGTTTATGATGTAAAATATATTCTTGTATTATTATCAGAGTTAAAAGCACAAAAGGGTCTCCTCAGAAATGACTGAACTCTGAAAAAAGAAAAACCCTAACTTAAAAACACTTGTGGAAAACGTTTAGGTGTTCATTGTCTGAGAAGACAACAAATTACTCTTCGGCCTACTGAAATCAGAGGCATAAATGGCACTGGATTACACGATTCCACTGGTAACAGCACTCACCATCCTTTACTACATGAAAAATTGTTAATTTCCCCCAAAAGGATGTTAAGAATTCTACCCTAGCTGTGAGCAAACAAAGCTGTGTCAGATACCAAACCAGATGCTCAGACATGAAAAGTTCTTCATATATTAAAAATGCTAAATCTCCGCATTGAGAGCTCTCAGCCTTCCCACCAACTGAAGTCCCATATGAGGCATTCTGTTCCAGTCCGCTCTGGGGACAGCCCCTGACAGCACACTCCCTTCTTCAGGGAGCCCCCACACTCGGGGCAGGGACCAAACGGGATTCTGAACTGGAAGACGTGGTATCTCAGGCTAAACTGTTTGCCAGTACTGTATTTTTAGAACACAGCAAAGGATTAATAAAGGTACATAATTAAAACAGGGTAAGGTATGTAATTAAAATAGGTTATTCATCACAATCAATACCATTAATAGCGTGAAACCCACAAGGCCTTGTATGGAAACATTTCCCTCACATTTTGAAGGTTTTAAGAAATGAGCCAGAAATTACTTTCTGGGACGCCTACACCTTGATTAATTTAAGTACAAGAATTTCATTCACCCTGAACATAATCCTACTATGAAAAGTGCATACTTAAAATGTTATCCTTCTACTGCTGATGTGAAATGCCACTGACAGCAAAGAGTACTACTAAAAAAAGGTAAGATTCAAGGGAAAATTCTCAATTACACTAAAGTTCCTTTCTATTACTTGGTTTATGCTAAGGTAGTTTAAGTGGCTGAAAATAAAACTTATTCCCATTTTGACACATCCTAGCACTGTCAAGAGCAACTTGAAGGCCCTATAATGAATGTAAGCCTTACAGAACACTGAAATAAACATACGTTCTTCCCGGTCAGATCTGAGTGGTGGTCCTCTTCTGGGGGGTGGATCTCTGTCATCAGCACGTCGATCTCTCATGTCACGACCACCTCGGTCCCATTCTTCACGACGACTTGAATCTCTCCAGCTAGAAGTCTCCTCAGCTGGCCCTCTTCTCCAACCAGCGTCATCCCTTTTGCCATTCAAAACATAAAAAAAAAAAAAGACTAAACATTAAGATTTTACCTTTATTATTTAAAAAAGCAACAATAAATCACAACACAGATATTTTCAGGCCCAGCAGGTCTCCGTTTAACATACTGACACACTTCCAAACATTTTCTGTTCTTCTGGAGCCTAACATGAAATTCTCTTGATAACAGGTTAAAAAAAAAAAAAGATTCAAAGCAGTAAAGCATTTTGGGCTTCCTTCTGTAAACAGTTAATGTCATCTTAAAATAACAAACCAAAAAGCCCCCAAAATGCCACTACCCATTTGCTGCCTTGAAGTGTTTAATTTCATACGAACCAACCACTGTTCCTTTCACTAGGCGATGTCACGTTCTTTCTTTATCAGCAAGGCACCCTGTTTTTAAAAAAACCCAGAAACATTCTAGAAGTATTTAAACAGAGAAGTCAAACCTGGGACGCCTGAAACGATCATCTCGATCAAAATCTCTGTCTCTGTCAAATTCACGGTCTTTCTCGTTTTCATCACGATCTTTGTCTCTGTCCCATTCGCGGTCTCCTGGAGGCCTGGAGTCTCGGGGAGGCCCCCAGCTGTCTTCGCGAGCCTTTTCTCTTTCTCTCCATCCCCCTATAAGTAAGAAACAGAGTCAAAAGAATTTGTGACTGACCTCTGATCTCTCTGTGTGGACAAAGAATCCTTTACTTCCCTCACAGAAACTGGTTCTTCAAGTTTTGATCCCTGAGGACCGTAACTCAAGATGCTTGTAAAAAGTGTGCACGTTGGGTGGGAGCCATAGACAAAACGCTGTAGAAACTGCTTAATATGAAGACAGTAGTATACATCTCGTATGGCGACTGCCTCCCTGTGACATTCAGCAGAGCTGATTATACCCTGCAGTTTTCAGTCAGAAACCATGAACTCCTCAAAGCCTTGTGCAAAACAAGTGCAGGAAAAGGTGAAGGGGGTAGCTCAGACAGCAGATTCCGTTGCGAAAATCTACAAGCAAGGAAGCTTTCGGCAAATTTCTATGAACGTACTGCTTTTTAAATCACTACTTTAAAATACAACTGTCATTTACAGTGCATCGTGCAGTATTGTTCAGTTATTTATGGATGGGAATTCTTTATTATGCAGCCCACTTTTTCTTTAAATAGGAAGAAGCTAAAAGCTTATTGGAGTGCAAGTATCAAGATTTATGATAACTTTGCTACAGGCTTGGATTACAGAATTAGTGCCTACTTTATCAAGTTGATGTGGCACATAAATCTCAATAAGAACAGGAAATCAAAATCATATCTAACATTTAAGCGTTTTCAACAGTTCAGAAAAGAATCAGAAACAGTTGTAGTAGTGACCATCAACAGGATTTAAGATTAGAAAAAAACTATACAAGAATAGGATAATTCCAATTTTAAAAGACCTCAGAAGGTCATCTGGCCCAAGCTCCTCCTCAAGGCAGGGTCTTCCAGAAAGGCAGAGACAAAAGCAAAAGAGGAACAGTAAAAACAGGTGTATATCTTATATACCATATATATATATATATATATATATATATAAATATATAAATAAAACAGCTGTATCGCATAAAAAAAGCTTATCAAAACCGACCCACTTGAATGATGTGCCAAAATCCTCCTTTGAAGGAGGTCAATTTCAGACATACCGAGGGGGCAGGGAACAAGACCAAGGCGTGCTAACCTAGTGAGAATGTTTCTCTCCCATCAGAGCATTCAACTTGTCCGTTTTGTTTCAGCACACAGGTAAATTAACAGCATTACTATGTGACCTTTAGGTATCTTCCAGACAAGCAACAGNCTGGGGGGTGGATCTCTGTCATCAGCACGTCGATCTCTCATGTCACGACCACCTCGGTCCCATTCTTCACGACGACTTGAATCTCTCCAGCTAGAAGTCTCCTCAGCTGGCCCTCTTCTCCAACCAGCGTCATCCCTTTTGCCATTCAAAACATAAAAAAAAAAAAAGACTAAACATTAAGATTTTACCTTTATTATTTAAAAAAGCAACAATAAATCACAACACAGATATTTTCAGGCCCAGCAGGTCTCCGTTTAACATACTGACACACTTCCAAACATTTTCTGTTCTTCTGGAGCCTAACATGAAATTCTCTTGATAACAGGTTAAAAAAAAAAAAAGATTCAAAGCAGTAAAGCATTTTGGGCTTCCTTCTGTAAACAGTTAATGTCATCTTAAAATAACAAACCAAAAAGCCCCCAAAATGCCACTACCCATTTGCTGCCTTGAAGTGTTTAATTTCATACGAACCAACCACTGTTCCTTTCACTAGGCGATGTCACGTTCTTTCTTTATCAGCAAGGCACCCTGTTTTTAAAAAAACCCAGAAACATTCTAGAAGTATTTAAACAGAGAAGTCAAACCTGGGACGCCTGAAACGATCATCTCGATCAAAATCTCTGTCTCTGTCAAATTCACGGTCTTTCTCGTTTTCATCACGATCTTTGTCTCTGTCCCATTCGCGGTCTCCTGGAGGCCTGGAGTCTCGGGGAGGCCCCCAGCTGTCTTCGCGAGCCTTTTCTCTTTCTCTCCATCCCCCTATAAGTAAGAAACAGAGTCAAAAGAATTTGTGACTGACCTCTGATCTCTCTGTGTGGACAAAGAATCCTTTACTTCCCTCACAGAAACTGGTTCTTCAAGTTTTGATCCCTGAGGACCGTAACTCAAGATGCTTGTAAAAAGTGTGCACGTTGGGTGGGAGCCATAGACAAAACGCTGTAGAAACTGCTTAATATGAAGACAGTAGTATACATCTCGTATGGCGACTGCCTCCCTGTGACATTCAGCAGAGCTGATTATACCCTGCAGTTTTCAGTCAGAAACCATGAACTCCTCAAAGCCTTGTGCAAAACAAGTGCAGGAAAAGGTGAAGGGGGTAGCTCAGACAGCAGATTCCGTTGCGAAAATCTACAAGCAAGGAAGCTTTCGGCAAATTTCTATGAACGTACTGCTTTTTAAATCACTACTTTAAAATACAACTGTCATTTACAGTGCATCGTGCAGTATTGTTCAGTTATTTATGGATGGGAATTCTTTATTATGCAGCCCACTTTTTCTTTAAATAGGAAGAAGCTAAAAGCTTATTGGAGTGCAAGTATCAAGATTTATGATAACTTTGCTACAGGCTTGGATTACAGAATTAGTGCCTACTTTATCAAGTTGATGTGGCACATAAATCTCAATAAGAACAGGAAATCAAAATCATATCTAACATTTAAGCGTTTTCAACAGTTCAGAAAAGAATCAGAAACAGTTGTAGTAGTGACCATCAACAGGATTTAAGATTAGAAAAAAACTATACAAGAATAGGATAATTCCAATTTTAAAAGACCTCAGAAGGTCATCTGGCCCAAGCTCCTCCTCAAGGCAGGGTCTTCCAGAAAGGCAGAGACAAAAGCAAAAGAGGAACAGTAAAAACAGGTGTATATCTTATNGTTTAATTTTACGAAGTCGAAGAGTGTCCACGTTAGCCAAATTAACCCAGATGTTTTCAGAGTTGTTACATCCCTTATGTACTAGGTTAACACACACTCTGGAGGCTAGATTATTATATTATTATATTTTACCTGGTTTACCAAATGGTCTCCAAGGACCTGGCCTTGAATCATCACCACTACGCCACGGACCCCTGTCATCATCTCGTCTGGAGAGCCTGTCATCATCTGCGCTACGCCATGGTCCCCTGTCATCATCACGCCTTGACATCCTGTCGTCATCCATCCCGCGCCTGGGACCTCTGTCGTCATCTGTGGCACGCCAGCTGCCCCGGTCATCATCCAGCCCACGCCTGGGTGGCCTGTCATCATCCAAAGCCCGTCTGGGCGGCCTGTCGTCGTCCAGCCCACGCCTGGGTCCTCTGTCGTCATCTGCTGAACGCCAACTGCCTCTGTCATCGTCCAAGCCGCGCCTGGGTGGCCTGTCGTCATCCAACACACGTCTGGGTGGCCTGTCATCATCCAACGCACGTCTGGGTGGCCTGTCATCATCCATTCCGCGCCTGGGACCCCTGTCGTCATCTGCAGCCCGCCAGCTCCCTCTGTCATCATCCAAACCACGCCTGGGCGGCCGGTCATCATCCAAACCACGCCTGGGTGGCCGGTCATCATCCAATCCACGTCTGGGCGGCCTGTCCTCGTCCCCTTCACGCCTAGGTGGCCTGTCCTCGTCCCCTTCACGCCTAGGCGGCCTGTCCTCTGTTGATTCCATAGAAGGACGTTCCTTTTCTTCTGTAGCACCACGTCGCGGCAGGTCGTCCCCTCGTCGGGGCAGATCATCCCCTCGCCGGGGTAAATCATCCCCTCGCCGGGGCAAATCATCTCCTCGTCGGAAAGGTCTTTCATCATCTCTTGCTTCTCCTCGACGCCAATCTCTATAAAACCACAAGGAATGAGTAAAAAGTAGAAGCTAACATCCAGGAAAGCTTTATGTATTAGATCAACAGTATCAAACCCCTCAAGGCCATTTCTGAATATACCCACTTGACGTGTTGTTGCAAACACATTTTACAGAGCTTCTGGCTCTCAAATGCACACATTCTAATTGCCTTCATCGCTATGGAAAATTGGTAGGTCACCAGCCCAACAGCTTCAGTAAAGACTGAACACTCTATCTCCTTAAAAACTATAGTTCGAAGGAGGTAACTAAGTCCCCTGTTAGTTATCTGCTGCAATGCAACAGAGCAGAGGTTCTACAACAAGCCTCATCTGACAAACTTGAGCTAGGTCTCAAAGAACCAATATTAAAAAAAACGCACAACCATCAAATAGGTATCTCCCTTCTTCAGGCACATGCCAATCCTACAGGCCAATCCCTGTTTTCATATGCTTTGACAGTTTCAACCCAACAAATTGGCAATACTTTTCACTGACATCCATCCGCAACTGGATACAGCAGGACAACGCAGTAAACTCACGACTCAATCCACTGCTACTCCCTGACGGCAAGCAGGGTGCACCGGGCTCTGATGGGCCATCAGTGCTTGCTTGGACTTACCTTACTAGGATGGACGTGGGAAGTAAAGAATTGGTGAGAATTTTCCCTGGGCTATTGAGTCATCAGTTCATCTTTGAAATAAGTCTGGATTTGTAATAATGAAAAGATCAGACACTACTATGCAAAGGTTAGAGCCTTCCACTCCTGTCACTTCTCTGGACACACCATGTAATTTAATGTCTACAGGATTTTACACATATTTTTAGACCATAAACCTTGGCTTTGCCACCAGGTTAATTTCTTTGTTCAGAAAATTAACCTTAAATTAACTAGCTTAGGCTAGTTCCTCAGCATTAAAAAGAAACAAGCAATAGTACATCGCAGAGATGTACTGGTACCTGTGTCTTGGCAAGAGAAGGGCAACTGCACTGGAGTTCAATCTCATGGATAAAAAAAAAAAAAACACAACAAAAAACCAAGCAACAAACCAAACAAAAATCCCCCACCGTTTTCTAAATCCACTATGCTGCTAAAATGTAAACAAAAGAACAACGACAACGTGCTACAAAACAACAGATGTAGGACTCCAAGAGGTGAGAACAAAGAGGCAACAGTTTGTGACAACTCCACATTGCAAGAATTTCGAGGAATTGTGAGCAGCATATTTCCGAGTTTCAGAATAATGAGGGAGAATGTAATTATCATTGAGCTGTGAGATGCAAACAAGACATGGAGACTGCTAACTTCCATTTAGACTCAAATTGGATAATCTTCTCCTTTGAAAAATCTGACTGTTTTGACGTAAGAGACGTGTAGAGAGAAATGCTTATGAAGTTCAAATGAACAAGTATTTCATTCCTTCGTATTTCGGTAGAGTTTCAGGGTTTTAGGATTTTTAAATCTATTTTTAAACTATTACTTGCAGGTGAAATTATGCCTCGTTTTTACATTTTTTTCTCATTTGACAACTTCAGCACTCATATTTCAGCTTTTGTCCTTTCCCTTGTAGCACTCCCGTGTTAAAAGTTCACAGAAATTAAAAGTCAAATAGCATCTGATAATTGAGTAAGAACAGAGGAATGCAGGAATATTAAGAATACTAGCAAATGGCAGTCACTGGTAGTAATGCAACCCAGTTTCTATTATAGAATCCATTTTTCAATGCCCTCTAAAAACCCTACACACAGATCTCCAAGAGCTGAAAGCATGCAGATTGCTTTACCAAATAAAGCAGAAATTTACTGGCAAAGTTCACACTACAGCGTTTGTTCACACTAACACCCTGTTACAGGTTTATAACCTTTTTTTCCTCATCTTTGAACTCAGGCACAAAGACAGAGACATAAAATAGAGGTCAACTCCCCTTTTCTATACACTTTCCCTTTTTAATATTTCTTGACCAGAAGCACGCAAGCATTTCTTGACCCTTTGGGACAGCACTCTGCGGCAGTAATAACTCTAATGAGCTGTGCTAAGTACGACAGCCTGCAGCGCTGCCCTGTCACTTTTAATGAATACCAGAGGTTTATACTGCTTGTCATTTCATTGTTTCAATAAGCAAGTGTCTAGTTCAACACATTTGTATCCAACACATTCTCCCTTTAGGATTAAAAACCAACTGAAGGTAGACTAGGGGGTACTATAAAGAATGCAGAATTACACCTTTCTTCTGCAATTATGTTCGAGCATCATCATTTTTACTTTGTTATTTCTTAAGTTCAGCAACAATAAAGTAACTGAAACACACTGCTTTACTTAAAATTCCACAGAAATCTTGACTGCTATCAGTATTTCCTTTTAGTATTCCTCAGTATATTCCTTTTAGTAAAGGATGCTGTCCTGACAAGTAAAATTACTGAAAAGAAAACTGGTTCTTTTCTACCTCAAACCAGGACAGATGCCCAGTTTTAACTCCTCAGTAGTCACTTGGCTCAGTTTCTACAAAAGTTGAATGAGAAATGACTAAGACAACACTTCTTCATAAAAACTCTATGCTATAGTGATTCAAAAATTAATATGGGTCATCTGCATCATTCTGTTGTGGAAAAAAAATATCCCATTGAAGCACATTAAACACTCCTGCAATATGTTAATAGTTAAAGGCTTCACCCAGGAGTTTCAGCTGATTTTTGATTTTGCAGTTCACAAAAAAGTGGATCACTACCAAGAATGTCAACACAGCTTTTAAGGACAGACTGAAAGACTATTTTGTTTATCGAAAGATCATACTCTTCAAATATGTTAGAAGAAATTACTAGAGAAAAAAATACTAAATTAATTTGCTTCCACTGGAGTCAGAGTAAGCTGTAATGGATTTAAATTGCTGCACTGGAAATTAAGGTTAGACATTTATAAAGATCTATCTACCTGGAAGGCTAATTAAGCAATAGAACATATTGCCAACTGGAACAAGCAGTGGCATCTCCATCAGCAGAGGCTTTTAAGAACAGCTAGATGTGCACTATCAGAAATATTTTAGGTACCGCTCATCCTGTCGTGGAGCAGAGGGATGGAGAGATGTTAAAGATCTTATTTTCTACGACTGTAGAAACTAAAATTTCGTGATGAGTGAACATATCCAAACCCCCTGCAATATATAGATGTGAACAAGCTCCCCTTTTAAAAAAAAATAAAATTGCAAAGTATCTTCAGAATACTCTTCCTTCACTGTTCAATACAGTCTGTCAGAACTCCGTTTTAGTTTATGGCGCATATTTTCTGCTCTGTGACCCACTCTGGACCTTGAAGAGTTTAAGACTCTGAATTTTGACTTTACTCTTCTTATATATTACTGTCAGTTTTCTAAATGAAAAAATCTCAGAGTTACCTGATCTAGGAACCCTGCATTTGATTGTCATCCTTCCCCATTCTGTACTTATACAACTGACACCAATGTTTGAGCAAGACAGAAATTTTTCATTTAAAAAAGAAACCAAGTAAGGAACTTGTTTATCCTACGCAGGTGTCTGGTAGCTTTCACATATCCAAGGTAAATAAAACAGGAATGTTATCTGAATGTAGTTCCAAGATAAAACTTCTCTCTCATTCTGAGATCCTTAGAAAGCAATTTTTTAATAGAAGGTAACTTTCAGAGATGTAAAGGTATGAGATATCATTCAGTGCAGCTTTAGCAGTAGCAATAAAAAGGGATCCTACACATTTTAAGCCCAACACAACCGGTGCTCAGTAGGTCAATGATTACCTTTCTACTGGTGCTCGTCGCCATTCAGATTCTGTCTCACCACCTCTTCTCCAGGAGCTTTCAGACTCCCTATCACCCCAACGAGATTCCTGTATGTAAAAAGAAATTAGGAACATTCTTTCTGAATACTTTAAAATGAAGATTTTAAACTCTTTTCAGAGCATACTATGTCATTAAAAACTCAGTTGTTACACTGTAGAGAATACTGAACTATCAGGAATTTGAATAACTCAAGTATGGTTTTAACTAACTTTATTGCTTCTGGCAGAGTTTAAAAAAACAATATGGTTCGCTTTGTGCCACATACTTTACTAGTAGGGTAGGATATATGCAAATCCACTAAAAAGTTTATGAACAAGTGTATGAACAATAGCTACAGTGAGCCATAGCTACCACCTATTAACACAAAAAAAAAGTTCCAACAGTTTCACTTTCCTGCTGCTTAATGACAATAGGAATGAATTAAAAAACTTAGGTTTTGTGCTTTCTAATCAGATCAGAAAATGTAACCGAATAAACTGAAAGCTCTCTGTAGGAGAGACCATTTTGTTCTGGGGACCTCAACGCACAGAACAGGTAAGATATTTGTGATTCACACAGGTTGCTTAGGTGCAGGGCAGAGCAATAATCTTTTTTTTTTTTTTTTTTTTAATAAAAGTAAAATGTTTCTCCCCATTGCTGGACAAAGACAAACATCTGAACTATTTCTAACACAGTTGTTTATTCCTTTATTCCACCACAAGACACAAATTAGGTAAACCTTATAAAGTACCTGATTTCACATAATCACACAACCTCTTTATAAAAGGGTATTCCAGTTTTAAACTGCTCCTTGACAAGTGTTTTTATATGTCAAAGTCTGCACTTCAATACAGGGAAATATACAGGCTGTGCAAGATCTTTTATATCCACTACTTCACGAGCATCTACTTTAATGCTTTTGAAATGACCCCAACAAACAAGGGGGAGCAAAGAAAGAATCCCCAAACTGCAAATGTCATTTTTCAAGTGGTACAGATCTCTCAGAGCCTGAGTCAGCTTTTCCATATAATCAGGTGCCCACGGCTAGGAAGGAGAACCTCTTATGTGAAAAATACCAATGACGATCATTTTCCTGACAGACTCTCAAAACTATTTATGCAAGCTCTGATCGTTTATCTTCATAGTGTTACTCAATGAAGTCTGCACTGAATAAAGACAATGGCTATGGTGGATGATAAGTTCTGAAAAAGTGCGAGCATAGAAGGTTTGTGCTACTCAGTTACATTCTTTTGAATCATTAAATATTTATTTGCAAATACCTTTCACTTTATTTCCTGTTGGATTAGGACAATGATTTTCCCCAATACTTTTATTTGTAAACAGGAAGTTGCACACCCCCCTTGTTTTTATGTTTTATGTTAATGCGTATTTCTTATAAAATATAAAACTATGCTTTTATGTTTAGTCTGGGATTTTCCTTCAATATCTACTCTAATTCCTGACTTTGGTATGAGTCACTACATTTGCTTCCAATATAGCTTCTCTTGTTCCGTGTTAAAGCAAATTTTATTCAATATTCTTTTTAGACTTTATTTGTTTAGTTTTTAAACAGCTTGGAGATCTTAGTAGTGTCTTTGTTTCATTTTATTACTAAACTACAGATTGCAGATCCTGATAGTAAACTGAAACTAAGTGACAATTACTTAACTACTAAATTAGCCATTTATGTTACAATTTAAAAAAAAAACAAACCCAAACCCTACCATATTCAATGCTACCATTTTCTTCCAATCTACAGACGTAGTAGTCAAAAAGAAAACAAAGCTACAAATATTACCTACCTTTCTTGAAAATGGGTCATCCAGACCTCTCCTTTCTTCTTCTCGACGACGCTCTCTTTCTTCTATCTCCATTTCTCTTTGACGTTTTTTCTTCTCCAGTTCTTCTAGTTTTTTGACACGCTCCTGGTATTCGCGCTGTTCCTGCTCACGTTTCTCACGCTCAATGCGCTCCTTTTCCTCACGCTCTAGAGTTGCAAACGTAAACAGAACATATTACCAATATAAATTCCATTGCTTTGCTGTATCCGCAAAAGGGTAACAAAATACCACCTCTCCCCTTTGACTCCTTATTAAAAAAAAAAAATACCCAAACATTTCACAGGATGTATTTAACTAACCATAGAATCTGTTTTCTGGAAGCATATCCCAACTCAAAAGCACCAGGAAAAGGAACTCTGAAATAACCATTAATGTGACATTTTGAGTAACAGCTAGCAAGAAAGGAAAGAAAATGTTCCAATACTTGTATATTAATTCGATGTACAGACCACAAATGTGCCAGCTAAAATATCGGTAACTACCTCAGCATGGTAGAGGATCCCTTCCTTACAAAAGGTCAAACCAAAAAATCAGCTGTGTCAGAAATTTGATATTCAGGACTGCTTGGGTTTTGTATGTTTGGGTTTTAAATATTGTGTGATTATGAACTCCGATACACAAAAATCTTCATCGACCAAGGGACAAGCAGAACAGAAATTGACCTTACAGGATGCCTATCATCTCTTCTCAAGCCTCGAAACAGACTACCACACAAAGCAATTCACAAAGAAAGGTATGTGAGTCACAAGTCTTGAGTTCTTGATCTGACACCAACGTTCCCTTTCTGCTCTCTGCAAGATGTGCACAAACAAGTGGACAGAACTCAAACTAAACGAAAAGTTGAGACTTTGATTTTAGTCATTAGCCTCTCTTACTTTATCTCCTCCTCTATTCACATGTGGGAGAAGGGGAAGGCAGTAAACATTCAGTTGCTTTCATTTGCCTTTCCTCCTATAAAGCTTTATCTTCATCTCTATGCTGTACACGTAAGCATTCAGAAGGTGCATTAGGTAAAATGCAAATTGTCTAATAGCGACAAACACAGTCTTCACCGCTGACTGGAAGTGAAAAGACTTCCTCCAATATTGTGAAACAGGGAAACCTCTGTGCAGACATCTGGAATGAGTCAAGGATGCAAAGGATAAAATAATAGTGTTCTCAGTTATACCTTTAAGCAGCTGTTCTTCTCGTAATCTTTGTTCTTCCTCTTCCTTTTCTCTGTAATAAGTAATGCGACGCTCTTCTTTGCGTTGTTTCTTGCGTTCCTCCAAACGATTACGCCTCTCTTCTGCTAACCGCTCCTGGAACTGCTTGAGTTTATCCTGAAACATATAGAATACACATGAAAACACCAGAAATATTTAAAAAAATAAAGCTAAATAAAGCTGCACAGAAACACAAGCCAACTGCAACGTATTAACTTTGCTCCACTGAAAAACAACTACCTGTTTGCCATTTCAGCCTTTTCTGCAATAAATTTCACATGAGGGAATATACTCCTACTTAGAAGACAGACAATCAGAATGCAAAATCTTAGTCCTTCATCTGCTTTTTCAGGAAAGCAATTACCTGAATAATAGTTTACCTAAACTACATTACCTAGAATTACCTGTATTGTTGCAAAGAATCATATCCAGTTACTCAATTTATTTTAACATAATACCTCTTTTGCCCCCCCTTTTTTTTTTTAAATCAGTTCTTACTGCAACATATTCAAATAATCAAAGCTATAAACAGCCTCACCAAATGCAGAATTTTAAAAATGTGGAGCAAGAAACAAAGGCACAGTTCTCCCCCTGCCCTCATGGTCTAATTTGTTATTAGGCAAACATATAACGTGAAGTTCCAAATACCCAGACTATCAAAATAATTTCCATATTCAAACAAAAATATTAAGAAAAACAATAGACAAGTATTTCTGTCTATTTCTCGGCTTCAGTATTATTCCATCACCACAGTAAGTCAAAGTACTTGTACAGATACAGCTGGCTGCTCACATGCTACTCAATGATCTCTTACTAATAGCTGCATTGAAATAAATAGTTTACCTATCTTTAATTTTCCATATAAGCTACTACAGAAGTTGTCAAAAACAGTAAGTGATAATATCTAGGAATGGGTGCAAGAATATTTTATTTTAAATTTTTTTTAGTCAAAGCAGAAAATAAACAATTCCACAATTCTGAGCCATTCTAGAAACTAACTTGTTCCTAGAATTCATGAGGAATCACTAGGTCGCAAGTTTAGTTCCTCACTTTCGGGGAATATTTTATTACAATACCGTATCTTGTGTACCTCATAAACTGTTCGTCGTGATGCTTTGAGCCTGGCTTCAAATAAATCTCTGTCCTCCAACATCCTTGAGAGTCTGTTCTTATGCTCAAGGGCCTTCTCGCGCTCCAACTGCAAAGTGGTGATCTAAAAATAGATAACAGAAGATGTATTACAAAGTAAAATCTTACTGTATATTTGCATTCAATCTACCTCAGCCACTCAAAAGAGAATTATCTTTTCCTCTTTCAGATCCTAGACTGAAGATACTGCTGTCCACTAGCACAATGAAACTGCAAAGCTGACACTTCATTTGTCATATCAACTTTTTCCCTTCTTTTCTTGGATTGAGCTGGGGAAAAAAGACAGTGCAAACGCGCTACTTTTTGTTCATCATTCAGATGATAAAATCCATCAGCAAAAAATCCTTACCCTTTCTTCTTCCTGTTGCTCCCACAGCTCCATATCATGCACTCTTTGCTCCTCGTATGCAGTCTTTATTAGAGGAATTTCTTCTAAGCGCTTCGCTCTTTCAAAATAGTCAATCTAAACAAAGAAAACATAACTTGAGCATGTCAATGCAAAGACCGAATCTGGAAGACTCAGTCTTCAGCATCCCCCAAAGAAAACCCTGATACCTGGAGACTTGTCCAATAGATCTGATATATCATTGTTACATAAGAAAAACCACGTTGGACCACATCAAAGGTCCACCTAACCAAGAACCTGCCTCTACCACTGGCGACTAAGTGCACTCCCAGGCAAGGATGCAAGAATAGAGGCAGGCATATACACAGTACTCTCTCAGCATCAATTTTCAGCTCCTGGCGTTTCCAGTGTTGGAAGTTTTTTTTGTATTTAGTAAGCATTGGTGGACTTCTCTTGTCCTTTTGAACTCAAAGAAGTTTTTCTTATACAACAACGTACTTTGGAAAGAGCTCCTGTGTGTCTGTGGCTCTGAATATGGCTCCTACTAGCTTCATTTCATGTTGCCTAGTTCACCATCCCTTGCAGTCCAAGAACAACTGCTCCCCATCATCAGCTGTTACAACAGGTACAGTCTTATCAACCCGTACCACATCCTTTCTCCCTAAGTCTTTTGGACGTAGGGGTACTAATTCACATAAACATTGCTCACGGAGAAGCCAATCCACATCATTCTTGCTGACCTCCTCTAAAACTCCCAGTTCAACCGCATCCTTTTTGAGATGAGAGACTAGACTGTACACAGTGCTCAAGACACAGAACCACCAAGTTCTCATTGCTGACTAGTAATGTTCAGTTTGGAGCCCATCATTTAATATGTAAGGCTAAAGACTGGGGGATTTTTTTTTTTTCCTGCTTTCGCTATACAAAGTATTTTCTATCTATGTAAACTGAACTTCATTCAAAGACACTTCCTTTTACCCCACAGCTAAGTTTTCTTTGGTGAAGAACTTTTTGTAAAAAGCTTTTTGGAAAATCCAACTTAGTTACATAAACCAGACCACCCTTTCTCATATGTTTGTTTTGACAGCTTCAGACAACTCCAAGAGGAAGCCCCAGCTTACAATTCTTGTATAGAAGTTGTGCTGACCTCTCCAGGTAGATCATATTTACACAGGTGACTACTAATTCTACTGTTTTATTTTCTGCTACTTTGCCCAGTATGAGCATCAGGCTTAGAAACCTGCAGCATAAAAGATCCTCATTGAAACCTTTTCATCTAACTTGCCAATTTCTACTATCAAGTCAATTTGAATTGATTTGAATTGCCAACTGAATCACATAACCTCTGTTTCATTCTTGAGTACCGTCGGAAGTCCTAGGTGAGTTTCACTTTGCCCAGGTTATATATTTCTATCTATATTTCTATTTACTATGACAACATGTTCCTCACACTTTTACAGTCACCCAAGTTTCAGGCAGATCCTATTCTGCCAACTAGAAGGGCTCTAGCAATGGAATTTCCTGTTTCAGTGAGGACTCATATAACTAATTAAATTTAGCTTCTCTGTAATGGCCTCACCTTCTGTGAATGTTTAATCTTCTCTGAACATTTTCCAATTACAAGTCTTTCAAACTAAGACTCAGTTCACAAAGCTTAAGGATGGATTTTTAAATCAACTCCATTAATTAGAACAGATTTGTGCACTGATACTAGAATCTCAGTTACATTTTGACCCATTCACCTTTTTTTAGTTTCATACAATGACATTTTCAACATCAATATTATATACGTATATAGGAATTCACAATCACTAACTAAAGCATTGTGTAGACATGGTTTTGTACCCTTCCTACTTTGTACCTTTTTCTCCTGATTCTTCAGACGTTCCTGAAGTTCTTTCTTTTCTTTTTCAAGCTGTTCAACTTGTTTAGCCATAATGAAGTCAGGATCCAATTCTTCAAGATCCTACAACCAAGTACAGTTATCAATACCAAAAAAAGCAAACATTTTTTCTACTACAAATGTAATTTGTTTATTGATTTATTTAAGCTTCTTTGCAGTTTTCCCATTAACTTTTAGATTAATTTGCTTCAGAAACATTCTCAATTTCTTTTCCTTTTTTCTGGGTAACTTGTAGTTTATTTTTAAAAAACTCTTTAAAGCATTCGTATGTTGATGTTCAATTGAGTCACAGTCCAGGTACTAAAAAATTGGATTTGCAGGTCTACTTTGTACTTCAGATACTGTTCAAGCAACAAGAAAGGTGGGGGTGGGGAATGACACCAAACAGCTGGACGTAACTCCTGCAGGTAAAAAAGATCCTATCCAAACTCAGAATTAAAGTTTACATATAGTGTTGAGCAAATTAAATATTTAAGTGTCAAACTGACTCATTTTTAAGAGAGGCTGTTTATAAGATGAGTAAAGAACATGAAATTCAGGCAGCCTAGCAATGTAACACCAAAGGCATTAAAAAATAACTCAAAACTTCAAAAATAAATTGCCTACCTCAATATCAATATCTTTAAATGCTTTGGCTCCCAATTCAGTCTTCTTAATCTGCTCCAAGCGCTCACGAACGGTCTTCTTTTTGATTTGTTCATGCTCTTGCAGGATACGCTCCTTCTCTCTTTCCTTTGCCTCCTGGCGCAGTCTCTCTTCTTCCGCTTTCCGGACTTTTTGTAATTCTGCTTCACGTTGTTCTAGCTCTTCTTTTTCACGCTGAATGTTTAAGCTTTCGAGACGCTCTTTTCTTTCCTCTATAGTTTGGCGACGTGCAAGAATACGCTGATGCTCCTTCCTTGAATTTTTAAGGAAGGCAGTGACTGCCAGCTGATGTTGTTCTTCCTTTTCTTGCTGAATTTAAATTAAGGATAAGACAATGATGTAGGTAGCATCTCTTTAAAAAGGCAGAAAACATAGCTAATGCTTCTTAAAAACAAAAACGTTAGTTTTATTCTCCAAACTTGCCAACTGCATGGAAATACAGTGGCAAACCTAATCACTTATCCAAGCCTCATAACAAGGCAATATCAACTGACTAGAGCCACATGCAAATGGAGAAAGTTGTCTGTATCAGACAATATTCTACAACACATCTTAGCTATGGTATTTTCACACTTTTCCGTCCAAAAATATTGCACAACCGCATACTAGTGATATTTGAGACTAACTGAAAGAGGGGTGGGGGTCAATCTTCCTTATTTCTACATGTGTTAGCAAGTATAGAACCACCTATACGGTGTTTCACCAAAGCTCTCGTTTTTAAAGTTTTTTTCCAAACACACTAACATAAGAGAAAAATATCATAATTGACATAAAGCACTATCTGTGAGATTATAAAAACCTGACAACTGCCTCTCAACAATGTAAGTATAAACTTTGGATGTAAAACCATTTTAATTAAATAACAAAATGGACTAGATTTCTAGACACTAGCATATAGACTATTCTCCAAGATTCTTTAAGCATCTTTCTAACCACCCCACTGCTTTCCTCCAGTGTACCTATACAGTTCTTTGTATAGATTCATGCTGCACACATGAAGAGGTATAATTGTGCCAGCTCAGGGAGCTGCCTGTTTTAATCAGTCCAGCAAGCAGCAAAACATCGTAGCCCAATCAGCTCACTACACTCCCTCAAGTCATACTGCTCTTGAAATGTGAGCTGGTTCAGAGGTATTTTTAGTAATCTGTCACTTCTAGGGCACTCAACAAAAACACTGGAACTTCCATTCTTTGCTGCAGGTCTGCAAGCACTTAAAGATAAACGGAGGTGCCAGAAACACAAAAATGAAAAGCTTTAGATGACTTTAACGATTTTGTGACTTAGAAGTTTGTCAGAAATTAAGTTTTTATGCACCTGAAAAAGTGAGACGTTTTGATTGGAATAGTAAAGGAAAAAAGGACATCAACTTGTTTTGTTGCTTCTCTAACCACACAGGTTGATATTAACCTTGATACTGTACCCCAGTTTTACAAGCGTAATTACTAGCATTTATGTCTTATTCAGCTAATTGTACTAACATGTTAAGTATGAGACTATTTGTCATTTCTATATATGAATGTACAGATAAAGCATGTTTCTTCTTTCAAACCAACAATCTATCTATCTAATACCAATCACTAATAAAATCTGTTTAGGGGAAAGCATAAATGTAAATATTTTGATCTTCAACGCTATAAAACAGCTAACACATTTAGGCTAAGATAAATAAGCCAGCATTAGGTGTCATGATACAGTCCTACTTTGTGGGTGTATTTTAAGAACATTACTTAGTATTTCAACCCATATTAAGAATCCAACACAGTCATCTTGCTATCAGCCTTTTTTCCCATAAGGAAAAATTATTTTATATGTTTGCTATGAAATCTTTCATAAATGTAAAGCAAAAAAAAAATTACCACTGCTCTTTTAAGAGAAGTGAAGGTTTAACTTGCCACAAGCGAGGCATGCTGGAAATCCGAGACTGATTTACACCTTGCACCTACAGGGCTCTGGAGAACCTGAAATGTGAGCTCATCGGTGAGTCCAACCTTGAAGCCAACAGCCCCAGTGAGGACAGGGAGTGACAAGGACAGGTCACTTCTTGAGTTGTGGGATCTTTTTTTCGTGTTTTTAGATTCCGCTATGAAGTTACATTCCAGGTTCTTCACAACAGCAGTTTCTCCAGGAAGAATAAAGAAAGCAGGCTCTTGGATTTTCAAAAATGCATGCAAAATTTTAAACAAATCCTAGCTCTGTAGGCCAACCTATGGGTAAGTTATTATTTAGTATATTCTAAACAAGATATATGCAAGAATGGCAATTTAAACTCAGGCCTCTTTGTGTACATTTTGACATTTTAGTTATGACCAAACACTAATTAGTTGGGTGTATTAAGAACGATTTCTTCTTCTTCACAAGCACAAAGAGCTGACTACCACCAGCCTGAAAATAAATGAAATTAAGAGATACATCTAATCTGAAGAAACACATTCATGAAAATAAAAGCTTCAGTATAAAGTGTTATTACTTTACATTTCTACTTAATCCACAAGTATATAAATGCAGCCCATCACTACCGTCAAATTAGATCAGAGACTGATACTACGATGCTCTGAAAAAACAAGCAACACACTTCTGAAAATAAACAGATGTACAAAAGCACCAATCGCTACATACTCAAATCCTTGCAATGTCAAGTTAAAAGTCATTAGATAGCTCACTGCTTTTCCTATGTCAAGGAAAGGTAAAGCAAGGAACTCCTTCGAGTATGATCTCACTATTTAAAAACAAGCTTGTCTTGCTAAACCAGAAAATTTAGATCTATTAGAACAAGTGAGTATGTAACAGATGCAGAAGGACACTCTGTCATTAATAAATACGTTAATGCTACACTACATTTGTATGTATTACGAGGATCAATTATTCGTTCTGAAAGGAGGGGACAGCAGTAACAATATTGATTACTACTTAGAACAGACGAGTTGATTAGACAAGCGAAAAAATAACAAAAGGCTGCATAAGGGCAACAGATAAATATCATACAACATACATGGAGGATATGTCAGAATTTGTCAACGTTTTCAGAAGACTTAAAATGACTTACCAGTAAGTGAGGAGGCTTAATGACTGCAAGAGCCTTAGCCAGAGCTGAGGACATAGCAGTCAACTGATTTCTAATTTGCTCAGAGGGCATGCTTTGTAGTTGAGGGCCTAGTGGAGCATCTTCTCTAGTACTGTAATTCAAATCTGAGCCAAAACTCAGTGTCCGGGTAGTATGATCAAGACGAACCTTTGGGAGAAAAAAAAAGGAAGAAAAATAAAATTAGAAATAATTTCTTCATTGCTCTGCCTCTGACCAATATGAGTCCACAGAAGCTCTAAGCAGAAATTACTTAAAAAAAAAAAAAGTTTTAGCTATACCAGACTATGAGAAATGCCACATTAGTAGAAGAATAATAGCACTGCAAATAAAAGCTTGTTTGATTTCCAGGGTTTAAACAAAACAAACAAAAAAGCCCCAAAACAAAACCCAAAACCCAAAAAAACACAAATCACTGGAAGAGGCTGAACTGACAATGATTCTGTGAAATGAGCACTGCAAGGCACATCATTTTTGCCTCTTCCTCCACATTAGCAATAAGCAAAGTAAGAATCCTGACTTTAACGCAGACAATTTCAGCGCATCTAAAACGTAAGCTAAAGTTGCGTGTTAAACTAGTGAATTAACTCAGCTTTATCTAAAAACCTAAATGGATAATTACCAAGCAACCTCAACTAAAAAACTACTTGTATCTCATCACCAGCTTAAATATTTCATTACAGGCTGTCATTCTTTCAATACAGACAACTTTACCAAGGATGCAGCGTTCAAGAGCAGCTGAAACACCTCAGACACCGGCACCCATCTCAGACATTGCTGTTCCAGTTCAACCACTTGGTTAGACAAAACCCAACATCAGCGACTGCGAGGCTCTTCACTCTCCCACAACTAACTCAGCATAGTCAGAAATCCGCATCCCTGCTTGTTAGACTCTCTTCAGGATGTTCTGGACTAAATGACTGGGGCTCACAGGGCAAGTTTCAGCAAATTTTACTTCTACTGGACTTACATTAATGATTGTTGACCTAAATCAAAAATACACACCAGAATGCAAATAATCATCAGCTCTTTATATGCTGCCACATCCATCTTTTACTCTAGTTTATCTCCATCTATCAGAATCCATTGTCTTCCTTGGGTTCAATGTAAACCCAATGATGGTTTGGGTTCAATTGGGTTCATTCAATGATGAATCCATCGGATTCATGAATCCATACATCATTTCACAGAAGTCTTTTTACAGCACTTACTTGTAAATCACAATGTCTGGCTGCATCAACGATATTACGTTCCAGCTGGAAAGCATCAACAAAAGGAACGAGGCTAACCAGACGAGAAAATTCAATGCTTTGATAAATCTGGGCCACCTGTATGTGAGCAGAAACATTAGGTATTCTTCCTCATTAAAAAGGGATCAGAAATAAAAGTCGTTGTATGGGCTATAAAGCTAACTTTTTAAATTGTCAACAAACGAAAGTATACACATTAATACAACTGCAAATACTCTATCAGGATTTTATTTCTGTACCATATTCAAACTTAACCTAAGATTAAATGCCATTTCTGAATGGCTTCTTTGTATGAAGGAGACTGGCAGCAGTAACTACATACAGCTATGCTGCTAATTAGCCTTCAACTACTTCTTTAGCACATCAGAAATAACACTGCTCGTCACTTGTAACGAAAGCAGGTCAATGAAATGTGCATTTTATAAAACACCGAAACACAAAAAACCAAACCATCCCACCCAAACCTTTCTCCAAAAGAAGTTTTAAGCAGCAATGAGTTACCTGAAATAAGACATCATAGATCCACAATGAAAATCTAGGTAAGAGATTAGGCCACTGTACACAGCCACTATTAATTATAGCTACTACGGCTGTACCTAAACGATGTACAAATCTGAAGATATAGGTTATATACTGGAAAAAAGTATTTCAAAATCATAAGTCGATGGAAAAAAAACTACTTCAGCATGGCAGTTTCCAACTTAACATTCTTCCAAAGCATTTTCTAACTTGGGTATACTTATAAACATACACTCTCTTTACTCATACCTGCTGCAGAAGACGAAGAATGGTATTGTTTTGCAGGTGAGGAATATACAGCTGCAGTTCAGGTTCCTTTTCAGCTTGGTCCTTCACCCAGTTCAGAACCTAGCAAAACTCTGAAAAGTTACTCTATCTGCACCAACCCTTGAAAACTTCAAAATTAAAAGTACGAAGCATGTTTCTTAAATCTTTCCAATTTACAGCTCACAAAAAAACAGCACTTCTGTCCAGACACTACATTGTTTTACTGAAGTGTATCTTTCAATCAGAACACTTTCACCTATAATGGATAGCTAACATTTTTGTATGAAGGCGACTGACAGTAGTGGCAACGTTTACCACTCTGCTAATTTACCTTCAAGTCTCTTTTAGCACCTCAAATATCTTTGTTCCCACTATCAAAGAAAAAGAACATGATGTGCTTCATCAATTGCAGAGTTTACATTAATCTAATCAACACCTCTCACATTATTTTACCTCCAATACTCTACATTTGAATAGTAGAAACAGTCATTGGTATGTTTTACCACTTCCCACACAACCCACTCGCATGCATGTGCGCACGTGCGCGCAGTTTTCTCATTTCTGCATCTTTAAACAAAATTTAATTCTGTATCATCTCCACCAAGACATTCTGACACATTCCCAAAACTCTGCACTTCTATAGGGGCCGTCTGAATAGCACCCTAGAGACCCAAATGAATTTTCATTCTACTTCAATAATCTGGTGCGCTATGTATATCAGATGTTACATACATATCATTGTAATGGCATGTGACCAAATAAAGCCTGCCATTGAAAATTCTGGCAATAGAAAAAGCTAATTGGTATTTACCACAAATCAATATTCAAATAATAGACTATTACACAAGACCAATTACTACATACATAGAGCTACAAAACTTACCTTGCTGACACGGCCACATAACTTGAGGGGGTGGAAGTCTACTTCAAGCCAGTTGTAAAGTTCTTTCACTTCTGGAACAACATATTGCACTACGTTGAATCTTACCTGCAGTCAACAAAAAAAAGATCCAAAGACCTCAAAATAAATGCAATATTAGCAAATAGCTATCCTTTAAGAATTTTATATTCAAGAAGTTAAACAGACACCACAGGTACCTTTTAATACAAGAGACTACTTATTTTTTATTGCAGCATTCTTAATTGCAGTGACCATAACACTACACAACTGTATTTAAAAATGAAAAAGTAGACAAAAAACATACAAGATAAATATTTAGACTAGAGTACGGCCTCTCAACTTATTAGCCATTTTTAAGACATACGTCCTACTAGGCCCACATCCAAACTAAAACCACACATCTCAGTTCGTGATTAAACTTCTGAAGCTTTAAAGGTTTTAAGGCAAACTGGAGAGGTACCAGAAGAAGAATTAATGCAAATTCTAAAAAACCTTGAATGTAAGTTTCGGGCATGCATGCAAATGACTAAGAAACTTAAGCATCCTCTGAAAGTACCTAACTATGACTGAATGTCTCATTTTTTTTAATGAATGTCTGGGAAGGTCTGAAGACAGATAAATCTAACCTCCCTTCAAATTAAACACCAGGAAGTTTTCATAATCACTTCGGTCCTTATGGTCTACTGTTTGATATTTGACCTGTACTTATACAAAATACATTTAAAACAGAAAAATAAACACTTGGTTCAGTTAATTACACACGTTTAGAGTAGGGGGAAAAACCTGAAGTTCTAGCTCACGACCCTTTTCAGACCCCTCAGAGTTTCAAAATTACATCGGTTGCTCAGGTAACATAAAGGACAATATTGAATCTGACTCTTTAGCGCATACAAGCATTAAGGCCTCCCGTTATTGCTGCCATTTCCAAACAGTCCTTCTGTTGAAGCTGAAATTTTAACACTATATTGTAAGTCATACAATTAACCATACAGCTGTTTTAACTTTTAAACTGCTGTCCCATAACTAAGCACAGTGATCTAGAAGGAAAACAGTCCAAGAAGAGGACTCAGTGTTTCAAAGCTGCTCATCTGAGCACCACTACCTACCATATCATTAATGAGACTGCCACGTGTAGGTGGGGCCTGAAGACCCAAAAGGGTTGCCAGACGTCGCTGTTTCTCAACAATGATGCCATCCATATCCAGAAGGCGAGCAATATCAGTTCTCTCAGGAGTTATAGGAATTGACAGAGTAGCCAAAAGGACTCGAGTAGACATCCTGTTGATAAAGTATAACCGCAAAAGATGAATTGCAAGAGAACACTAATTAATTCCTTTTCATATACATGCCAATTCAAAAGTAGGAATGAGTAGCATTCATGATGTAAAACTGTAAAAATATCAACAATAACAGAAAAAATGCCAACTGCACAGTAACAGTACAGAATGCAGTGTTCTTCACTAACCACAGGCACAATTTTGACCTCTTTTCATTACTTACATATGTATATATACAGAAAAAACGATAGACATTTAAGCTGCCTCTGTAAATATCAAAATACTATTAAATAATGAAAAGAGCAGAAAGCAGCACCTTTAAAAATTTATTTTAGCTGCAAATCCACACCAGTCATTTTAATTGCATTGATTTTTTAAATTTACTGGGCAAGCCAGGTGTACTTTTTGAGGTAATGAAACAAATGACATTAAATATTTAAATTCCGACCTTAGTACCCCAGTGAAAAGGAGTATAAGAATAAGTATTCTTACTATATTCTGATTCTATAAAGGCCCGTACATGAACTTCAGATGTTAATGCAGTCAGTGATTCTGCATGCCTCAAAAGCTTTTCCAGTGTCATACTTGCTACCAAAAAATTAAAGGCCATTTGGCCATACAACTTCTATGTATTCAGGAAAAGTTTATACAAGTTATAATGAAGTCTTGTGAAGTAAATACCACTACTCAGAAGAGAAAAAGGAAGTAAACCTTAGATTAATTAGCTTGCTTAGCTTCCCAGTCACTAACACAGAAGGAAGCTTGGCTTAGGTGATCCTGATGTTTACATTACTCACACTGCAGCTTTGTAAAATAGCCTTCTTGCTCTAGGTTTCTTTTGAGGCAATTAGTACTGGCACTGTAAGCTCACAGCCATACATGTCATCTGCTTTGTTTGGGGTACAATTTAGTTTACTTTTGAACCTACGTGGTTAAAACAGAATCTAAGATCACATTAAATATCTTTCCCTACCCTACCTCTGCATCTCCTCTTGTGTAAGATTCTTTCGCATTTCTCTTGATAAGTGATAAAGTCGGTGAAGTGTAGATGCATGAAAAAGAGCATTTCCTGATTTCCAGAAGACAGTTGAAACTTTGTGATAGTAATTTGCCATCAGCTGTGGTTTGGGTGGTTTCTTAGACAATGCAAATAGCCCATGGATATCCTCCACTGCTTTAAAAGCTTCCTAAAAAAAAAAAAAGGAAAATAATTACACTACTTTACTTTTAGGAAGTGTTTTGCAACACCCAAAAAAGGTAAAAATATACATTCACTAGAGGCTGTAAGACTGTAACATATTTAATACCACTGAAAGCTGTGATTAAGTTTTGGCAGCTACATGAAATGAAATACTTCTTTCCTAATAAAGACATTATTTGGACATACTGCAAATCCATTAACTATCTGCTTAGAATTTGATACTTAACGATTAGTCGCACAATCTTTTAAGAATTGGTTTCTGACAGATTTTCAGGCTACAAACCAGAAAAACAAAAATTCTACTATTTTACTATTATGCCAATTCTACTGTTTACAGTTTTACCATTTTTCATAAAAATAACTTTTGTGATCAGAAATGGGTATAGTCTCCCTAATAATACATATAAATCTTGGAAATGCCTTACATGTAATTACTTACATACCTAAAATGGAAACAACAAAACAGAGAACATTCTCCAAATTCACAAAACCAAAAAACAACCACCTTGGCTTTTTAAGGAATTTGACATTAGAAAGGCTGGAAAAGCAAAGCACCTCTGAAAAATTTGTTTTGATAGTGCCCTCACTGGGTAGACACTAACATAATTCAACCAGCTATGCCAGGGCCTCAGCCTAATAGCAGGCTTTAACATTTATCAACCAGCTTCCCAGTGATCTAGTTCACGAGAATGCAACATGGCAGAGGTGACGGTGTCATTGTCAACGTCTCATTTTCACAACTCAAAACTACTTCTATTAACTACCACCAGCAGAAGCTTGGTTTGAAATGCTCTATGAAAACAGCAATCCCAGGAACATCAGACTAAGTATTCAATAGGCACGTAATACCACATTCTAGATATTAAAACTTTATTCTTTAGCTATTATCCTGGCTTTACCTTGGAGCATATACCATGAAACATGATCTGTGTGGCAAAGATTCTGGAAAGGCTGAAGACTAGAGTGTGATTACAGGAGCCCTGCTGCATACCTGCCACAGCTCCATGCTAATAGCACTGTCAAGCTGCACAAGCCTGGTCTCCAGGTGCATTGACTGACTGTCAGGATTGTTGAGGTTGATTGCTGTGCTTTGGTTATGATGACGTTGGATCTGCCCCAAATGCATTCGCAGATTATCACAGAGCTTACGGAACTCAGCTTTACGTGTGTACTGCAGGCAGAACTTAAAAGCTGCAAAAATGAACAATATAAATTAAGAATGCTCATTAACGATGACTTCACAGTAGTTCTAAACGGGATTCAAATATGTCAATCAGTACGTTTAGAGAATCTTCATTTACAGTCCAAAAGCATATCAAACAAGATGCAATCTAACTGTCATGCATAACAAATAAGTGACAATGCAGAGCACTTCCATCTTGACCTCAAAAAATGAAGATGCTCCTAAATACTTAAGCTTAAGGAGCAAAGGGAGTACTTTGACTCTCTTTAAAAATGTTCTAATTTAAGCAGTGATGCTACCTTTTATTTTTAACTAAGTGCAAATAAAATTTTGTCAATGGCATGAATTCAGGTTTCAGCTTTGCAACAAGTAGGAAAAAATTCTCAAGTCATCTAAATATAATGAAGTAAAATGAAGCTTGCAAATGACTGGAAACGACACAGGAAAAAATTGTCTTTGATCTCGTGGTTCCTCTCAAAAATCTGTTTTTGATTTGCCGCTATCCTTCTGAAAATTCTAAAGCATCTCTACCAGAAATAGGCAAAAAAGGGTCTTGACGCTGTAGCACAAAAACTTAAATGCACTAAAGCACCTAGAACTCATCTGACAACGATCTTTCCTAATGTACTTGCAAAATTTGGATCCAGAGCTAAAAATGTAACAGACTCTCTTTTCAAAAATACAGAGCCCTGAGTTATATTTATAAGGGAAAACATTTTTCCACTTACGTCTCGCCCTTAAGAGAAGGCTAACATGTAAGTATTCCTCCTTATAAATTTAACTTTTGCAGAATGACAGAAAGAATCAGACCAGACTTTTCCTATTGCCTTCCGCATAATATTTTGCTAAGTTACATCTGTGTCAAAATTGATAGTGCATCACAATTTTACAGTACCTTTCTGTGTACACCAGTTTTTAAAGTTAGCTGAAACAGAATGTGTTAATGGAAGACATATTTTCCATTCTGGATAACAAAGTGAAAACACAACTAATTTTAATCAAGTTAGAAAAGTTAGAAAAAATAAAGAGACAGCCCCAGTAATTCTCGTATTTTCAGTATGTCCAGGAAAAAAAATAACTTTTTCCTTGCAGGTTCCGTTACAAGAAAAGATCAGTGCCCAGAAACCTCAGTAATTTTAAGGAACCTCTGTAATTTTAAGAATAGTATATGTAGACATACATATGCTTAAGAGATTAATGTATTTCCAACTCTGATTTTTGATTTTAATTTTCCAGTTTTGCAGGACATAATATAGAAGTCCTAGATCCCATTATACTTTAAGTTTTCATCTTTCCGACTTACCTTGCTGTGCAATATCATGGTATAGGCGTTCCACTCGAGAATTATTTCGGAGAAGATCCAAACATTGTCTATATGATTCCCATAGAAATTTAACCCAGGGTGTCAAAAGCAGTCGGTCAGTACGATCCTGGGTGTCTTCTCCACTCACAGCACTCAAAAGCACACTACAGTTGAGGCAGGAGGTGAGAGAGGAGAAAAAAAAAAAAAAAAAAGTGGTTTATTCCCCACAATTCTCACCAATTTTTCTTATCAAGATCTAAGATGAGACTGGACAAATCTGAACAGATAATTTCTGCTGAACAGCCTATTGCTTGTTTTCAAATGGGTCCCTCAGATTTTTCCCTTTTTCTTTAAAGGCTTGAGATAACTTTTCTTGCTGTTTTCAAAATTTAGCCTCTGCATATATGACTGACATGTACAAGCTCCAGAGGTAAGAGACGTCAGGAGCTTTTGTATCCTTCACATGAGGAAGTCAAAGGAAACTAATTCCAGGATTGTCACCTTCCCTCTTCTACCAGGGAGCTGCACACTGTACCTCCGTTCGGTTCAGATATCACTGTCTACTCAGATACTTTCCTACTTGCTGAAACTTCCTTTTTAGTCACCAGCAATGCTGCCAGAGAGGGCTCACTTCTTGTTGACATATGACACAGAAGTAATATGTGCCTCACGATCCGCAGACATCAAAAACTGGAATACCTACATTAAAGTACCAAATCCTTTAAAAATTCTGACATGAAAAAGATGCTTAAAGACATCAGATATGATAATTATGGCCCCTAACTGCATTCCTTCATTCACAGGAATACAAGACTGGAAAGCATTCCTGAAACACTGAGACAAATTCAGTGCCATGGCCTACATGATCGCTTTCTGCTAAACAGAATGCTTTGTAAGAATTCTTTGTAAGCATGACAAGCTTACAAAGAATCATCTTCCCTAAGCCTTCATTTTTAGAATCCTTTTTGAACTATGCTTCTAATATGAACTCTCAACTCTTGTAACTCTCTTCTACTACAGTGATTCCAGTTCTAATTTACTACCTTAGTGCTACATAAAATATTAAAGATGACATTTCACCACTGCCTCCTCCAACAGATCCAGCAGTGAATCCAGCAAAAAAAAGTACGAGAAGCCTAGAAAACACTAAAGACACTGTGGTTGTTCAGATAAAGAAGTGTGACTGAAAAGACACATTTTCTAGTCCTCATTTATATAAAAGAGAACAAGGAAAAGTGCGGTCAGTCAATCTTTAATGTCTAACTATTAGTGGGATTCCTCTGTAACAAAGCCTTTTTCAGGCAATGGCAGTAACAAGAACAGCACTGCCATCCTGGAACAGCTATTGAAGAAAGGTCTGTAATTTTTTCATTTTTTGCAACCAAGGAGTTCCCAGCTTCTGCCAGAGAGCTTTGCTGTTAACATGTAAATAAATTCAGAGCCTTCTACTCCATGTCTTTGTGAGTTTTATTTGACTGCTATAACTCTATTCCTCACAGTCGCCTACACAAGACAAAATGTCCTCTACTTTGATAATTTCTTCCAATTTTCTATCATCAGTAAATACAACACTGACATTTTTAGTTTCTGTGACAATTTCGGTTGAAAGAATGCCCGCTAACTTCACTCTTGCTTCATATCTCCTTTTGCCATTACATGTCATTAGTTTTTCACTGGGCAACATCTTAGTCCCCTTCAAAATCAACTGCAAATATCCCTTCTGGTATGGTATCAACAGCTTTACTTTGCCTCAGGTTAGATCTCTGGCATTTCTTGAATCTAAAAAAATAAATTACCAAATAAAATTCTAACACAACCAGACGTCATCTACCTTTTTAATTTGGTTTGACTTATGGAAATTTGAATGTATTCCCTACACTTTTTAAATTTTTTTAAAGGATATGGACATATGGCCTCTTCTAAATTTACCTGGAATGGTTTAAAACATTTTTTCACCCCTCTTGTCTCCCCTCTTCCATACATGTCACCACATACATAGTATCAGAGTTAATGTGAGCAGTGAATCTTTTTTCCATTCCTTCTACATTCTTGTTTTCCATCAACTAATTATAACACTCTGAATTTACTTTTCATGCCCTTTATTCTATTATCTCATCAGTTACCCAAGCAAGTATAAAGTAATATTATCTTTTGTTTGTACATGCACAATGTGGTCAGAAACATTGAAGGTTATCACATACAGGAATTAAACTGGCTTCACATAATTAACAGTATTTGTACATCAACTGATAACGAGACCCTAGAATGTGGTGACCCAACTCCCAGAACCCCTCCTACTCTATCTGCATTTTCTATTCTTTACTACCTACTTACTTTAGTTTTCTTTACTCAGACTTAGAATTTTGTTCAATGCAAAATACCATCCATATTTTTTTTTTATTACCTTTAGAACGTGTAGAACACCACTAGTATTCCATTTCAAATCCACCATCCTTACATCTGAGTTCTCTGAATTGCCAATATCCTTCATGAAAATAAGGATACTTTGCAATGACAGGCCACCTACCTTTCTGGAGTTTGAATGTTATCTAAGTCTTCTATGTCCAGTACCATCTGCTGGGATTCTTCCTTGGCTGCTTCTGTTTTTTCTTCAGCTAATTTTAAATAGGCTCGAACAACATCTTCCAAAGATTTGATGTTCACCTACATCAAAGGCAGAAAATGGGAAGATGTTTCCACTCACAGTAGGCACCAAATATGTAAAAACATAAATACTAAAAATCAAGGAACATCTAAAAGGCAAATTAATTCTAACTCAAGACCGATCAGTTACTTTTAGACTATATCAGCTGACACATACCATGCTTGCTACAAAAAAAATAAATAAAAAAATTCAAAGCCATACCTGCTGGCAAATATTCTTGTACTGGTACAGTCCTTCTTTTGCCAGATGACTCTTGCGGAGATCCACACAGAGTTCCAGGTACTTCAGCATAATCGGCTCGTGGATTTTCTGCCATGTTCGGTGTTTTTTACTTTTCATAACATCATAGAGAACATCAAGGGCAGGCTGCTTTTTGCCAACCTCAAGGAATTCTGAAAGTAAAGTCCAATGAGCAAAAGACTTGCAAACCAGAAGATGCATGTTTTTATGCTTAACACTGTAAATTTCTAGAATTTAATCAACTCTAACCAACACTCATTGAAGGTTTGATTTAACTGGCCATATCAAAATGCTGGCAGATGCAACTGCAGTGGCAGTCTTTCAATGATATAAGCGGCAAATGAACGCAGACTTTTCCATTAAAATAAAAATTTCAGGATGGCCGAGATGTCTCTCCATCTATCAAGGCATGACTGGGCGCTTCATACATATTATTAATAAAATATACACATTCAGTTTTAAAGCTAGTTTCATCAAGAAGGACAACGAACACGCACCACAAGGCTTGTATTACAGCACCTACCAATGTCATTCAACAAGATGCAAACCATCCAGTGACTCTGACTTAACAAAAAGTCCTGCCCTCAAGCCAAGAAAGAAAGAAACTTCACTCAGCAAAGGTGTTTGAGTATTCTTTTTTTTTTTAAACTCAGAGTGGCCTAGAAATTCAGTTTATAGAACAGCTACACTAAAAGCTGCTACAGTCCAACTGAAAAGTCAGACACTTTTTAAACCAGTCTTGCTGCTGAAACCAGTGTCCTGTTTATTATTCCCTAAGCAGCTGCTGTTACTAACTCTCAGCATCACAGCAACTCACATCTATGATACACCACATGTTCTGCTCAGTACAAAATACAGCAAACTATCCACAAGCCAATAGCAAAGCAGCACTGCCAACTACCAGCATACACACAAGCCCTACAATACAGGCACTCCTAACTGCAGAAAAGCCAGACCAATGAACATTGAGAATGGAAAGCAAACAGGTTTAAAAGATAAAGAGAAGCTGAGTATAGATAAAAGGAAATGTGTGAATTCTTCAAGGATGAGGGGCGGAGTCAGTACTTCCCATGAAGTACTTTGGAAATCACTACATTCCTACAGGAAAAACGGCAGAAAGGATTAAAGTAGGGGACTGCTCAAGGTGCTCACACATCAGACACAGGTTCCAAGTTTTGGAATCTTAGAATCAAAGTTAAACATGGCTAAAAGACATATTTTGAAAGCAGCAGTGCATTTTTAATTTAAGGACCACAATAGCATGTATAGGGGGCTTAGTTCATGTAAATAATGAGCTTGCATAAGAGGAGAAAGTTCCTTTCTAAAAAAGAAAAAGGTGTTACATTTAAAGATAATTAAGGTTACAGTGTGGCAGTATTCAGAAATATTTTTTTACTCACCAAGGGAATTTTAATAAGGCTATCCTCCATCCCTTAATTTACACTGTTATTCTAATTCAATGCTGCTTTTGAGGCAACTACTGCTCAGCTTTAGAATTTTTTATTTATGAAAATAAACCTGAAAGGCAAGTTTAATCTTGCAACAATGCCAGGCCATTCCAACCACAACTCTCAGTGGTCGATAAGCAACTGGACAAAGCACAACATTAATTCATATTGTTTTGAAACTTTTAATTAACTCTGGTTAAGCAAGTTCTTACCAGTAAGTCAAATAATTAAGGCTAATTTAACAGACACCATAGTAAAAGCACACACAAAGTGAATGTGAAGAGTCAAATACAGCATACATCACCATACCTTGCAGTAGAAACTTTAAGATACTGAAACTAAGATTTGTAACAGACAAAATGTAAAGCCTTAGCCTCTGAAGAGCTGTACATTTTTTTCTATTTTTTTCTGTTATATCACTTAAAATGCTAAAAGGCATCCAAGACAGCAACTGAAGCCCTGAGAGGACGCGAACTAGCTGATACACATTGACAACTCACCTCCTGCCAAGCCAGAATCCTGAATTAAGCTAAGTTTTTGATGTAAGAAAATGTACGTCATTACAGAAGGTGACAAAGATGACACGTGTTATCCAATATCTCTAACAGAGATATCTGTACACAATATATGCAACAGTAAAACACTCCAAAAAGTTGCATTACATCCTCTACTGCAAGGCCAGATAGTAACAATAGCTAAGGGTTGGGTTTGACCTATATTTATTGTTTATAAGGAAAACCAGCCTTACTTACATATCTGTACATATTTACAATCACTGAAGCTTTTATTTCCAAACATCTTCCATGTATGTTGAGGTGAGTGAGAACCTGAAGCATGAAGTGCTCCTAAATGCCCACTTAAGCCTCACATATAAGCAAACACTGAAACTCCATAAACTGCACTGAACGTTCCAACTTGAAACGTCAGCTTAACATTAAACTGCTTCCTGTGTCATACAACCTGCCTTAGGTACGACTTCCCACCCTTTATTATACTTGGACATGATGAGATTGAGTCCCTGCAGTCTGCAAGACTTGACATTGCTTGTCATGTTTTCCAGTCTACCAAGACTAGGGATTGCTAGCATTTGTCTAGAGAACACTCCCTTCAGTTCCAATCCTTCTGTTCACCTCTACTCCTTCAGTTGGTTAGAATTTAGTAAACTTGTAGCAGCGTAAGAGATGTGAATTTAGAGCTGCTCTTCAATACCAGGAAACAAAGCAACAATAAAATGTCAGATTTAAACAGTTTCAGGTCAATATTCCAGCAATGTGACTTGCTTACCTACTAAGTATAACTTACTCTACCTAAGAAGTTTATATACTACGGCATGTGCATCTTTTGCAGTAAAAGGACTGCTAAAATATAAATTCATCTTTGGAAGCTGACTGAAGTTGATTTTATCTTTCAACTCTTTGTCATCTATCTTTGTGGGAATGGTTTTTACAATGAATTTTATATTAGAAATCTTGAGAACGTGCAGTACTTTAATTAACATTTTCTTGTTAAAACACCAAGTACTTGAATTATGTGTAGTCCCCAGACTACACTGCCTCTTCAGCTGTCACTTCAAGACCTGTACATCATCGGCAATTTTTGGCTGTCTTTAAGTGTCATCTGGCAATCAGCCCTGTGACAATGAAGGGTCTAAATGGTCTTCCTATGTGCTTAAAATAGGATACTATAAAAAAAAGGAGCCTGAAAAGAGACAGCTGATGAATATAACCAGTCCAGCTTTATATGTGGCAGGCAGGGAGAGACAGCTACAGTGCAGTCTTCCTTGGTTTTTATTCCAGGGGCAAACTTATGCATCAGCCTGTGCGACATTTAAGGAGCTTAATCATTTGCATTCTCATCAGAGTTACATGAAGGATGGGACTACTAAATACGAAGCCCACATGGAAAATCAGGCCCCGGGATCAGGCCGGGTTTGAAATCACCCCGGGGCGGGCGAAAGATCCGCGCCAGACACCTTAGGCCAAGGCCCAGGTCAGCGGAGAGCCCACTCTGGTCGGCGGGCACGGCGGCGGCTTTGCCGCGGCTCTCGCGGGTGCAAGGCCGAAGGCCGAGGCGCGGCGGGGCCCAGGCCGCGCTGCCCTCGGCAGAACAGGCCCCCGCCGCCGACATCCCCCCCTTCGCCCAGAACTTGCCCACCGCCTCCGCCCGCGGCCAGAGGCCCCACCGGGAAGAGGGAGGCGGAGCCGAGCCAAGACGGGCCCGCTCTCCGCCGCCGCCCGGGCCTCGCCTCCGCCATGCGGCGCGGCCGACGCCGGCAGGCCTCGGCCATTTCCTCGCGGCAAGGCGGCACCGCGCCGCTCCCGGGCGGCCTCTCCTCAGCGACAGGGAGGCGCCAGCCGAGGCCCCGCGCCGAGGGGCCAGCTGAGGGGCTCTCGGGGCGGGCACGGCCCGGGGGGAAGAGCAGAGGAGCGGCGCACGCTGCCCACCGCGGCGGGGGGAGCGGGAGGCAAAGCGGCGCAGAGGGGGGGGGGCGGCCCAACACTGACCGTTCGCCCGCTTCAGGGCATTCTCGGGCCGCTGGAAGTACACCGGCATGATGGCGGCGACCTCTCCTCACAGGGCGGCGACGGCGGCTCGCTCCGTGCTCCAGCCAGGCAGCCTGCGAGGCCGGAAAGGGAGGGCGGCCCCGCACCCGCGCGCGCTGACGTCGACGGAAGCGGAAACCCCTCCCGGCGCGCGGGCGGTACGGCTCGTGGCGGCCCTGGTGCCGTGAGGCGATCGATCGTGAAGGCGGCTGGTGGAGGCTCAGGGATTCAAGGGGTTTCGCTGCAGGCATCCGGCTCGCTTTGTCCCCGGGGCCGGTGGCAGCGGGCTGTCCGGGAGTCGGTGTCGCCAGCCCTGCGTACCCGTCAGCGCACGGCAGACCTCGGCTGGATCAGGCCCTCAGTGGTGGCCGTAGCCCTCCGAATTGGGGAGGTTGTGGAGCTCCAGGAAGCCGTTTGGCTAACTTAGCCTTAAACTTTTGGATTAACTAAATAATTCAATGTAGGGAGAACATTTTGGCAAAGAAGTCACCATATATGTTGAGCCTTTGCACTTCACAACTTGTTCATCCAGTTCAGAAATTGTACACCGGTGCAGTTAAGAACTTGCAGAAAGACTCTTCTGCGTGCACGTAGTCATCATCACCTGCAGATTTCGTCCTTAATCTTAAAAATTCGGGAAACTGCTGCAGAGGAACTCAGCCGTTCCTCTTAAGTGTTAAGGACAATAGTAATAGTAATATTCTTATGAGTCTCCATGCGATAACTACTAGTGCCAGTGTGTATTTTTCAGAAGTACTGATGTGAAAACTTCAATTGGCATATGGAGGGACAATGGGCCTTGAGAGCTGTATGTGTTTTGTACACAAGTCCTAGAACAGCAACAAGTAGACATGTGACTAATGGGCTACTTTGGATGAGTAAACGGGAATAGCGCGTCTCCACGTAAGGCACTGAACGCACTATGCTGTGCAGACTGGCAGCAGAAAGGCGCACCTCCGCAGCTACATCACTGATGACTCTGGCTGTGACCCTCTGCAGACCCAGCTGTCTCACACTGGTTTCTTAAGTATATCTAAGTATAATTTTTCAAAAAATACATGGGTAGGTGGAGAGGAAGTCTCTTCATGGTGACAGTTGGTTCTTGTCCGTTTCGGTGTATTTCTTTCTGCATACTTGTTGCTTAGTTTCTTTTTGCATACTGTTAACAGTAACCATCTTGCGTGGCCACCAGCAAGTTTCACAACTATGATACAACACACTTAAAAATTCACTTTTAAGGTTGGTTCGTAGTCACAGTTTATTGCTGATCAGAAAAATTGTTAAAACTAAGATCAAAAAAGACCCAGTCACTGTATGGAAGCTTTAGCACCATCAGCGTATGCATATAACACTGATCCCTTTTTACTCTAATGCACAAGCCTCCATTCTACCGTAAAAAAAAAAAAGGAAAAAAAAAGGAAAAAAAGCAACTTTGCTTTCTCAGGCTTTCTTCACTCAGGAGTTTCTCCATGTCCTTGTGTCCTTGGTACCTCTTTGAGATCCGGTGACCAGCGTTGTACACAGTGTCCTCCATCAGGCCACACTATTGATTTATATGACAGTATTTTAGTACGGCCTGCATAATGAAATATCTCTGGCAGCCTAGGTGTTTCAGTTTCAAACCACAGTTATACATTCAGTAGAGTCTTCATTAAGCTATTTATAGTGCTGAACAAGTCCTTTTCTTGTCTTCATAAAATTAATTTAAAAGTCTGTCAGATGAGTGCCAGAGGTGCTGCCCAGCACGCACAGGCTGCTGCGTCGCCGGAGCCAGCACCTCCGCTGAGGCCTTGCAGCCTTCTCTGGCGGGCATCCATTTATTGCTGTTTTATAGCAGCATTTGCTATCTGGGAGTGCACTCCGCTTCTTTGAGTCTCTCTAAAGTTACCGAAAGCCAGGATTGGATCAGATGATTTTGTGTCAGGAGTAGCTTTTATGGCCTGACTTGTCATGTCTCTTTCGACACGGTGGCTGAGTATATTAAATATGTGTGCTTTAACTTTATGCCTTTGTGAAAATCATGTGATAGGCTACCCTTTGGTGTGTTCCCCAGCAAGGCGTGATCCTTGACCGGCCTGGCCTCTCTCCCAGGACTGTGGGTTTTCTTCAGCAGCTTCTGGTGCTCCTGTGGTGATCCCGGGTATTTTGGAAGTTTCTTCTCCCCGGTCAGTGGCAGCTCTGTGCCATTGGCAGAGTTTGTGCGCTGTGGCTTCCATATGTGTATTGGGGTTCATCCAAATTTGAAAATGAGATCTTTTAACTCTCAAATAAACATGTTGATGCATGGAGTTATTCAGGAATAGCTGTTATGTCTCTGGGGAGACCTTATCACCATTTCCAGTACCTACAGGAAAGAAAGCTGGGGAGGGACTCTTTATCAAGGAGCGGAGCGATAGGACGAGGGGTAACAGCTTCAAACTGGAAGAGGGTAGATTTAGATTAGATATCAGGAAGAAATTTTTCACTCCGAGGGTGGTGAGCCCCTGGCCCAGGTTGCCCAGAGAAGCTGTGGCTGCCCCATCCCTGGAGGGGTTCAAGGCCAGGCTGGACGGGGCTTGGAGCCACCTGGGCTGGTGGGAGGTGTCCCTGCCCGGGGCAGGGGGCCTGGAACGAGATGATCTTTAAGGTCCTCATTGTATGATGCAGGCAACGAAAAAACCATATTTTTCCAAAAGCCTTCCCTGCCCCCCGGTTACTGCTGCGGTGTGAGAGCGGCGGCTGCGAGCCCGGACACACAGTAAATGGCGGCGGGGCTGAGGGGACACAGCGCGGCGGGCGGGGCGGGGCGGGGCCGGGCCGGGCCGGGCCGCGGCGGGCGGANCTGGGCCGCGGCGCCCCGCGGAGCTGCGGCCGCGGGGCCTGTCCCGGCCGAGCGCTTGCCAGCCGGCCGTTTTGCCGGGGGGTGTCTCGGTCTGCCTGTGACAGAGCTAAACCGTGCACAACTCGGTTAAAATGTCTCAAATTCACGGCTTCTGAGGTTTCCGTCATGAAATCAGAAATAGGAAAAGCAGGGGTTATCGTAAATAATCGTCTGGGTGCTTGTTGGTCAGTACCTTCCTCATTTTAATCTGCGTTCAAACTCCTAGTACTTTTGTGACCTCGTGAAGCAGGTCCAGAGTGGATATTTACTAACATCTAATAAAAATAAAACCCATAGCGCAAGTGCTGCCCTACAGTTTAAACTGTAGAGGCAGAACTGGGTGTCTAGGGTCAGAGTAAAGTGGAATTTTAATCTGATTCCAGGAAACAAACCTGATTAACCCATCGATTTACCTCCTTGCTGCTGTTTGGCATTCTCACAGTGAACATCTTTCCACCATAGAAAAAGACACCAACGGAGATGCTTTGTGGGTTTGGTGTTATCCATCCGTAACAGCTGAACTGAGGAGTCTTTTGCTGCGGAAATGCTGCCTTACAGATGAAAATAAACTGCTTCACACATTTGTGTTTGGCCAGTATAAAAGGTCGTGGTTCTACATCACAACTGTGGAAGTTCAAGATTCTCCAGCCTTGAAAAAGGTAGGACTTGGCCCATTGGGTTCTGGTAGAGTGCAGGGAAGGCTTCTGCACAGCTTCCTCTGGCAGCTGAAGTGGTGTTTTCCCCTTGTATGCTGTGAGAAAGGGAAGGGATTTGAGGTTTTGCGTGCTCACAAATGCAGCGCTTGCCCAGGTGTCTTCACCGGTCCACATGTTCTGGTTTTCACCAAGATGTGTATTGGATGGAGGTGTAGAGAGATTGAGATATTCATTACAAAGTTTAGATTCTGTGTATTAAAATGGAGATGCTATTTCATGCCATTATTTCTAGTTTGCATTTCAAGTTCAGCAATTACAGAATCACATTTTTTTTCTCTTTTTTTTTTTGGGTCAAAAAAGCTCTTCATAGCCTCCAAAATCTTGTTCATATAGAACTTAATGTTTTGGGTTTGGTTTTTTTTTTTCCAAAGGGTTGAGTTATATAGGTAGTTTCTTTTCTGCTGTATTGATAACTGGAAAACAGCAAATATGCTTGAATCTTCTATACTTCCCCTGTTATGAAGATCATTAAATTGTGTGTTAAGTTTATTCAGTTTCATATTTCGTGCTATATTGTTAAGTAGAAAGATAACGTCATAATTCTGCATTCCCACAGCAGAATTTTGCTTGCCTTTCCTCGCTTATATCTCCTATGAAACTTACAGGTGTAAGAAAAAAAAAGAAGAATAAATAAAAAATATAATGTGTCCTGGCGCTGTATCCAGCAGTGGCAGTGGGAGTTACTATTTAAGGCAGACATGTGAGCCTGGTCATTGTATGCAGACTTTTAGCCTCATACTGGCACAGCACACAATCATTCGATTAAGGAAATTAAAGAATATTTCTGTTTGTGGGCCTGCTATCTGTGATTTTTTTTCCGGTCTCTTTCAAAATAGATTGATGCTGTTGGCCTCCACAGGCTGCTTTGGCAACAAATTCTGAAAGTTTCCTGCCTGCTGTGGGGAAGAAAAATGCCTTTCTTTTAAAATAATCTCATGAGATTAAAGGAAAGCAACTCCTATAGAGTAGGTTAAGCAAAAGACAGTATGTACTAGATCTGGCTTAGTGGAAGAGTCACATCAGAAATCCGTTGACTAGGCCTTTTCTGCAGTTAGTGAGTTGGATCTGCTGCTACCACTCACTGTTTTTTTTTTAATTGAAACACCTTGTCAGAGTACTGCAGTAAGTTCAATTACGTGAAAAGGACATTAAATAAGGTGTCATTAAATAAGGTGTGTGTTTTTCTCTGTGTGTGTTTTACCCAGGTGACCCATTTCTCTGTTGTTCTGACGGCCAAAGACTTCAACCCAGAGAAATATGCAGCCTTCACTAGGATACTGTGTAGGTCTGTATAAAAGCTGTTTTGAGGTACTGCTGTGTGCATGTTTAGATCTTGTCAAGGCAAAAGATTACATTTCATTGTGTTGTGTTTGCATTTAGTCTAACAATCTGCTGGAAACTCAGTCCTATAAACTGTGAATCAGATTATATAAATCCTTGATTTGAGCTTATCTTGAGTTCATGGAATAACTGTTGGGTGACTGTCAGATGCCCACTAGGTTTTAATGTGCCTTCTCCAGACGCACACCACCTCCCACCCACACACTCATTTTCTCTGAGAACATATTTCTGCAAAGTATAAACATTTGGGAAGACGTCAGTGCTGTGTAGTCAAAGGTCACCATGTGTATGGTGGACATCTTGCATCCCTCCACAACATCTCTACTACAGACACTACCTGGAGCTCCTCTGAACTAGGCACAGCACCCAGGGACCTAGGGAAATGAAAGGCCTCTGCTTCTCAAGGTCTGTGACTCTGTCTTCTCCCTTCCCAGACTACCATCTTCTCCTTCCCTGTTCGTGTTCGCTCACTTTCCTTCATGTCCCCATTCTCATGATCTCTCTCTACATCTTTCTTTGCTTCTATTTCAGTTCCCAAATTAGTTGGGTCATGGTTCTTGATACCAAGAATATTCCGAGGTTTTGCAGCTAATTTGATGCAATTGTGAGGTTATTGTATCGCAGACTTGGGAATGCCGTCAGGCTTACCAGTTCTGCAGGGTATTGAAAAACTGAGATTGCTCTTTGACTGATATATGAAATATTTAGATTCACTGTGGATCACATTAATGCTAATTTATCAGCTAATACTTCTCTCCAAATCCAGGATGGATTCCTCTAAACATGATAATTGGGTTTGAAATGTGACATAGCTTTGTGCTATACCTAATATGAAAAACAGAGTTGAGAGATTCAGTGCTATGCCTGAAGTACTTCAACCTGTAAAATAGGTTACGGTGGTAAAATAGGTTATGGTGTCTCTCTGCTCTCTGGAAGGCAGGTAGAAGTGTATGGGTTTTGTTGATGTGTGGTTGTTTTGTGTTGGGTTTTTTTGGTTTGTTGTTTTTTTTTTTTTTTTTTAAATGATTATCAAGGACATATGTTTATGTTTTTCTTTCATCATTTAACAAAGAGTACGGAAGAATGATAATACTTGGGTAAAAAATGAAAAACTAACTAGTCACCTGGTGTGCATGTGATAACAGGAGTTGCTGTAGTACCTGCTTTTTCACAAAGCAGGTACCTTCCAAGTCTGCAAAGAATCCTTAGTCTGGACACCTGCTTATACCTTTGTGCTGTGTTCCTATGTTGGTAAATGTTGGTTCTTTTATAAAATAGGAAACTGAAATAAGAATACAAGGTAGGGTTTTCTTTTATCCTAAAAGACAGATACGGTTTTCTGTGAATGATGAAAGATTTTTAGTTTAGTATTTAAAACCCCAACCAGGTGTCCAAAATAAGAATTCCTGCCAATAGTGTTGCTATTTGTGATACTGTGATTTTTATTTTTTTTTATATGTCTGCTGGTACTAATTGTAGTCAAAATACCAGACTCTCTTCTTTTCGTACAGAATCTACTTAAAGCACGGAAGTCCAGTTAAAATGATGGAGAGTTACATTGCAGTCCTTACAAAGGGGATCTGCCAAAGCGAAGAGAATGGGTCTTTCCTCAGCAAGGATTTTGATGCTCGGAAGGCTTATCTTGCTGGTTCCGTCAAAGGTTAATTTCAATACCAGAAGTCTCTATTCTGATTTCTTTTGTACAGTATAAAATACAATCCAGTTTTCATGTGTACTTCAAGTAAATAGTGTTAATAGTATTATCTCTGCTGTTATTATTAAGCTTCTTCAACAACTAAATCATAATATCAGCATGTGTATCTTCTATAAAATAATTTTCCTCTCTTTTCTAGATATAGTGTCTCAGTTTGGAATGGAAACAGTTATCTTATATACGGCACTGATGTTAAAGAAGAGAATTGTAGTGTACCATCCTAGAATAGAAGCTATCCAGGAGTTTACCAGGTACTTTGTCAATCCCTACCTCCTCACCCACCCCCAGAAGTCCAACAAATTTTGAACCTTCATTGAGAGAAATGCCCATAATTTAGGGGAAAAAAAAAAAATCTCTTAAACCTGTTTATTGAAATCCTGCTAAATCTCTCTTAAGGCTTTAGCCACATGTTACATCAACTCAGAGAAATTTAACTGTAGAACGAGTGATAAACTCTGCTTGTACTTACAGCAGCAATCTCTGTAGTTCACGTATATGCATGCCAAATTAGATCTGGTCATTACTAGTTCTTTCTTATGACATGCATTTAATACTGTGAAACTTTAATTAGTATAGGTAAAAATCTACTGTGTGTCAAATACTGATCTCATTTCCCTAGGACTTTGCCTGCTTTAGTGTGGCATCGACAAGACTGGTCAATTCTTCATTCGTATGTACATCTAAATGAGGAGGAAGTGGAAGCCTTAAAAGCCTGCACAGGTAGTGATAATTTATTAATAAAAAACATAAAGAAAATTTAATTTCAGTTTCTATTGCTGCAAGGTCTTGCACCAGTGCTCTTTGGGTGAAAATAATAGTTACTTTGTTATTAATGCTGTTGTTCAAAGTTAAACAGCATCATTTTCTTTAGAAAAGGCAAATCAACTAAACAAATATGTCAGAAGATAACTGCTTAATGTGGTGTTTCGGGGTGCATTTGCATCAGTGTACCCCTACTAGCAGATGCAAAACAGCTTTGAGACTTTTTTTGATACTGTGATCAGAGGCATTGAAATTCTTAATGTTGTACAGAAGAGCTCATTTTAGATAAGCTACTTTTTTTCCCAACTTCTACACATAGTTAGTAACTGAACTTTTAGGTTTGTTTTTTTTTTTTTTCCAGTTCCTAACTCTGAGGTTCCAAATTTTTGTTCTGACTGCTGCCAGTGAAGTCTCTGGCTCCTAATCGCAGGTAGACTTTACCAGCTATGTAGGAGTTTGATCTGTGTGACACATTGCTGTGTATGCGTAATACTTAACACATAATCCAGGAAGAGGCCCTTGGTTTATGCAAAGGTTAACATGACACATCATGTGGCAGTTGAGAGGCTTCCCTGTATGGAATAATGAGCAAGACGACTGCTCATCTTCAGTATTTCTACTGCATTACTGATAGTGCTTGTTTTAGCTCACTAAACATCTTCCACAGAGAAAAGCTGCTCCAAGTTTGCTCACTTGGCACACTATAAATAATAAAATCTGCTGGTTTTATTCCTCTGTTCCAGTATAATACTGACTTAGACAGTGCCAAGGGTCTCCTGAGTGGAGATTCTTTTAAAGAGGAAGTTCAGTGGTTTTTGATTTCATCAAATGAATAATTTTAGTAGCAAGGTGGAATTTAAAATTTCAAATTGATAACCCTTTTGTATCGCCTGTTGTGTTAGGGGTTCATCCATGATCAAGGAAATTTTAGAAGCTGTTTTTTAAGCTCATCAGAAGTGAAGCATTCTGCTGGACACACTCATCAAATGACTGATAATGTCAAGAGAGCAACCTCTTGGATCCGATGAGTATTGTCAAATACTCTTAGAACAGAGACTTCAGGACTGTGATTTTCTGCAATATCTTGGTTTTGTTTTGGTTTCATTTATGAAGATACTAATCTTGCCAGCGTTCTGCTCTCTAGGTTACATTGCTGGATTTACAGATTCTGAAGTGAGCAGTAGACCAGACCTCTACGATGTGTATGTGAATTTGGCAGATAATGAGATCACTATTTCCCCTGTAGTAAAAGGTTGGTTGCTTTTTATATTTTGGATTTAGAGGCCATGTATTTGAGAGTTGAAAGTAATTGCTGAAACCTCACTGTATGTCAAGCAGTCTTGATCCTTCTTTCATCCAGGTTCTGAAAAGTCGATATGTAAGCGTTTGTGTTTAGATTTTACTGAGACCCTGGAAGGCTGGTGAAAGTTGGAATTTGAAAAGACATGCTTCATCTGCTGACAAATGTACAATTGAGATTTCAAAACATCCATGTTAGACAATTGCATGGAAGAGACGTTCAGCTGAATGCAGAGATATCACATGAGTCTTTAGAAAAACATTGCACTAAATACTTGGGAGACTGGGGACTACTTGAAAGAAAAGCTTTTATGTTGCTTGTCATCTTACTGCTCCTTGTCATCTGCTTAGGGCCACTTAGGGGTAGCCAGTTTGCCTGTGCTGGCATGGCTGTTGATATGTCAAGTTACTGCCTTTTCCGATGGATTCCCCATGGCAGTCACGAAGGGCACTCCTTGTTTTGGTTGTTACTTGTGTGCATTTCTAGATATCACAGAAATGGTCATTTTATGTGAATATGTGCTTTTTCTTTTTTTCTCTTACTCAGAGGCAATGACAATGGGAAAACTTCACAAAGAAATTGGACAACTAATTGTTCAATCTGCAGAAGATCCAGATAAATCAGACAGCCAAGTCATTAAGGTTAATATTTTATTTTTAAATCTAGTTGAATTACTTCTATTGCTAAATCTTAGCAGAAGGGTGGGAGTAGGAGGAAGACTGTTCCTGAGAATCAGTCAGTCATCTCTTTACCTTCTACCTCTTTACAAATGAGCATTTTTATTCTTCATACATTTTTTTAAGGATCACGTACTTGGTTTATATTATCTTTTGGGTAACCACATTGCTGAAGAAGCTTCGAAATTGTATTGATTATAAGACTTCAGTAAAATTAGTTTCCCAGTTTTATTCTACAAACCATGTATTTTGCTCTATAACTTCTCAATAGTATTGTCAGTACCTTTGAAAAAGTCCTACTGAGATACAGTTTCTCAGCTATAAATCCTGATTTTCAGGATGATGTTTTTTTCACTTCCTCCCCTATCTAATAGACTATTAGACATTTCACAACTGAGTGACTTAGTGAAAAGAGCTCAGATAGGCCAGCGAGAGGAGCCTGTGTTGCGGCTGTGCTCCCTTTATTCAACATCGCACAAGAGCAGGCTGAAGAGCTGTTGCAAGTCTGCCTTAAAATAAATGAGGTCCTTATTAAAATGAATTATTTATTTATCATTATTTTCTTTTGCTCTGTATTGATTCTTTTTTTAATAAGTGTATGTTAAAATATTATAATACTTAATACTATACTCACGGTTGCTTGTATTTTGTTCTTCAAGGATATTTCTCTGAAGACAAAAGAAATCTTGGCTACTTTAGCCTCACTTACTGAAGTTTCCGAAGGCAATGAAAAACCAACCCTTAACTCTGAGGCCCTGAAACGAAAGCGGTTTCCACCAGCTACAGAAAACTTTCTTTTTCATTTAGCAGCTGCTGAACAAATGCTCAAAATCTGATTTTGATGTGCTGCAGTGTTATGGACCAATACAAAAATTCTGTCTTTGCCATACAGATAGGAATACCTGATATTTTATATGGAAAAATTAAAGGTATAAGAGTGAATGTCAGACTTACTGTGATAGAATGCAGAATATCAGAGCCTGACCTGGAACATATAGAGGTAATATTTGGGAACATTCTTGGTGTCATTATCTTCCCCAACTATAACTTTGTATACGTGTCTCACATATTTCCTATCACAATGTGGCTACACATGCAGCTAGCATGGGCCCGTGTGTCCAGGCTGTGCCAGGCATCACTATGGTGGCCGTTTGTCCTGCAGGTTCCAGGTGTTGGCCAGCTCTGTTCTTGTTCTGACTTGTCTTCCTAGGGTATGGAACGCAGGCTGCAGCACATGTGCTGTAAAACCAACAGGGTTTGGATCTGTGAGTCTCTGCACAGGGCTGCACTGAACACGCAGTGGGTCTGAGTGCTCATTCTGGGCTTCCAGGTATCTCAGCTGGTCAGATACTGCTCTTGCTCTGGACTGCCTGATACCTGGAAATCCCAGATAAATGGACGAGTTCTCTACTTTCTACTTGAAAGTGTCTAGGCATTAAAAAGAATGACTGGGAAAATCTGAAGTGGTAGCCTTACTATATAAAGGAAGAGGTATTTTTAAGCTCAAGTGGAAGTTGAGCACCTCTTTTGGACTCTTGCCTTAGAGGTTTTCCCCCTTTCACTCCGTCCCATGCCTCTGATGGAGGGAAAAGAGGACAGGATTGCTATATTTCAAATGGGGCTTCCTAAGAAGGGGTCACAGACAAGTGCTGCTTTACAGCTGGAGTCTTAAGTAGTTGTTAGGGTTCTCCACTGACCTGGGCATTCATCCCTGGTCCATTTGACAGAAATCAGATGAGTTAAAGCCTAATGGATCAGAAGTGTTCAGATGGCCAGGTACCACAGATAGAGCACGAACCGCTTAAACTGCTTGAGCTGTAACACAGGTACTATCTGATGGTGCTCTGTGGAAACTAAAATGTAGGTGGAAACTTTTGAAGTAATAGTGAAAACTTGGAAATAGTTTAGAGAAAATGAAAATTTGCCTACTTGTTTGGTTGCATAGCCATAACTCAAGAGATTTTTTTTTTTTTTTTCCCTCTTTTCATTGAGCAACCTGAAACTAACTGCTTTATAATCTTCTGAAGAAGAACTTAGCTTCTTTGTTCGGAAATACTCTGAGCCAAACGATCTGCACTTCTTCAGAAATGTCCACAGCGAATCAGTCAATTCTGCAGTAGCACTTTGTTATAAGAAAAAATAACCTTTTTCCTGGCCTTTGGACAGATAGGCTATAGCATGTGGTTTTACATAGAGAATTTATACTTATGATTAAAACTTGAGTAATCAATATTTATACTGTTAAATAATTGGATGTTTGCTATTCTGAAACTGGTAGAGCTCATCAATAACTATGGGCAAGCAATACTGGTTGGAAAAAGGGTTGTCCTGTTGCTATGTATCATACGTTAAGGAAATCTATTTTCGAATGTGGATAAGGAATGTGGTATCTGTGTATAAAATGGCTAGTTATTACAGTCAGTAAATGGAAGTGCTTCAGAATAATCCCCTATTTTCAGGGGTGTAAAATTCTACTTTAAATTCTGAACACAAAAGCATGTGCTTTTTTTTTTTCTAACTTCTGGGAAAAATACTGCAATTGCCTTTGTTTACCTGTAAGTGCTTTGCAGCTTCCCCCCCCCCACTTGCCCATTAATGTTTTTTCTTAATGGTTCTTTAGTATTGCTGCTTCAGTTTTGGGACTTGTATAACAGCTGGAATAGCACAACTGCAAAATTATGCTGAAAATTCCATTTGGGACCTACTTTAAAGTCCACTGAAACTAAAGTCTTTCACCAAGAAAAACCTGAACGTGCTTTGTCAGCTGTCCTAACACCACATTGTAACTGTGAAGAAATTCACATAGTTTCTTATTAACAAAAAGCCTTAAGGTGTATTATTAAGGTAGTATGGGTGTTAGGGACAACCACAAAAAGCAGAGAAGCTCAGTTACAAACTGAATATTGAACTTACTTTGCTTTCTCCTTAGAAAATGTTTTAAGTTGAAAATCTTGGTGTTGTGTTAGATCTTGTATTCTGACATTTGTGCGAAACAAATGAAATATAATTTTGCACTTAAGGAACTGGACTCATAGCATGTTTCTGTCTCTTAAAAAAATCCTGAACAGTCTAGCCTTTAATTTATGTAAATGCATCCTTGAATAGTTGTGACTACTGAGTCACAGGCCTTGGCTCTTAGTTTCGCAATACTGTGATTAAGCTACAGCTTGATGTTTAGGTCAGAAATTAATTCAAACAGTTTTGTCGTCTGTGCTGTTTTTTTCTGTCAGCGCTGAGAAAGATGTATCGGCCTCTCTCAGCCTCAGTACTTTCAAAAGATGGTCTTAATGTTATTGTGTTTTCTTAATGACTTTTGCCACTGTTTCCTCTCAAAAAGGTTTAGAATAAAATAGAAAAATCCGCAAGGTCAGGACAGGGAAGGATTTCTGCTTGCTTCTCACTTCCCTTTCCCCAGGATGTGTACAAAGTCAGACGACATCCTTTCTTCTTCCTCCTAGAAGCAAAGACAGTGTAAAATGAAATTTTCATTCATACCTTCTCATCTTACTGCCTTTGTGTTCTTGGATAAATACAAAATGGTGAATGATGGTTCCTGTCGACCTGCTAAGAGACATGACATGCCCCCAGAAGGCGTGCAGCATGCGGAATAATTGAAAGCTAAGAATTTAAGTGAAAATTGTAGCACTGCTCCTTGCTCAGTTGAGGCACAAGGCATTCCCTGAGCACTCCTCCTTGCTCAGCATCCAGGTGAACAGGTTAGTGTGGTGGTAGCTGTAGCACAACATCTGCGCTACCTTTGCAGATACTGGAAGGTAGGTAGGGAACAGAGCAAAGGGGAGTGGGATAAACAGCCAATCCCTTCAGTTGTGATTCTGCTGAGTAAATTAGACTAGTCCCTTAAGGCTAACTCTGTTTTTAATGCTGTCATCCCTGGGGTTTTAGTCCCTGATATGATCTGGCTTGCCTTGTTTCCTCCACAGGAGACTTGGGTGGGGGGGGGGAAGTGTTCTGAGTGAGAGCAACACAAGCTGTGTAACCTGGAAAAATTTGACATGTGACATTTGACAGCGTCCAATGTAAAACTACAGGCTGCTTCTGACTTCAGCCACCGACTGCTTCAGTTCCCCGGCTGCGGAAGGGGCTAATGCGGATTTGTGAGTAGTATGTTGTGAGATGTCATTTGAATCAGCTAAATTTCTAGATAAAAAGGAAGTTTGCAGCTGCCTCGTGCTGCCTTACGCCCTTCCTGAGGCAGCTCTGGCTGGAGTCCAGCCAGAGGCATCTTTGGTGAGGTGAGGTCATTCCTCGTAGCTGCCAAATGATGTGAGACTTGCAAGGAGACTACAAAAATCAGCCAACAGCTCCTTCCCCAGCATGTGCAGGTGGCCTGACACTGGGTGTCTGACGGGGCAGGAGCCGCAGTGCAGGGCTCCATCCCCGCCTGCATCCTTCCTTCTCTACCCCTGTGGCCTGCAGGGAATGAGTGTGGCTGCGTTTCAGGCTGGGGGGAACACGGGGACACTAGCTCCGGCTTGGGGGAACGCGGGGACACTAGCTCCAGCTGGGGAAATGCTTTGATCTCACCATTTCCTAACATGGGAGTGCCTGATTCATTTATTTTATTTTATTTTTTTTTAGCTACATGAAAGGGACATGAAAGCCTCATTGTATATTCCTAAATTTCAAGATGACAAGCTGGGTAGGCGGAGAACTGCTACTGAATTGTGCTGTACTGAGACTTAGGTTTTCCTTGAAGTTGAAAGCTTCCATCTATTGTAGTTTACCACACCTTAAACTGGTTCCACTACTCATGGCCGGTGCTAAAGGCAAGAGACAGACCTGCCTTGGGCTGGTATGTTGTTAATCTATTCCGAGTTACGAAGGGGAAGGTTTTCCTATAGGTGCAGACTGTCCGCTCAAATCCTTCAAACACAATGCTTTTCTGCTTGTCCCAGTCTTGTTCCTGTCACTTATCTCATCCCTCTGGACTACCAGGGGCCTGGTCCTGGCAGTTCTAGTTCTAGTCTCATAAATTTATTTCAAGACCAAGGTGCCAAGGCCTTTTTAGCAACATATTTTTCCTGCCCTGATTCGGGAAGCAGCTGAATCACCCAGGATGACAATTTAAATGGCAGGTGCGTGCCCTCCTCTTCTGGAAAATTCTGGTTAGATCAATAGAAACATTGCTGAGAATGGGGGAAAGGAAAGAGGTATTTAATAACCCTAAGCAGGCTGTGTTTAATACAGCAAATTTCAACTTGAGTATTCAGTAAGATGGTGTTAGAGTTTGATAATGGGCAGCTGTAATAACAGAGACTATTACCAGCCCTATTCCATACGCCTTAGTCACAGAGTTGTAATGACATCAATTTGCTTAAAACATCCAAGTGTGGTGCCAGAGAATTTATAGCTTGTCTAGTTACCATGACGATTCAAAGTTTGTGAATGTGTTATCTTCAATTTTTGTTGTTTTTTTTTTTTTTTTTCTCTCTTTGTTTCCACTGTGGTTCATGTAACTGGCATTTACTTCAGCCATTCTTAAATTATGTTTAAAAATGAGTGGGGAGAGGTGAGCATCTTCATTGTAGTGCCAATTAATGTTTACTGAGAGTGGCATTAGACCCCATCTGAGTTTGCCTTTTGGTATGTTATTGAAATAGAATTAATAGAGAAATAGGGTTTTAGAGAATTTAACCATGGAATGTTAGCTGTGCTACTAAAGGTTTGGAAAGAGACAAACACCTCACTGAGAGAGGCAGGCTGAGACTATGAGCCTCTTCCACCCAATCCTGTGGTATCCAAGGAGAAAAAAGTTTCCTTCTCCCTACTGGTCCTCCCAGCTCAGGAGAGCTGAGCCTGATGCGATCTTTTCTTCTTGTGCCTCCTTTTGGCTGCTGTTGGAGATAACATTTGGCTAGGCCAACCTTTGGTCTGACCCAGCTTTTATGTTGTTGACCCTGATAGGATTTTACTATGTATGTAGTTAAGAACATGACTCACAAAGGGAAGGCCAAGTGACCCCTGTTGAGTTCAGAAGTGTAAATGATCCTTTACCTTTAGAAATTCACACCAGTCCTCCACTGGAGTAGTGCAAACTCTTTGCCAGTCTTAAGTTTGGCAGCTTACAGACAGTATCCATGCTGTCTTCCTGGACAGCCTTACAGCATGCTCCCCTGGAGGTACAGGTCCTTCAGATGGGCTGCTACTCCCCTGTCCTCTCTCCTTGTCTGACCCTTCCCTACAGCAAGTTCTTAGGGGAAGGCTCAAAAAAGGCAGAACTCAAGAAACTAAACTCAACCCCCTATTTCCTGCTTTTGTTCAGTGTTTTCCTGCAAGAGACCAGGCCACCTATTTTTCCTTAGTTTGCTCTACGCTGCAGTCTTCCTGCAGGGATGGAGTAGAACTGGGAACCTTTTGGTTCCCTCACACTGTGAAATCTCATTCTCCAGCAACAGGAAAGCAGCGACCTGGGTGTTGCACTCTAAGGAAGTTAAATTGTGTCAGTCTTCAGAGGCTGTACTTGTAAAATTACTTCTGTGGAAATGATTATTACATTATTTAGTGCATATTTATCCTTGTCACACACAGCCTTAGCAGCACCTCACATAACATCTTCAGTGACCTTAGAGCCATCTCTCCCATGACCCCTGCCTGGAGTTATCATAACCACAGGGTCTCCTGCCACATTTGTGGAGCTTCTTTCTACCTTGTCTCCTCAGGGGAAGGTCTGATCTTGATTGTGTGGCAGGTCAGCAAGCCCTATGAAAGCACCTGTACTGGGCCAGACCAAAGATCTATTCAGCCAAATGTCATATCCCAGTGGCCACCAAAAGGCAGACACGAGAGTGAGAGCAGGCAGATAAACTATTTACCCCTTCCAGTAGTATGGAACTGCTGAACTTTCTTTGTTGGTGTAGTTTCCATGAGTTTGGTATCCTTCAATACATTCTCTGTGATGGAAACACCTGTTCGCCTCTTAAATTCATGTCATTTGTTTGGTATCCATAATGCCACTTGGTAAGAACTTCAAAGTTCAACTGCATGTTGAGCTTCTGCCACTACCCTAAATCCACTTCTAGTGTTAACTGTCAGCTCAGAGCCCAGCCATGAAGCTGGACTGTCCCCCTCTGCCAAGCTCATTACTGCTCGCTTATCTGTTTGGTATTTCACCCGAATTTACATCTGGTACTGTAAGCTCTTTCTGCAGCTCTTCACAGACAGCCCTGGTCGGTCCCCGGAATAACTTCCTATGATCAACAAAACTTATCACGGCACTGATCAACAGGCTAACCCTTATGCCACATCTCAGAAGACAGCTTTTTTGTTTGGATAAACACTGTCAACCTGCAAAAGTGGGAATTCCTCATTGTCCACCACAAGGTCAGAAAGCCACAGGATCTCCCAGTGGCTTCGGTGTTAAAAAAAGCCCAAGTTCTAAAGCTCAAAAGGCATCAGGCCTCACAACTCCTCCAAGGATGTCAAGAAAGCCAGGAGTTGGTTTGTAGCCAAGTTTGACACCCGGTTCCTGAACTTAAACAACTAAATTTAACCAATGTTATATTGCTGTCAGGGTTGCTTTGTCTAGTATCACTTTAATGGCTACTTCACTCTCGTCTCATCCTTGAAATAAATGTTACTAAATACTATGAAATATACAAAGTAATTATTCTGAGAAGAACCAGCTTGACTTCACCCAGAGGACTACTGATGTTAAGGCCTCTGCCAGCTGTGTTCCTGGAAAGCAGCATGTCAAAAGCTGCACCAACAGCAGAACAAACTTTTGTATTCAATAGTCTTTTAATTAAGAAATCAATCACACGAGGAAGCATACAGAACACAGTTTGTGACAAAAACCGTGTTACAGTGCTGTCTGGTACACATGTCATTGACAGCACTAAGTTATGGGCACATACCTGGCTGGGGCTTGCAAAATCATTTTGCAAAGTCCGCCTCTTTCCAGACTACACCATTGTACACCAAATCTGGTACGTACGCCACTGTAAACTCATGATTCAGTCACATACGCCAGTTGAATTTGTTGATACATTCAGAATTCACTTCAGTTGAACACACTTTTATATATAAAAGCCAATATCTAAATTCCCCTATTGTAGAATAACTCTGTTTCTTCTGTAGATGACAGAATTTCTGGTTCGAGGTCTGTTCGCTTTATCTGCAACATAGAGGAAAAGGGAATCAACATCACCATATCCTGGTAAGTATGTTAAGTTCTCTTTACTGCATTGAACTTTGCACAAATTGAAATACTGTATTCAGAAGCAAGACTGTATGGGATTTGGGGTTCTTTGTTTATTTGTGGGTTTGAGGGATTTTTTTTGTTTTGGGCCTTTTTTTTTTTTCCTTCTCTGACATTTTCAACATGCGCACCCATAGGGGAAGACACATGTTTAATTTAAAATTAGAGGTACTCCAGAGATCTAAGGAGAGCATTAGTGACATTATCTCCATTCCCTATAGAATTATTTAGGTTGGAAAAGACCTTTAAGATCATCGAGTCCAACTGTAAATATATTTGGGTGACTCACCCAGGACAACTTCTGCTGTGAGCTAAACAATTAGGAAGCTCAAAGGGAACTAACCAGCCATACTCCAGAACATAATTTCCTCACCAGTCCCTTCATTTATGTTCAGTTAATCTCTTACGGCATCAAGGGTAAAGAAATCTAAAAAAGAGATATTACAATGCCAGAAAGTTTAGGCAAATAAAAGAAGCCTCTGAAAATTGGAAGAGCCTAGTCTGTGATTTTCCAAGAATATTCACACAGTACTGGTAAGGGAGAGGAAATAAATGCAGAAAGGAGCCCCAGACTCCTCTCTCACTTGGCCTTCTCCAAAGCCCAAGGTTCAAGGGCTACATCCTCCATTTAAACCTGCCAGGAAGGTGTACCTTCCCAGGGAAGGGTACACTTCACCGTGCAGTAAGGTAGGGTGAAGAGATGCGGCATGTGAGTTGGTTTACCTCTCTGATGAGCTCACACTAACTTTCCATGAAAGAAAAAAATTGCCATCTACATCCTTCCTTTCTCCAGCAGGACTGAAAACAGTGCTAGAAAAGCCTTTGTTTTTATCTTTGTTTTTATCAGCTCTCCTGACCTTGCTTGCTTCAGACTGCTGTGAAAATCTGATACATCTACATTGAAAAGCGTAAATATAAATAACACACACTGGAACTTAGACCTAGCAAGTCCTGTAAGCCTCTGCCTGGTACCTGCCTTCACAAGCCGCCTCTCTGCTGCCCCATTTCAGATGCACAACAAGATTAATCCTATTGATTTATTCTACGTGGCCTTAAGACCGCTGGCCATAGTTATAGAATGACTATTTAATATAAAAATAATCCTAAATCGATTCCTATGAAAGGACTTACCTCCCCACACTGCGGGAACATGCTAAGTGAGACTGGTAGCATCCCTGCCAGTACTGATGTAATCATAAACATTCTCAATGAAGCCAAAGTACGTGGAGTTTTTGCAAGTTTTGCTCTGTTCAAGACATTGAAAAGTAAGTATGTCAGTTTTGGCTCAAAAAATAATCGGTCAGCAAGACAAAGAGCATTAGCTACTATTTTAGTGGTTGAAATTGCACTGAAATTAGTAATAACCTTAGCTTACAAATGCTAAAGATGCTTCCTTACTTTATTTCCTATGTTCTTACTCCTCACTTCCTGTTCTTTCCCTTTGTTTTGTGTTTAGCTGCAGCATTTTCCAGACTGTCAATACAAGATCAAGAAAATAAGCAGCAAGATCAAAATAACAAGAGAAGGGGCATTAGTGCTTTAAAGTGTCTCAGGCCTTTGACTAAGATTTTTCTTGCATTACCCTCTTTTCTTTTCAGATTTACTTCCTCTTGTCAGTCCTACTTCACTGTGGGCAAAACTTATTACTCGATATATTTTTTAAATTTTATCTTATATCTGCTTGTATGTCTTCTAGTAACAGGAATCCCTTAAGCTAACAAAGGGGGATAGAGAATTGATTTAGGCAATACCAAATTACCTGTATTATTTACATGACATAGATTATCCCTACCAAAAGCTCAGGGCAGGGTAAGAATTCTCTACAAAGCATACAATGAATTGTTCTTATGATACAAGGTCTCTAAATGTTGCAAAAGCAACAAAATGTTTTGCAAGATAGGGAAAGCTATTTGGAAGTTGAGATCCAGTTTTAGTTGCAAGAGGAAGTACCGTATTATCTCTTCAGAAATAACAAATCTAAGCTAAGTGCTGTGAACGACCTTGACACCAGACACTAGGGAACACAGGTGCTGGAAAACAGCCTGTCAGGAGAGCAAAAACATGTTTCCTGCATGGGAGCAGAGGGGAAACCCTCACAGTTTTACATAACCTCCTGCAAACCCTCAAAGCATGGATGTGGACATAACCGGATTCATTTACTTATCTGAATGAATCACAGAAGCTGAACAGAAACTTCTTCTAACAAGACAAGTAATACCACAAATCCAAGAAAAAATTGCCAGTGGTAACAGCCAGGCTGAAAACCAAAATACACACTGACCAGGCGCCCCCAGCCCTTTTGCAGTACCTCCTACCTTTCCAAAAAGTATGTAAGCAGACCTGGCAGGAAGAATGTTGTCCCAAACAACACTGCTCTTGACAATGCTGTTTCTTTAACGGCCTCCAGGGAGAGAGAAAAATAAGTGGTGTTAAAGCAGTGGTCTGTGCAGCTTCAAATACCGCATGCTTCTGTGAGCAGTTTGTCTAATACTCTGGAGTTTCAAGTAACAAGTAAATGAACAATAAAAGTATTTGATAGAGGAAATCTTTTTTAAATGGAAACTAAACTCCTACAAGTATCAAATATTCCACTTGTGACCAAGAAATACTTTAAAAGGGAGGTGAAACTCCTGATGCCATATTGAGTTTTCCCACCATGATAATAATTTTGCTGAGGCTGGCTTTTTTTAAGCTGTCCTGAACTTCTTCCAAATGGTTATAGCTTCTGGGCATCCTAATTATCCTGTGTCAAATTTGAAGTTCTCTCTCCAGCTGCTCACAAACCCTTATGCTTATCTGGCTGTTTCCTCCCCTCTGGACAGCAGCACAGAAAGGGAGGATCACTGATAGCACGTAAAATATGACTCCTTGCTCTAGTTCCTGTGCCAGGCTCTACAGAGGAGGTAGATGAGCAAGGCAAGGAGCAAACACAGAGACAGCTTGGTCAGCAACTGGAGCCCAAGGATAAAATGCACTAGCACACAGGAGATCAGGGCATTACCCTTTGGGAGGCACAGCCTTTTAAATAACATTCCCACTATAGAAGGTGCATGTGATATGTACAATACAGGGCTTTTCTCTGAGGTGTCCCATCAGAAGAAGGTCCAAGAGTTTTGTCTTCTTCTGAGGTGACCGGGAAAGCAGAAATGCCTGAGTCTCTGTGGCTCACCTCTGGCACTTGGTATATTGGTCTGGGGAGGCAGCCAACCCTTGAAGGCACAAGGGTTATGGAACCTGGTTACAGAGATGTAGTCCAAGCCTACCCAAAGATCCAGCACCTGATCTGTGATTCCTCATTTCAATATATCCAACTCTATCTACTCTCAGCATCACACTCAGGTCTTAGCAGGGAATGAAAGGCAAATCAAGAGAGGCCTGCAACCCCTCCCTACCTTCTCACCAGCCTTCTGTGACACTCCTACAACTTTGCCATTCCTGTCCATCACTTCAATTCCATTCTCAAATTCTGGGCTTCTCACCACCGCCACAGTGAATGCAGTCATCAAGCCTGCAGAATTAAAGAGGATTTTGCTTTAAAAAGATGCAAAAGGATTATCTCAATAGTAACATTCGTAACTATGTGCATTTTGCATTTCCAGTTCAACAGTTCACAAGTGAATAACCTGGCAGCTTAAGAAAAGACTGCCCCAGAAAAATCTACTTGGGATCTTAATTTTTGTTTCCAGAAGCTTGAACAAGATTTTAAGGGCTCAATCCTGAAAGGTGCTTTATCATTATGGACTCAGAGCTTTCAATCACTGCCATCCAACTCAAACCAAGAGTACCTTGTTCTTAAGAGAAAGGGGTGGGGTTTGTGTTATGAGTAGGTTTTTTTACTGGTCAGTGCAAAATCCAGCACAGAAAAGACGACCCTGAAGGGAACAGACTTGAAGTAAAGGCTGCATCCCTGATTTGAAAGGGGAACACCAGCTCTAATATGTGCCATTATGACACTTCTCTGCACAGGTGGTGTCTGCCACAAGTAGCTGTTTCAGCTGGATCCTAGACAAGAATGTTTCAGTCTCCTCCAAATCCAGCTTTACAATGTACCTGAAAACATCCATCCTGCAGCCAGTGACTGAAAACACAAGTCTAAACCACTGGCACTTAGAAAGGCCGTATCAAGCGGGTGTCAGTCATCTAGCTGGTTTTCTCTCTTCTCTGTTCTAGACCAAAGTCTAGGCATAACAGGGCATAGTCTGGCAAACTGACCTTGCTTGAAACAGTAGATTTCTCTTTATTTGTTTTTGGCAGGGCTGTTCAATAAAGACATCAGTGTAACAGATGGCACTTCTCAAATGCTGGACTAATACTAATCAATTACCCTCAGGTTTCTCTCTATATTTAAGAAAATGGAAGCACATTTTAACACCTGCTCCAAGGGAAACAAGTCAGAAAGCTCTTAGACAAATCCTCAGAAAGACTGGGGTAGCTATCTCGCATAACTTGGAACAGAGGAGATGATGTTTGTTTTACCCATTTCCCCCTAGGAGAGGCCAAAAATGTCTTTAACGACACTAGAGAAACAGTTAATGACATCAAATAGTTAAACTTGTCCTGGTGCAACTTCACCATGTCCATAGATTTGTTTCAGTAATAAACTGAGTCCCATTACGTTGCAAGGTTAATAATATTCTGTGGTAACAACTCCCACTTTCTACACTGTCAGCAGTTAGGTAGCCAGCGAGGTAGCCAGCAGCAGCCCCAGCCTGAGTAAGGAACTACGCCAGTGCACACCTAGAGCTGTGTCGCACTTTGGTGTCATGTATCTGCCACACCAGGTAGCGCCAGTTCGAGTGCTACTGCCCTCCTGATCCTTTCAGGTATAATGTCCAAGCCAAAATAAAATGCCAACTGCATCCCTGCGTATCTTTGAAGAAAGAGTTGTATGTCACGCATACAAAGGCTAGAAGGCAATAAGACTAAAAACCAGCAAGTATCAAATAAAGGTCAGCTACACTGATCAGGGAGCGTTAAGTCTCACACAGAAAGGACAGTACCCAGCAAAGGCAGTCAGAGAGGAAGACTTGGAAACAGCCAGACCACATCTGTGCAAGCCCAAGAAAATTCTACAGTCAGATGGGGGCAGCAAATGGCCCTCAGACCAGCTGCACAATGGACAGTTTCTTTCCACTCACCAAGAAGAGGAGCAGGTAGAAGTTTTTTGACAACCAGTTGTGTCACTGAACTCTTCAACGTGTATCGATTCATGAAGAGAAGAGGAAGAGCCTAAGGCATTGGGAGGAAACAGGCACCTTCTTTTAAAAAAAATGTGCAGTATTTCAGTATGTGCAACAGTTTAGGAAAATAAATCTGTGACTTAGTACATAGTTACCATCTATAAAAATAAACAAATGCCTTGGTTTAGCATTCCAACAAAATACCTATGTTCTCTAGTCACTGAAGGTATTTGTAATCACTCTCTTAGACAAGAATACAAAATATTATTATAAAAAAGCATTAAACATTATTATGTATAGGACAATAGCAGTATGAATACAAAGAGAGAAAAAGGAAAACAATTACCTCTGACTAATATTCCTTGGACATCTGTCCAACTACCTTGTGACACACACTGCTCTCTCCCCCAAACAGGACACCTGGCACACTTGTGCATTTGTTCCTGATTCTCTGCAGTTTCTATGTTCCCATAACACACTTGCAGGAAGTTTCATTTAGAAATAAATGGCCAGGACACCAGCTAGCGCTCAGAGTTTCCCTTAGGTCAAAGGGGAAGAATCCCCACAGTCACGCATGGCCATAGCTGCCTCCTCAGACCTCTGAAAGTCCTGAGCACTGCTGGCCCAACTGTTTTGCCAAGTGGACAGAGGTGAAAGTCCATCTAATAGAAGCAGGAACAGCCATCATTATCTGCCAGAAGGCTTATAAAAATCACTGTTTAGCGTGGATCGTGAGGAAATGCGTTACAGGGGCATCTACATTCGCAATAAATGTCATGAGGATACCAGAGCTCATTCTGATACAGCAAACTCTGGAAGCCACAAATTCCTATTCCAGCACAGCACAGAGCTAGCTAGGTAGCCCTCAGCTAACGAGCCCTCCTGGAAGGCTAATTAACCTGCATTCAGTGCAATATTTTCATCGCTATGCTGCTTCTGGGATCTGAGCTAACTCTATCCAGTACAGATGCCTGCAGATTTCACCACTTTTTTAGAGCTAGACAGATGTCTTCCACAGCACCACATCAAAAAAACAACCATAGAAACCCCGTGAGGTATTCTGTGTTTGTAAACCCTGGGCATTTCCTCTAACCACCCATTTTCTAAGTTTGCAGAATAATAAAGGAAAGGACAGAAAAAGAAGTATCAGAGGAAGCCAAGCAAGGTATTGGCTGACAGATGATCGGGAAAATTCTTATTCTTAACAGTTTTGGGGTAAGACATCAGAGTACAGCATTAAAGCATAATTCTGAAGGATATCTGGCAGTGTGATTATCTCAGCACCTAATGCTTCTCAGGAGAGCTTATTAGGAAAGCAGTCATTGAGCAAATACATACACCAATACACGCTGCATAGGAAATGGCTCCCAAGCCATAGAAGATCTGCTTTTGTTGAAGCACGTTCTCCTAAGAAGGACAGAAGAAACATACTCTGTAAGTGCATTTGTAAAATACACATAAATTATGTTCAAAATGGTCTTGTACAACTCATATGATTTAAAAAATAAAAATAGACACGTACTTCAACCTTTACAGTACCATTTCCATTTAATAGGGTGAATCCCGTGGTATATGTGTGAAACACGAACTGCAGAAAGGAGAGATTATAAGCAAAAATGAATTTGGGATTGAGACTAGAAGACTTGTAAATGTAGAAAGGGAGAGGTAATTACCTGACAAAAAAAAATTTGCTTTGCCTGGAGCTGAAGAGATGAAGCAATAACCTAAGAGAAATAACCCCGCAAGAAAATTAGGTTTGAAGAGTCTAGAAGTTTTTGGTTAGCATGAAGAGAACTGCTATGTTACTACTTGCAGCAGCGTCAAAGGCTCTAGTCAGCACCCGAAGCCATTTGCCTTGATTCTAGGCTAACATACTTTCTTGCCACAGATGTGACATACTCACTTTTTCTATCCAATATAAAACACAGACACACAGTGATTAAAACACTGTGTGCAAGAATATTTGGGCAAGATGCTTTCTTAGCCAAAATAAAAGATGCATTTGTACCTGTGAAGCTTAAATAGATACAAATAAAATAACTAAGGTAATAAAAATGTAATTAAAGTAGTTAATGAGAAAGGGTGAGATTGTTTTGGCTAGTGGGGATATAAATACTAAATCTGTCTGATCAAAGATTCTAGGATTTACTTCCCAAGTCACACAGAGAATAAGAACTTCAGTTTTAATAAATCACAGCCGTTCTTGAGGTCTGGCCCACCTAGTGTGGAACACTCTCAAAGAAGAGAGTCAATCAAGATAAGGCGAATATTGAATAAAAGGAGGGCAGGGAATGCTCAAAGCTTCAGATAAGGATCAATAATTCATTTAATGGTAGTGGATCCACTACCTTTATTATTAATGACAGCGCTGAATCTAACCACATCTATGAAAGAGCATTAAGCTGTAAATACCAAAAAGAAATATTTATGTTAATTCTACTACTGTTCTTAATGAGTTTAACAGCCATTAAGACTTCCATTACACATTTTAGTCGTGCCATGTAAATTCATGCTGTAATCTCTGTATGAAATGACATAGCTCAGTACGTTTACTCTTATGTCAAAACTAAAGGCAAATACAGCTAAATGAATAAGCATGCATATAATTACAGCTACAAATTTTATGAAACAAAACAGTGCTATTTTGAGCACTGTAACAAGAGTTTATTTTTATATGTTTTGTAATTTCTTGACAACACCATTTCTTACTTGCAAATGCACAATCTACATAAGAAAAAAAGAATCATATTCTGGGTCAGATTCCTACTGCAGGTAGGAATTTTTGAGGTAAAACAGACCAAAACTAGGTCTTCTGCTTAGCTAATTTCACCTTGCATCAGACAGCTGACCTTCACACATGAACAATCTCTTAGAATACTGCTGTAGGAAGGTAGCTAACAGGTTTGGACTTCCAATGAGATTCTCTAAGGGCTTGATGTCTAGATTACTCAGCAGTTCCCATAAAATAGATGTCTTTTAAAAAGCTTGTGCTGAAAATACGACTAAAAAGCCCCAAACCTTCTATTCCCTCCCTTCAACCCTTGGCTTAGGAAACGTGTGAGCCCTGTGGTACACTAGCATCTTTCATAATTACTTACCAATGGAAGACACATGGGCAGGAAGGCTAAAAAGAAAGAAAACTTCGTTTTAGTAAAAATAACTTCTGAGTCCAGATTTTGAGCAGAAAATTCCCCTAACTTCCCCCTTCTAGTTTCATCTCTAAATAAAACATTAGCTGACAAAAACCCCACCATCACCATGGACTTAGATTCTAACCTTTGTCCCTCATTCCTCATTCAAGAAGCCAGAATACCCAGTCACAGCTTATAGCCAAAAGGAGCCCTTGTGAACTCCGCTCAACATGGCTACTCAGAAACTATATAAGTGAGTTTTGAACAGAAATTGCTTCTCCTCACTCTGTTAAAAAAGAGATAGGTGTCAACAAAGGCTGTCACAGCTGTGAGTGGTTATACAAGATAATCAGCAAATAGCCTAAGTATGGTTATATCTGATTAACAACCTGTGGTGTCTTGGCTTCCTAAACATCATCCCAAGCAGACTTTATCTGCCACCACAAGTAAACTCAAACAGTAGCCACATCCATCAAGTGAAAACTTAGTTTACAGTCGACTGTTTCACATGTGGAGAGATTTGGGAACTCATTCTGTAGTTACAAAAAACAGAAACTGGTCAGACTGTTTCCACCTAGCTCAGCAGACGAACTGTGGGAAAAATTCCTCAAGAGGACAGACCATAGGAATAAGTAAATCTTCAACAAACATGACAATGCAACTAACAGAAGTAAGAGTCTACTTGTTTTTCTGTAAGAAGAGTATCGCTGTACTATCGCAGTGGCTATTTACCACAAGCTATTCCCCTCTGATGCTTCAGCCAAATACACAAAACTTCTCTTAAGGGAACTTACCTGGAGGCCTAAACAAAATGGGAATTATCTTGTCTGTATCAGGATGTACGCTGGACTTCAAAGAAAAAAGTCAAATTAGACCACTTTTGCCATACTTGAATAAGAAAGAAAAAAAAAATATTTCTAAATATTTTGTAAACTTACCAGGCTTAGCAGGAAGGCTCGTTTTGTCTAAACAATTTGACAATTAGGTTAGTAATCAAGTTTTAGAAGACAGTGGGTAAAATATTCGTTTATTATATCTTCTTTTCCCAATAGCTTATTTTTACAAGGAACGCCATATATATACACACACATCCCTTTAATAATTTTTTCCCTAAAATTTCTCTCCATTTACTCCTTGTTGAATATAGCCTACATCCCATGTGCTGTGTAACAGCATCAAAGTATACGTTCCGGCAGAACAGAAAGTTAATTTCAAAAAGCTAAGCTAGTAGGTATTTTAAAACAGAAAACAACAATTCTTAAATATGGCTAAATGCCTGAACACTTATGTTAAGACTTAAGCTTTTCTGGAATCACAGAAGTTTTTATTTCTCCTTTCAGACTTGGACACACAAAGTACTAAATGCCACATGGGAAGAGCCAATCCCACAGTGAATAAAAAGACAGACTCCTCCTAACGATGCAAGGGCTCAGCACCACTTCCCAGCAATTCCGTAAGTAGGTTTCCAAGAGTGTCTTTTTAAACTTAGCTATACGATACACAACCTTGCATTCTTCTGGATGATAATACTGCAAGTTGGCATCAGTAGTCATCCAAAGAAATTCCTACCCGATTCACAGATTAGAAAAATCTCTGTAATGATGAGTTTTTCTTGCGTTATCCCTTGTATTTGAATCTCTGTATTTTGTCTGCTAGATCTTATACTAATAGCAACTATTGCGGCCATGAAAAGAGACAGCTCTATTTTCAATAAACTGTGCTTCAAAATACCTGATCATTTTGTATGGGCTCACTTAGTGTCTTGCCACTGTTTTGTAATAATAACCTAGTTCTTCTTATTTCATCCTGTATTTGAGAAAAAAAACAAACCAATCAGAAAAAAATAACTCAGATTTCAATATTCTACAGGGTAATATATCAGGTATAAGACACATATATATATGTATTTACATATATATATGGTACATTTACTCAATTATATTATTTGCACATGATATAGAGATATGTATTCATACCATACATACACATCTATAGAGACAGATGAATAGATACTAACTCTGCAAATGACAAGGAAATATCTCATGTACACACATTTTGGCAGTGTTCTTTTGCTTTAATGGGGTTTTCCCTTAAAAAAGAGTTGATAAACAAAAATTCCTTTAGCACATCGAGCAACCAGCCAACTCATACAATGCACTGTGCTTTTTCCTCTGTTACCCCTGACAAAACTACACAGAAGTGGATCAACAGAAAAACACATCTTCGTTTGTTTTGATTGCTTATAGAACACTTCCAACACCCTGTTAATTTGGTAGAAACTCATCAGTTCACACCAGTGTGAAATTTTGGTGCAGCTTTCGTGAGTGATTTTGTGTCCGAGATACACATTCCAATATTACCTGCACCAAAATGTTGAGGACCTTATTTTGAACTGTAATAATGATTTTATAATCATTCTGCTTTAGGATGTCCTACCCTAAATATTTAAATATTGAAAGGAGGCCATGATAGAAAGAGGGAAATAAGATCATTAAAAAGTTGGACCAGATGATCCTTGCGGTCACTTCCAACCTGGTATGGTGTGATTCTAGGATTTGACAGAAGTTTGTTGTCACAACAGTTCCTGAAATGTAGAAGCTAGACTTTATGGCCCACAATGTGTTTAGTATCACACGTTTCATAATTATTGTTAAAATTGTAGTCATCATTCTCTGGTACAGGAAGGCTTACAAGTCAGGTGTACTCCCCCTTCAGGTTCATAATTACTGTTAAAATTGTAATAATCATTTTCTGATATAAAAAGGCCTTACAAATCACGTGTGCTCCCTCTTAGGGAAGGATTCCTTTCCATACAGCCACCTGGAGGACATCAAAGAGCTTCATGACCTTCAGATGAAGCTGCACCACAGGGACAGGTAGGTGGATTGGCCTGCAGAGATTTTGGGTGCCTGTGCTGCAGTTCAGCAAACCTGTCTTCTGTGACAGCTCTGCATCTCCACTCCTTCAGCAGCAGGTTATTTAAGAACAGCCTCACCAGCGGCTCGCTTCATCTCTCTCTCTTGTCTTTGGGGGGTTTCCCGATGCTTAATTGGGCTAATTCAACCATTGTCACAGCAGCCACGGCCTACACAGGGCTGCTGCAATGGCTGTGCCTAGAACTGACCTGTGTTTTATGCAATTATGTACAGAAAAGCCAGGCGAGGAGGCCAGTACTCACGGAGGATTTCAGGAGCAGCAGGGGATCCAAGACGTCCGCCCAGAGAAGAAACCTCTGGAAAAAAGACTGAGGGAGACACGTTAGAGGGAGACGAGGCGTTATTTCTGAGGGAGGGAGGAAGGAAAGCAGCCCGCCCCGGCGCCTCTCGGCCCCTCACCTGTCCCTCCGCCCTCCAGAACCGCAGGTTGGCGTCCATGGCGCCGCGGCACCGGAAAGGCGCCGCCGGGGATCGGTCCGGCAGCTGCACCCTCCGCCCGGACCCCGCACCGCCACGGCGGGATCCGGGCCGGGCCGGCCCTGCCGCGAGGTGGGGGCCTGGGGCCCGCGCCGCCTTCCCGCCCTCGGGCGCGGGACGGGCCCTGAGGCGCCGCGGAGCAGGGAGGGAGGCGGCGGGGGTCCGCGGCCCGGGAGCACCCTCAGGGCAGGCCCCGGAGCGAGGAGGGGATTAGGAAAGGTCCGATCGGCTTTTCCCCTTCCAGCAGTGTCCCCCAGCGCCACCCGGGGAGGCAGAGACGAGGAGCAGGGCTGCAGAGAAACACCCCCAGTCCTCCGCACTGACTGAAAATAGCTGAGGTAAGGGCCGGATTCAGCCAGGTAACAGATCAGTGCGGTTTTACAGGCTCAAACAGCTGCCCCCAACACCACCAGCGTGTTATTTTGCATTACTGAGCTGCGCACGAGTTTAACTTTACAGGTTGTAGATGCAGGAGATCACGTTTATTGGAAAAAGCACGTGGATACTTGGGGATTTCCACAAAACTGAAGTAAAACACGGGGACTGAGAAGAGATTTGCAAATAGTGAAACCTGGAGCACCACTAGGCACCACGCAACACCAGGCCCAGTTTTTTTATCCTTACATTGCAGCATTGATAGCTGTGATAAAGCTAGCTTAGGACACACTTTGCCAAGGTGGTTCCCTCATGCTTCTGTTTATCTTAAAGTCCCCAGCTCAAAAAGGCAGAAGGTGAAAAATACAAACCTATTTGTCATTATTTAATCCAGCCCCTCAGCAGCAGCACAGGCACCAGGTACTGTCTATGGCCAACTCACCACGTACACACATAAAGGCAGCGCCGGCTGTTAACTGCTTGCTGGGAACAAGGGTATAAAAGATGGTTTCTAAGGCAGTGCAACTTACCCAACTTCTTCAAAACAGAGAAACGGGGAACTTTGGGGGGGGAAAGTGAAAGAAAAGCAAAGTAACACACCTGCTGCTAGTCAATGTTAAAATTTATTATTATAGCTGGAGATATGCTACATTGTTTTCAAGCAGTACAATATTTCACCTTTAAGTTTTTCCTGGAGACAGGCTAAAGCAAATAAGCAATACTTTAAATGACAGAAGACTGTCATTAAGCTCCAGTAAGTACACTATTTCAAGTTGTTATTATCTCCCAAGCAGAACGCAAGTTCTTCATGCTTGTTAATGCTACTGTGTAGCTCCACTGCATCTTTAACTATATGCATGATTAAAATGGCACTATTTACATTCACTTCCAGTTTTAGTGCATTTACACACCAAAACAGGGGGTTTTTATTTTTTCTTGTTACATTCATCTCTTCCTCTGCAACATTCATTAAATCACATAACAAAATTCTTGTCCCCATCATTTCAAACTTGTTACAGAATTTAATTTTTCATGTGAGAAAAGAAAACGTGGGGACACTTGCTAAGGAAAGTTAAGGAAAGAGGAAAAACCCAGTAGTAAACAACTGTATTTTCTGTACTTGTATTCAGGAAGAATTCTAAAATTCATGAAACTGAAGTTGCAAAAAGACAGGGGGAAGCCTTAGTTTTTACCCTTCTTTTTCAAGCAAGACAAGGGAGTCGAGTAAATATTTCAGCATTTAATTTCTCCTTAAACATGAGAAAATGAAAACTTTGATTTTTTTTTTTTTTTATACAATCACAGGTGCTTTTCTAATGTCTTCCATTTACGGTAACTAGGAGTTTTGTCCATATATTTGAGTGTTTATGTATGCACTTTCTCAAAATATTCTTTAGAACCTTCTGGGCTTGGTTTGATCTGTAAAGACAAGAAAGTTTAGTTATTACAGGCTATAACTGAGATTAAAAAAAAATAATACAGATTTGACACTTCATCCAGGAAAATCCATGCACACTTTATAAAAACAATAGGTTATTTCTGTTTCTGCACTTGGTTGAAAGATGAAAACCTAAATCATGTACAGGATCCTACTTGCAAATTTTAAGTATATAGCACATTTTTCCTGCTAAATATCAAGCAGGGCAATAAAGTAAAAAATCTGAAGACAACTGGTGGAGAGTGCAAGTCAAATTTAGACTTTTAAATACAATTTGTATCTTCTAAAAGAAAATCGGTGACTTTCTTCACAGAAATCACACATTTAGTTAATATCATACAAATAGATTGAATTGGTCTAACCGATAAAAGCCTCAAACCATTCTATGATTTAAACAGGCAGAGACCGAGTCAAGCACCTCACGTTAAAGTGGTCCTCAGCCCTTCAGACATGCAAAAATATGCCAGTGTCTATATTTAGAAAAGTGATATTTAGCAGACGCTTACTGTAGGGGAGTCTGGAGTCCAGTTTGCTGGGCAAACCTCTCCATGTGTTTCCACGTATTGGAATGCTTTCACCAAGCGGAGGGTCTCTTCCACGCTACGACCGACTGGGAGATCATTGATACTTAGATGCTTGATGACCCCATTTGGATCAATGATGAAGAGACCTCTGTAATTAAGCAAGAATTTAGGGAATGCAAATCATGTTCCAAGACCAAACACAAGAAACTGGATGAACTATTTCAGGAAGGCAGTTATTCTTAGATGCACATCTCAGAGTTAGGAGTAGCAATACAGCGTTTGATATGTTGTCTGTTAGTGCCAACTGGTATAGCATTGTGAAATTACAAAGTATGCATAAAGACTATTAAATCGAGACAGATGTATAACAAAGGTAGACCTTCTAATTCCACCTGTATTTCAAAATTGATAGCTGGCATCCTTCTCATGTCTTTTTGATATGAAAATCTAAAAGGTACTGAGTGAAGAGTTGATTACTCATTAAGATACTAAATTAAATCCTTTTGCATATAAACGTTTGTGAAAACCAAAGTCCCAGCCTTACCATATTAATTAACTTGTCAATAAACAAATGTCAGAAGTTCCTCATCCGAAGAGATCAGGAATCAAAGGTCTCCAGAAGACTCCTACCCAATCCAATGGATCTCAGGGACCACTATTTGTTTTTAATAGGTATTCCCATGGTGGAGAAGGACATGCCAATTTTTTTATTCTAGATAATTATAGGATTAACTGTAGTGGCCTCTAGGACTACTGCTTTAGAAACTTCTTACACAGAAGTTAAGGCAGTCTCCTCTCCCTTCAGAAGAAAAAA